>SRLM01000162.1:179518-307818 GCA_015708895.1 Populus ilicifolia
AATAAAAGTTTATACTATACTTGTTTGACATACCATTAGTGGAACCTCTAACCTTGACATTTGTTATTATCATTGTTTAATCTTTACTTTAATACTCTATCTCCAAGTTCTCATCATCTTCTTCTCTTTTTTTTTTATTATTATTATTATTATTATTGTTGTTGTTGTTGTTGTTGTTGTTGTTATTTATAATTTGTACAATAACCTCCCTGTGGTTCGACCCCGGTCTTGCCGGGTTATTTATTACTTCGACACTCCTGCACTTGGGAGAAGACATCAATCTCTTTGTCGTGTCACAGCTCATGAGTCTTAAAGGGCAAGCAGCAGTTGCCACTGCCTGAGCGTGATTTCTACACAGATCTCTAGTCGGAACTCTATTGTCTTGCCTAATGTTTGCTTCTTCAAGAATTTCTTATACTTTTCTCAAGTTCAGAAGGTCTACTTTGTTATTGTTATATTTTCCCTCCATACTTCGGTCAGTGTTTCTAGGGCAAGCTATTGGGAAACGATTTCTTGCATATTGTGTCTAGGTTTAGGGAGTTGCGTTGAAAGTTCGTGTTATTCTGGTAATTCCGGTTGATGGTGTTAAAAGTTTTCCATTTCATGTGAGGAAAACAATTTTTTGAAATAAAAGATTTTTGTGAGCAGCAAGATACCCCTTGAATGAAGATAGAATTGAAGTCATCAATTATAAACCTGTTTTTTAGTCTATCAAATTGTCTAGCTATTGCATTCATGTCTGGACCTGGGATCTCTTAAATGCCAGGTGTTATAGCTAACTTTCCTTATTATTAAGTGTCCTTGTAGTTGATTGCCATAGCGTTTTTTTTATATTTTCCACCTGGAATGTCTGTAGAATTTTTCCTGATTTATGGATTCCAATTCAGTTCTTGACTGTGAAAACTTGCGTGGAGGATACCGGCTTCCTTTATGTTCCAGTGGAACAGTCTGATTTCATCAGCATCATTGTGGGGCAATAAAGCCAATTTTGGTTGATATGCTATTCGCTTCCTATAGAAGCTCCCAACACCAGCTATTGGCAAGCATGGACATTAGTTGCTTGGAATTTAGAACCTCACAGTAAATGGTGCTAGAACTTTCATGGTTTGTTAACTCATTCGTGGTATGTTCAGCATGGTCCTTTTCATTCAAGATGGTGTCAGAATATACTTCTTCCCCACCTTTTCGCCCTTTTGGCTCCTTTGTTGGCATGGATGATTAAAAGTTATGATACCTAGCTTTTTCACCATTCTCTAAATATTTCCTCCTTCATTCAGTGTATGCCTTGTTCGAAATTGGTAAAATGACTTCAACTTGTCAAGCTGAAAATTACTTATCCTTGCATCATGCAGCTCTGTAAACTTCACTTGAAGTAAACTGGTATGTAATGTAACTCGAGGCAGACCATGTTGCCTGTCTTTGAACTTTAGTAGGTTAGTTCATGAAGAATCAAATACATCATTGATTGGGATTTTGATTTGTCTAGTGACCACTTTTGTTCTTTTATAATTTAGTTGATATAAGCTTACTGACTCTGGCTAGACGAAATGCTATGTACAACTTTCTGCCAATTATTGCCAGTTCATTGCGGGATCTCCATTTTATTTTTACGGTTTCCTTAAATTGATTTCCATAAAGATATTACCTTATTCCTGGAGATTGCTGACTTACGTATTAGTTCAATGGTGTTGATTAGTTCACCTAATAATATAACAATGTTACTCAAAACTTGGAACCAGAATCCATTTGGTTTTTTTTTTACCACATAGATATGTGCTTGTACGTTATTGATTTGTTTATGATTAAAACATTTCTTTATTTTTTAGGTCATTGCACTGCCAACTGTGACTTGGAAAGTATTTATGTAGTCTTTAATTGGCTCGCTTAGTAGAGAAATTTTGAATGGTATATGTTAGTGAAGCTGGTTTGTGATCTGTAATTTTAGCCTACTCTTTCAAAAGAAAGCCTACTTTTGTTTATATATATATTGATTAGTTTTTTTTTTTGTTTCCTTTTTCTTCCAGGGAATAGTGCGTTTCTCAGCTCTATAAGAACATATGATTTGGAACCAAGAGGGTGGATTCTCCACGGGGTTTCACTGTGACTCGCTACAATAGACAGTTTAACAGAGTGAAAATATGATACTACTATGAACTCATTAAGCTATTCCTCTCTCTGTTTTTCTTTTCTTCCTAGTTTCGTCCTAAAATGACCATGCAGATGATGCACTGTCAGATAATTGTCTACCCGTTTGCTGTACTACATATGTGATGGTGGTTCAAATAGTTGTCTGTCGAATGGTTGAGGGATCAATTTATATCTGTAAGTCTAGAGCACATGGCATGCAGGGATTAATATATTTCCTCCATTGTTTGATCGGGTTGATGTGGTAGTCATGATGGAGTGCTATACCAAAATGTCGAGCTTGAATTTTCAGAGCCCCCTGCACGAAAACGATCAATTTAAATGAGGGACTGTTTGTAAATATTCCCTGTTTTCTTTTCGCTTGAGCAATTAAAATCGAGGACTTGGCTCTTCATAGTAAATGGACATCGATAGCTTTTTTATAACTTGGTTTGGATGGTTCACCCCTGGATTCCGGAGGCACAGTGGACGAGGGGATTGATTGTGCCGTCGCAGGAGAACAGAACTGCATGGCCGAAGGAATGAACCCCGATTTCTTGGCCCGTAGGCCATAGGTAATAAAAATGCTCTCTCCTTTTAATCCCTTACTGCTGCCAATCGGATTGAACAAGTCAAGTCAAAGGACACTGCTCGACCGTCACCTTTATCACCCTCCATCAGGAAAGCACTGGCTGACTCGCTCTATCTGCGTCCTACACAACTTGAACGGAAGCGACCTCTTTTGGGTACGGGGGAGAATGAATGGACAGATTCTTGCTTCTTCGTTGAAATTAAAAACTATGGTCTTTCTCTATTTTTTTTTACCTCATCTCTTTTGCAAACGCTTTCTTACAACTCCTTCGCCTCACCTGCTATCGGATTCCCTGTTCATAATTCACTGTGCGTGCATCTCGTAAGGCATTGTTTCGTCACTTTGCATTTTTGCCCCATTTTTATGGTTCAGTCTCTATAGCTCACAAAGTTTGTAATTCGTTCATTGAATCTTATTTCTCGTTAAATTAACGAACGATTTTACAAGATAGAGTTTTAGCTTCCATTTAACAAATAAATTGAGAAATGAAGGGCTGAAATTAACATAGAAGAAGAAGTAGAGTTTTAGCTTCTATTTATTTTATAATGTTTAAGTTCTTAAAGGTTGAGAAATGAGACAGGGTCGATTAAAAAGTTAAATTTGAGCTAGGGGTGGTTAGATTCTAGCTACCAATAATTCATATTTTATTATTTATGGATTTAACTTTAAGAGATGAACTCAATTGAAATTGTTTTCACCTTCAATAATGCTGAAAAATATAGAACTGGACTTGAAAAAATTATCAATTTGATTTATTTTTGAGATTGTTGGTAGGATTATTGAATTTCATGTGATATTTTTAAATGAAAATAGATGGTAAATTGCGTTTTTGAGGTATAAATAAGTTGGTCCTAATTTTTTGTCCGAAGATGGTTCAAGCTTCAATAAGGCAATGACTGGTTGCCTAGCCATACAAAACGACTTCTTGCTGCTCGCTTTGGCTAAGAGATTGGCTCCTAGGTTTTTTTATTAATTTATAGTAAAATAATTTTTAATTAGGATTATTAAAAAGAAATTTAAAAAATTATCCAATTATATCTTAGTTCTTAAATAACATTTGAGCTTTTACGGTAATTCTGACAATTCATTTATATAAAAATTATACAAATCTAATATATAGAAATTTTTTAAAAAATTACTCATAAATATTTAATTAGAATGCTTTTATTTTTTTATTTTATTTTTATATGATTTATCTATTTAATTATTTTTTATTTCTTTTAAACTTTTGCATTAGAATTGTTACAACATTATTTGTTTGTTTTTTGATTGGAATTTCTTCTTGTATGGTACTGAGTTTTAATTTAGAAAAGTTATTTTTATAATAAAAATGACATGTTTTCACTAGGAAAAAAACATGGATAAGGAAGGAGGGTTTTGGCTCTTTTTTTTTTACGATGATTTAAATCACTTCAATTCCTTTAATTATTAATTTAATTATTTCAGGTTTTCAATCAATAATTCATACTACTTATAAAAATCAATATGTGGCACGGATAAGAAAATAAAATTTTGACTATGAAAATTATTTTTTCTCTATATTTTAAATTTAATATCTCATATCAAAGAGTAAGGATTTTATACCTGACCTTATTAATAGTATTGGTTGTCCACTTGTTAGATACTTTTTGGAATCATGGGTGATTAACCAAAACAAATTTGTGAGGCCCTGTGGACTAGAGTGGATAATATCTGACAAGTTGAGCCGGGTTGTGATATTTTGTATTAGAACAAACTTTACTGGGTGTTTGGTTATGCCAAAGGAATTATAAGGTTTCTTATGGAGGGTAGATTACAATATCTCACATCATTGGATGAGGAAGTTGTAGCTGACATTATTAGTAGTGTTGGTTGTTAATTTGCCAAATGTATTTTGACAACAGGCATGGTTACCAAGAGTAAATTTGTGAGACCTATAATCTAAAATAAATAATATCTGGCAAGTTCAGTTAAGTTGTAATATAAATTAATTGAATTAAAAAAATATTATGAATACCGTATTAAGTTATGCCGTTTATTCATGTGTCATCATATTTAAATCTTGATCAATAATACTTTGTCGTATAATAAAAAAGTAAAACATATAATTGATCTATCTTACCATATATGCACAGGGAAAAATATTGAAACAGTGACAGAGTTAGAAAATGAGAAAAACTTTAAATCACAATTTCTTAGTATAGATTTTTTATAGATTATTTTTACTTAAACCAATCAATAATTTATATCATAGGTTTTAGTTTAAGATTTATATTGAATATTTTTGAGTGGGATATAAAAGCACAAAAAAAAAACAAATCCTGTATATTTAATCAATCGACATCAAGATCCTTCAAGTTGTTTAAAAATTCAAAATAATATAGAAGTTGAATTATGTGTTACTTGAATTATTATTATATTACAACTAAACCCTTTTTTAAAATAACATTAAAAGATCAAGAGATGGTACAATAATATTTATTTCAAAATTCAAGAGCAATTGAGAATTTAAATCTATATATTTTATATTTTAAAATTTGATTATTGTTTGATTTAATTTTTTGAATGGAAAATTCCTAAATTCAATTTTGATCAACCAAATAACAAATCTTGATACTGAGCTTGGAAAAGGGATAAAATATTGTACAAATCATATATATTTTGGTTTGAATATAATAATTTATTAAAATTAAAATATTATTTAGAATTAAAGTGTTTTATATACATTTGAATTTTCTTGAAAACTCATCGGTTTTCAGTGATGGGTTAACGGTCTTAATGTTTAGATTCACTTCTCAGTTTGATTGTTTTTTCCTTCACAAAAAAAATAATTTTTAAATTACACAAATGTATTTTTTAAAAAATATGTGACATGTATTATAACCAGATTAAATCAAATAAGTTAGTTTTATTTTAACAAGATAATAAAAATAAATAATAATAACAAATAGACCAGTAAAATAAACCAAGAAAAGAATGAAAAATCAACAATCAAAAGCATGAGCCAATTATGATAGATGATAAAAAAGAAAAAGAAATATAAAATTTAAAAAATATTAATTTTATAAATTAATTTAAATAAAACAGGTAATAAAAAACATGAACAAAATATGAAGGAAAACCAAATTAAAGAGTTAGGTTGAAAAAATGAAAGGATTGGTATGAGAATTGAGGAGTAGAGTGGAAAAGACAAACTAAAGACCGCTCTAAACATGCATTGTCTAAGTATAGAAGGGTCGTAGAGGAGATTCTAATATCATATTAAAAGATAACACTTGGCTTTCAAGCGACACTGCAAATGTTATTTAAAGTGGAGGCACTACCCACGCGCTCACACATTACTAGTATATATAATGCAATAATTAATAAATTTTTTAATAATATTTATATTTATTAAAATATTAAAATACCTCTCAATGCACTTTATTATAAAAAAACACAATACAAATACAAACCTCTCCGAAATTAGCTTAGTAAGTTTTGTTTTTAAGAGTGCTTTAGTCACTCTTAGACACTAATTTAATTGTTTTTCTTTTGAAGATTATTAAGTAATTTTATTATGATAAAAATAAAAAATGATAATTTACCTCGACTAATTTGATAATGTTAAATGAATCCAGGGAAGAAACCATTTTTACCCTCTAATTTTTTTTTTTAGATTAACGTGGGTGTCCGGGCCAGCTTTCGCGCACCACGACTAATCTCACGGGCCCTGAAGTTAATGACCATGTAAGCCTCCAGTGGTCATCATATGAGCAATCAAGGACTCGAACCTGAGACCACAGAGGGAGTAAACCCCTTGATCCCAAGTCCTTACCACTTGGCCACCACCTAGATGGTTTTTTTTTACCCCCTAATTTTCACTTCATAGGTTGTTACCTGGGAGGGCATAAATACCATTACACCATAGCAATTTACTTACAGTACAATGAATTTCAAAACGCTCTAGAATACCGATTCCTTTTAATCATAAACTAGACAGTGGTTGATATAGACAAATGTAAGATGATGAATGGTTAAAAGCAGTAAAATAAATTCAAATAGTGCGCCGATGGACTGAGCTTCTACATCGTTACATACGGTCCCGATAAGAGGTGGACCCTTTAGATGACGTTCATGCACGCCGAAATTAATTTCAGGGAGAGATCGAATTTCTTTCTGAAGCTGTCGTGGTGACATGACGTTGACATAAACAACAACCCTACATGGCCCCAACGCCACAGGGAAAATCGGGGCTCCGTTCAGTGTCCATATTCATGTGGAAAAACTGAGTGGAGGCCAACAAAGTACGCTCCTGTGAAGAGGCAGGCGGCACATGAATTCTGTGATCAGGCAGCATAGGACTTTGTTCTTTAACTTAGCATCACCAGGGCACCCTGCAGGGTCCCCTACTCCTTGACTATCTTCGAAGTTCGAACAGTATGTCTCCAGTGACCGGTCCAGTCCATTAAACAGTCAGATAAATGCTGCCGTGCTTCATATCCCAGAAATATGCTCGCACCTGGGCGGATAAAAAAGGGTGGAACGCTGTTTGCTGTCGGCTGGGTTTTCCAGATGCTATTATCTGGATAATTACCTTTAGTTTTCTTAAGAAATAAATCCAACTCCAGTTCTGGTCCGCTAGATGCTACCATTCAGCCGAACCTGGCCCATCTCACACGGGCCTTGAGGCTGCTCTCTTCTCGAAACTCTTAAGACATGGCTCTTGTCGGTGCTCCTCTTTACAGGGCCCATTTGGAACTTGTGGCTGCCACTCGATTTATTTGTTTTGTCAAGGACCTTGCACGGATACACAGCGCAACAATTCCGTTCTTTTCGTTAACCAATAATACTATGATTTATATATTACATTACGAAAAAATGATCGGGTAGTGGATTTACTGCACAGCTAGACATATTTCACTGTAGATAAGAATAATCATTCCAAGAAAAGAAACAAATAGGTAATTTGATTCTTTTTCACGTGAACCAATAGGACTGACATGAACAATTCATTCCTTTTCCTTTTCAAATACGTAATATAAAAACTATATTATTTTTAAATAAATAATCAAGGTAATTAATTTTTTTTTCTTTCATACGATGATGTGCCCAAAAAAAATATTTTTTAACAATATTTAACCTATTTATATTTTAGAGGTACGTTGTTGTAGAGATTGTTTTTAAAAGCAAAATTTGTTAAGCTTATATAAAAAAGGTTTTTTATTTATTTATTTTCAAACTAGTTTTTTAATGAATAAAAAGTTGACAACATAGTTTTTTAATAGTCGTGAAATTTATTTTAAAAAATTATATTTACACATGAGATATTATTATTTATTGTTTAGATACCGTCTTTTAAGATGGTGTTTGAAGCATCTTGTTTTAGGCTTTTTAATTGGTATTGCGCATGTATGATGAATAGCAATGATTGATATTCAATAGTTTTTTTTTATCCCTTTCTTTCTTTCTTTGCCTTGCTAAAATACATGAGATAAGACCAATGGTTAATCTAATGTTATCCTTATCACTCGGACGAGCTTCGCACTTTTGAAGCTTTGTTTGTTTTGAAAGTAAAATAGGAGAAAAGTTGCTTTTATAATCTGCAATCTTTATCCATTTTACTCGTGTTTAATATAATTTTAAAAGAAATAAGAATTTTCAGTATTTAACTCTAAAAAAAGAGAGTTAAATAGAGGAATACAAGTTTTCTTGACAGGATTTAAAATTTTTATCGTTCCTTTTTTGTTTTTCAATACAACTCTCTCTCTCTCTCTCTCTCTCTCTCTCTCTCTTTTTTGCTTACATTAGGATCATGAATGCACGTTGTTTTTTCAATGTAAAATTAGAGTTGATATATAGTGGGATGGACCAATATTCCTGATATCTTTTTTTAATTATCACTGAATATTCTCAACACAAGTTTTTTTAAGCATGATTGAGCTAGAAAGCATACCAAATAATATTAATAAAAAAAAATATGAATTCGCAACAGAATATTAATTTATCTATAAGAATTAAAAATTAAGTCATTTTAAGCATGGACGTATGATTAGTTAGGCTTTGCAATTCACCGTAATGCCAAGGTTAATATACAATCTCTCTCTTAACACTTGACACCGAATTTTTTGTTTTTACATCTTTAATCAATTCACTCTTAAATTTTACCTTCTTAAAATTCTTTATAAGCACACAGTCGGAAATCAAAGTTTCGAAGTGCTTGAAGATAGAACTAAAAGTCTCCTGTCACTTTTAATAATTTTCTTTCCCGAAAGGTACAATACATCGCTGCTTGTTTTTGAGCTCCCTACACAACCACTTGCCCTTCCACTTTTTTGTTTTTACTCTTGTTGTTGCTGCTGCTGCTAGCATTGATGCTGTTCTAGTTTGGTGGGTAGATGGGTCTATAATCTTGTAGCTTTCTCCCTCCTTCTCTTGCCTCTCTTGTTCTCTATCTTCTTCCCTCTTTTCCCCTGCGTTTCTGGCGAATAAACCGGTGATTTTTTATTTTTTATTTTTATCTTTTTGCAGAATCCAATTCCCGAAGAAAGAAGGAAAGGGAAAGTTCACTTCTTCCAGGTGTGTAAGAAACACGGTCCGATTTGCCATTGTTTTCCTTCCCTCTGTATCGTTTATAAGAAAATGAAAAACTCTGGCTCGCCTGTTACTTTGGTCTGCAATGTAAAAAACGCAGTCAAGTGTTTTCACCAGCCAAGAACAGTTTTAGCTCAAACCTCATTACCCATCATGTTTTATGTGAGGTAGACTCAGCGGGCACTATAATGTGCTTGGATTTCTCAATTGATGCATGCATTAGTATGTAGATGAGGTCTCTTGCGTTTCTGTCTCGCGAGTAAGGTTATTTTCCTCACCAATGATATTTCCAAGCAGTTTCTTTTTGAGGGTTTATCTGGATGGATCTGTGAAGGTGCTTTAAATGTCCATTTTTTTCTTTTAGATTTCTGAGTGTCTTTTGCCAGATTTTCATGTTAAGAGTAGATTTTAAGTAATTTGTTACGATTAACCCAGAATTTGGTCCTTTGTTATTATCAAGGTGGCTTTCGCTTCTAATTTCTTCATTTGGTTAGTCCATTCTTTTCTCTTGCTGTTTTGGCGATTTATTTTTTTCCTCTTTCCTCTTCTCTTACCTTTTGCCTTGCATGCACTCTCTATTGCGCTCTTACAATTCTGTAATTGTCAATTTCTTGTTCATCTTTACTGGTATCTCGTATAAAGATTTCATCTTTCATTATCTCTAGCGAAAAGTAGATAGTAAGGAGAGATCTTCAACTTCTTCTCATACTTTTTATCGATTCTTTGAATTTTATTGGCTTTCCAAGCAATTTCTCTTAAAATTCCTGGAGACGAATCCTTTTCCGTTAAAATTCCGGAACGAGACCATAACGTCATTTTCATGCTTAAATAGGTTGCCTAATTGTTGATTTTTTTGCCCACTTCTCGTAGTTCTTTTTCTGTAGAGACAAATTTATCTAACTACTGTTTTAATTGTATGGAGTCAGGTTACATGGAAGAGGGAGATGAGTATCGTCGTTGGGATGAATTGATACCAGATGCCCTTGGGCTGATTTTCCGCAATCTTTCTCTACAGGAGATACTAACCATGGTCCCAAGGGTTTGCAAATCGTGGAGCAGAGCAGTTTCAGGGCCATATTGCTGGCAAGAGATCAACATTGAGCAATGGAGTACTAGGTGCCATCCTGATCACCTTGATCGCATGCTTCAAATGTTGATCACGAGAAGCTGTGGATCCCTCCGCAAACTCTCTGTCTCTGGACTCCACAAGGATACAAATTTCTCATTCCTTGCAGACCAGTAAGCTGGACTTGACATTTTTGCAACACCCGTTTCAATTATTAAAAGTGTTACTACAACGTGCTTTCAATTGACTAGATTACACTAGATATTTACAGTCCCAAAGGTTATGCCTAGTCTTTCATCTTGCATTTAGAATTATCAAATGATATTGGGAGTGCTTATCTAGTTCTGATGCTTCATTGCTCATCTTTATTCTTAGAACTCTCCTCCATCTTGCATTTAGAATTTCAAATGATATAGGGAATGCTTATCTAATTTTTTGATGCTTCATTGCTCATCTTTATTCTTAGATCTCCCATTGGTATGCCTAAATTGTAGAGATGACTTTAACGTGCTTTCAATCACTTTGAGCCAGACCCTATTTGCTTTCAATGCTGGTGTTCTTTGATCTGATACTTTGCAATATGGGTCTTATTTTTTTCTTCCTCTTCTTTTTGCAAGTGCTGGTTCCCTCCAGACATTGCGGATTCCGAGAAGTGATATTAGTGATTCGATAGTTGAACAGATTGCTGGAAGGCTTTCCACTGTCACTTTCTTGGATGTGAGCTACTGTAATAAAATTAGTGGGCGCGCTTTAGAGGCAATTGGAAAGCATTGCAAATTGCTTGTGGGGCTGTGCCGGAATATGCACCCATTAGATACAGAAGGCTTGGAAGCCCAAGATGATGAGGCTTATGCCATTGCCACCACCATGCCTAAGCTGAAGCGCTTAGAAATGGCTTACCATCTTGTTAGCACAGAAAGTTTATTGCAGATCCTTTCAAGCTGTACCAATCTGGAGTTTATGGATTTGAGAGGGTGCTGGAATGTGAATCTTGATAACAAGTTCTTCAAGGAGAAGTTCCAAAAACTGACAGTACTGGGGCCTCTTGTAATGGAGGACTATTATGAGGCAAATGACTGGGAAGAAGATTGCTCCGAATATTCAGATGATTCTGATTACTTGGCCTGGGGATTTTTAGCTGGTGACGGGGGAGACTATGATGATGATGAGAGTTATGATGAGATGTGGGATGATGAGGGAAGGCTGGAGGAACTTGAGCTCAGGTTCTATGAAGGAGCTGATGCTGGACTGTACGGTTGGCCTCCATCTCCATAGGTTCAGTTTCCACTCTTGTCTTATTGTTCACTTTTCCTGTTTGTAGCACTAAATACCTCCACCTACATGCCGTATGGATATAACTGTTTCGATAGGGATGAAGTTGTATGCTTTATGTCACCCCCTTGTTACCTGAATTTTATGGAAAAGCGACGTGTTGCAAATTTGCAATGGTATTTGCAGGCATGAGAAAAGCTCAGGAGAAATGGTCTCTCCATTTAGTTGAATCAGACTTTGAGAGAACTGAAAACCAGTTGCCAAATAGGTGGGAATTGGTACATATCTTTTGAAATATCATTAGTTCGTGTCACACAAGCGACCAACCGATTTTGGAATAGGAGAAGCGGCCCCTGTTGATATTTTTGAAGGGTGATGGGTCCTGTCATTGATGATTTGTCCAGGTTGCTTTCCACTTAGCATGCACAGCTTAGGCTCATCCTTTCAAATTCAATGCTGCCATTAATATTCTTCAACTGTGTGATCCTCTGTTTCCCTTTCTTTTGTAACAATCGCTTGATACCCGCCTCTGCAAAACGACCTCAGTCTTTTAGCTTTCCTATTTGACGTTCTTCATCCTGGACTTTGGTTTCATGTTGAATATTATTTTTTCTTTCTGGCGGAGTCTAGGCTAAAAAGCTTCTCAGAACATATTGAGTATGTGAAACTGTTTGCTAGATGCATCAGATCCACCACGTCGGTCATGGTTAACCGAGGTTTAATTAAAGTAGCATCTTTTAATTAAAGAAGATAATGAAAAATGAAGTAATTAGCATTGACGATGCTTTCACCTTCAATGTCCTTGCTGATTGAGAAGCATTCTCGGCATTCCATCCAGAGGTCCCAAGGGTTCATTTATGGGTTTTTTGGCCTTGATGAAGGTAGTTGGACTTCGCGGCAGCATGAAAGATGGTGAGGGAGAGTTGATTTTGTGCATGTGCGTAATTCTACGAGGAATGGATGTCTTTAATCTCTCAAGAGAGATGTTTGCTCGTTTAGTTTTTGTTTAATATGCTTTTTCGTTGCTTCATGAACTAGATTAATCATGAGGATTTATAGTTCTGTACGAGTACCTAGTTAGTCACATGATTACATGTGATTTGTTTCTTTGGATCTTGTACTTGACACCGTTTCCATCTTGAAGATTTCTCTTGAGATGAGAGCTAGAGTCTGGCTTGGTCCCTCTCAATTTGAGAGCTCACGGAATTCTAACCAAACTAGAGTTGTGTACTAAAACAACAGGAAAAAAAGAAGAAGGTGAGGGATTTTTTTTCTTTTTCTTTTTGGTGTAAGAAGTTTGGAGGTATTCTTATGAGATCCGAAAGAAGTGAAAGCAAATCAAGTGAAATATTTTGAATTGCCCATGATTTTGCTCCCACGTGCTCCAATATTTAAAGAATCGAAGTGGCGATGGACCACAAGCTCTTTGTCGTTTTAACCACTTCACTTGCATGTATCGGGGCTTGTCCATTCTCAATGGCACATTAAATTAAAGAAATGCATATATATATATATATATATAGAGAGAGAGAGAGAGGATGGCAAGTGGGCCTTATTGATGGTGCATTGTAATAAACAGACAGTGGTCCCTTGCCTTTGCATCTACCTTCTCCGTCCACGCATCACCTGCAATATTACCCTACCAGGTTGAAAGAAGAAAACAAACACATGCACTTGCCCCGTGAAGAAGCTTACTGCATTATTATACAATATACTGTGGCCCTTGCATTCAATATACAAAATATTGTGGATTGTATTGTTGCCTTACACTGCATTTTTCTGTGTCTATAGGGTTGGAAGAGTTCAACTCAGTCTTTAATTTATTTTTTTTGTTTTTGCATTATTTGATTCTTATATTTTGTTTTTACAAGATATAGTTTTAGGTGTTTATGTTTTGATTCTAAAACCTTATTTTCCTCATCCTTCAATGTTAATAGAAAAAGTCACCGGAAAAAAAATAAGATGAGAGATAAAATTTTGAGTTGGTAATAAAAAAAATCGGTCTTGTCATCAACAAGTTTATTTGAGAGAAAGGAGTTTAGTGAAGGGAAACTTGCCTCGTAACCGTGTTGAAAAGACATATTAGGGGTTGTTAAGCTTTTTATTCGTTTTAATTTTCAGTTTTTAGATTGATTGAAGGATGTTCTAAGGTTGAAAGTGAAGAGCTTGAGGTTTTTATAATATTTTGATATTTTTACATATGGAAATTTAGGTTTTTGCATCTTAGTTACTCAAAAGTTTATTTTCTAGCCATCGAATATAGCTGGAATTCATTGTAGGAGATGATAAATCCCTGTCTACGTGGACAACACGTTATCCCATATTTTTAAAAAATATCTCATGCGGGAACTTTATTCTTTAGGCTCTCCACCTTTTTCTGCTTATTTATCTAATCATTTTATTTTTTCTAGTTACAATGAAATTCTCTTCAAATAAAATTATAAAAATATTACTTGGAAAATCATCCTATTACGTCATGTTTTTTCAATGAGATTAGAGTTTGTATGGCTATATTAACAATTATTCTATGAATTGAAACTAGCTAATTTGAAGAATTGTTTTTTAAACCGAATACTCAAAATAAAATGTATATTTAAATTCTTTATATAGTTTTATCAAGTTACTTATTGTTTTATTTTCTATACATTCGTGTGAAAATTATAAAGGCATGTATTGAAATTTTCTTTTCAAGTCGCAATTAATTTTTTTAAAGAATCATTTTTATAATAAAAATGACATTTTTTTTGTCAAAAATAAGAAATAAAAGAGAGTTTTGAGTAAAAAAAGTATATGTGTTTTCTATTTAATTTAAATAACTAGGATTGCCACCATTATTTACTTTAATTGTCTTGAACTTCTTGAACCTGACATTTTAACCCTTCTGGTTTTCAAGTTTTGCAGTAGACAAAATGGGAATCATGTGTGATGTATATATATATATATAATACACACACTGCATATAAAGACAGAGGTCCAATAATTTTTTAACACATGAAACAGTGGTCCCGCTTATTAAAAGACAAGATGCAATCATCAATGAGAAGATTCCCTTGCTTTCTCTCCTCTTCTCCTTTGTTTTCATTGTTATCTGGAAATCTCAGTCAAAGAAACAAACCTGGTCGAACAAGTTCATTACAAGAACAAGAGAGAATAAAGTAGCAGGGCGCCCAGCTTTACATTCATAATTAATCGTCACAGTCCAGCGATTATATTTCGAGTTTCTACTTAAAAAGTTTTGTTGCGCTCGATTTTAAAAATGTGCGGATTTGGACAGGAAGCAGCTGAACATACCTTACATTGTGCTCCGAAATACGAGGCTTCTCTTGATCGCAAGAAAAGAGAGGGAACGTTGTATATTGGAGGAGCTTTGCGTTGGGTGTGACAGGCATATGTGCTCAGATGAAAATCTTGTGTGCCCATGCAAAGAATGTGATTACTTTTGTTTTTTTTTTAGAAAAAAGAATATTCTAGGAGGATTACTGAGTACAAAAAACAAGATTGAGGGACCTTTTTATATCTGGAGCCAGGGCACCGGCCCTGGCCCTCCTGGCTTGCCTCCACCCCCAAATCGACGTGAATAGCACGTAAAGCAACCCTTGTGGGTGAATTAAAGTAGCCACGATTCAACAGTTTTATATTTGCCGACACCATGGCTGGATGGACCCAACACGAGATGGCAGAGGCCATCTGGCCCACTCTAAACCTCAGAACTCAAGATGGTCTTGCAATCGTTTCGCGATGTTGTTTCCTTTATGAAACGATCGGTACTCGCCATTTGAATTTCAGAAAGCGACCGGTTCTTTTTTAAAAAAAAAAAAAAAACCTAAGGGTACTCGGTGGAACAATTTGGAGCAAGGAGCAAGACTCATTGGCTTACTGTATTATATTATGAATGTAATGATATTCTTGTCATTCGCAAAACAAGCCAAAGAAGCATAAACCAGAGAGCAAAATAGTATTTTCATAAGAGTTAATTAGTATTATCAAATTGAACGGGATAAATTTATCTCTTAACTTTTTTGTTGCGAGGTGTGATTGATAATTTACCCTGAAAAAAAAAAACTAACTTCTTTACTTTGATCAATGCCTTATTTTTAAGAAATAAGTGCTTTACCAGCTCAATGGAGTCCTGTTCAGGTGCTCAGGAGGTCCAGTGCTGCGAGAGCTCATCAAACGAAGAAGGCCGGCGTTCAACATTGGCTATAAAAACATGGACGACAAACCGTTAGTTAACTTAACATTACCCTGTTAGCTGTGAAACAGCTTGAAACAGGGACACCCAAACATACTTAGGACACGCATTGATTCTAAAAGGTTAGCTGCGAGTAATTTTTTTTTTCAGCGTTGAATATCTAATTGAAAAGTCTTAACTCTCTTTATTCTGAGTTAATATTTTATAATTATATGAAAAAAAGGGTTAAAACCTTTACCGTGCAAGAAATTCTTCATTGAAACATGGATGGACGAATCCAGCATGTGGGCGATGTGGGTGCATGCCCAAACTGCTAAAAAAAATAAATCAAGTATCATGTTGAAATTAGTAACAGGTTTCAACGAATAGAATAACTAGAAATAAACCAAAATAGATGTGTTTTGATAATAAAAAAATAACTCCGATGAATTATAATAACGGAAATGAGAAGTGAAAGTTAAAAAAAGAATTGTGTGAAAAAATATTGGTATAACATTATTTTAAAACTATAATAAATCTATAAATAAAACAAATAATAAAAAAAATATTTTAGAATAAAAAAATAATTCTAGCAATGATTAAATACAAAAATTTAAATTTTGATATGAAATGATGTACCAGCCAATCTTACATTATCGAATATAATTTTTAAATTTATTATCAAATTGAACTAAAATTTCAAGAGGAAACTCTTGAAACACTACTCTATCTTCGTTTAAAATGTTAGGGTAATCTAAGTTTGGAAATGATATATAAAAATATTAATAGTCGGATCTAAAACAACATGTAGGCTTGTTAATAATATTTTTATAATAAGTTGGGAAAATTAAGAATTCAACCTCTTCTTCCTCTTAAAATTGCCGGCCAGTGCAAGAAAAAAATTAGAAAAGAAAAGGGAAATTAAGAGCTTCATTACTATAACATATGAAACAAACCAAGATTTAACGCAATATAAATAAAAGAGTGAGTTTAAATACATCTAACTCAATAATTAAAAGGAAAATTAAGTGAGGGAAAAGGAATAGAAAGAGGAAGCTCATGATATCAAGATTAAAAAAAAAAAGACCAAAAAACTTTGATCAGTTAACATTCAAAGTTTATATTAGTACCAGATAAGATGTTATGAACCTGATCCTACAAGTTTAATTAAATATTAATAAAATTTATGTAAAATTTTTAAATTTTAAATTAGAGTTTAAAATATTAAATTGGAGAAAAGTTGAATTATGATATCTTTGTGATGAAATATGATATAGATGACTCAAATAAAACATATTTAAAGAAGAAAACATAGTATTTATGATGTAAGTAGAGTTAATTATTTAATGAGAGAGATTAAAAACTTTTAGAACCAAGATAAATGTTGATTATTTATGTTTAATATTTGTTGCAGTGTTGGTGATGATTGAATTATGTTGTTTAGTTGCAGTTAAATTTGAATTAATTAATTAAAATAAATAATTTATAGTTATCGGTTGATTAGTTAAAATAAATAATTTATAATTAGTTAAGAAGATATTTGATGGAATGATAATTTTGTTACTTATATTAAAGAAAAAATAAAAAAATATTAATAATAAGATCCTATAACATTTTTAAAATATAAGGTTTCATAAAGAGAATTTATAATTTTTTTTTAAATAGAATTTTACACTCATCGTTTTATAATATGTATAAATTTTTTAACTTTATATTATAAACTTATAATTTATAGATTTTAATTAATTTAGTTGTATATTTATATTATTTTACCCTTGCTGAAATTGAATCTCAGATCTGTCCTGGAAACATGGGAAGGAAAATAAAAAAAACAAAGCAAAAAAAAGAAAGAAAAAAGCAATTGCTGGTGTAGTTTCCTAAGGACGTCAAAAAAAGGAGGACATCCTGCCTCTCCAAGAGCGGGGAAGAAGAAGAAGAAGAAGGATGATGGGCGATTTGATGTGTGAAAGAACGCGGGGCAGGTGCCCAGATTCAACTGGCTTCTGAAAAATCTGAGCCAGACATTCTAGCCAAGCCCGAGCATTTCAACCAATGTCCGATGCCAATGTCCTTGCTGGTATTTGGACTTGGCCCAAAAGGCCCATTCGCAATCATGGAAAGATTTCTAACCAGTCTACCCAGTATAACGGGAATCGTGTGTGTGTGTAAATATTTTTCAATGCTCGATTATATTCAGAGCAGGAAAAATCAAGCACTGAGTTTGCTTCGGTATAGATCTTGCAAACCAAGAAGTTCTCTTAATATAAATATATCATTTTTTAAAAAAAAGAAGAAGAAGAACACGAGTTACACTACTAGAATCCAAACAAATATCGTAACTCTAAAAGATAAATAAATTGATTGAGATTGACATGGTAGATTTATTTTACAAATAACATTCATCTATTTATTTAATTCAGAGCATGTTTGGGATCAACGATAGACTGAGATTTTATGGCACAAAAAAAAATTAAAACATACGAAGAACTTACTGTGTATCCAGATATAAATTATTATTCACCACAGTAATATAATTAATATTTCATCCTTCCAAAAAAAATTAATAATCAGTGACCCTTATATCTGGGTAAAAAAATCTTTTTATAAGATTGCATTGGTCATTTTAAAATTAATTGAAGATAATTTTATTAATTTTGTCATTTGCACAATATAATAACTATATTACCTTAAAAATAAAATATTTTAAAAGGCTGAATAGGTGTAATTTAATATTTTTAAGTTTTAAATAATTTTTATATATACAAAACTATATTACCCTCACATGCAAAAATTGTAGCTTATATGAAAAAGATTTTTTTTAATTTTTTTATTGTTTTTTTCTCTGTAATAAACAAGTTGATATAAAAGGATTTTGTTTTTTGATTAGTATAAATTTTATTTAAAAAATTGATGATATGTGGAAGGCACTTGCCAATTAGTGCAGGGTTTAAGAAGTTTTTTTTTTAAAAAAACTATTCTTACAATAATAACAATAGATATTTTTAAAACTGATCACAAATAAAATATAAATAAAATATTAAAATATTTATTTAAAATTAAAATAATATCATAAAAATATATATATATATATAAAAAATTAAAATCAAGTAACCATTAGAGTGTGTATATATATAAAGCCCACCTCCTACTTGTATAAGCAACTAAAGAGGTGACTTTGCGCACCAACACTTTGAGATGTGTTAGGTAATCACTGCTGTCTTGACAAAAATCACGTGTTCTTCATTCCAACTTTTCATTCTTCACCGGGGAACGATTTGAAAGAATATGCCAAGTAGCTTATCATGAAGACAGGCACGTGTCGTTGGCGAATGGGCACGTGTCGTTGGCGAATGAGGGTTTTCAATGCTGGGCCCTGCGGGTAGGGGGAGTGCAAGGGGTAGGTGAGATGACTTGGAGATCTCTCTTGATTTCCTAGTTTCGCCCATGGGGTTTTGAGGGTAGCTTGTTGTTAATTATAAAAGGGTATGCTTGTAATGGCAGCCGACTATCCCTTTGAACATTTGTCACTTTGATTACCGGGTACTCCCACCAAGTTCCTGGTTGGGTGACGTTCTGCTCTTGGCTCGGCTCAATTAGCTATTTTAGCCACAAACACAGCTCTATGAACATCCCAAACAATAACTACGTGGTAAAAAAAAGATTCCAATTATGTACCATATTTATCTAACTTTTCAAATTGTTCACGTATTTATCTATAAGAATACAAAACCCTCGCATGTCAACACCCCTTTTCTCTGACTATTCCAGCAACCTTTGAACATAAACACTGCAGCCACCCACGACAACATCTCCTCTATCTCATGCTACCACTGACAGTCCCTTCCCTTTCAGCATCGCTGCCTTCCTTTCCTCCAACTGTGATAGCAAATCCCTCAACCGAACCACCATCCTCACACAGCCCCTCGCCTTCATTCCACGTGACAGGAACCAAGAACAGGTTGATTAACAGGTAGCCTAATCCTGGATCTGAGTTAGTTGTTAATTTAAATATCCAATAATCAAGTTTTAAAGTAAGAACCAAGAACACGTCATTAATCCTTAATCCTGGTGCATGAATATTTATTCACAGATTTAATTTATTATTTAATAGTCAACATTCAAATTCAATCCTGAAATAAACAATAACCAATTCTATTATCTAATTAATTGTCAACACTGACAGCTTAATCCTAGATTGATTTCTTGAATAAAAAATAATGAATACGCTACGTAACAAACATAAAAAAAATAAATCTAACACAAAATGAATTAGAAATATTTGTTTCAACTTTAGCCTTAACCTCGAACAAAAATATCAATTCCTAGGTGACTTCGTACCCTGGGGACTCTCGGGTTGGCACACAATGACATTGGAACCACAACACCTCAACCATGTAAACAATAATTAATAATATTACAAATCAACAGATTCATAAAAAAAAAATCAATGATATCACAAATTATCCAATAAATAAAAAAAATCATTAATATTATACGATCTGTGATCTGTTAGGGTTTAAAGTATAGTTTTAAAACCCGATTTGTTTTGGTGGGTCGACCCAGGACCTGGCCGATCCAGGGCTAAAACCAGGCTGGATTAATGAAAAAATATGATAAACCATGACCCAGCGAGACCCGACCAACCTGATAGGTTGACCTGAAAACCCGGATGAACCGGTAAAACCCAATCAAAAACTCAGTTGTAATCCGTTGACTTTTGTTTTTTATTAAAATGATGCCGTTTTGAATTTTTTTAAAAAAAATTAATCCGGCCGACCCATCTGACCCGATCAAAACTCGATATTTAGAATTTTTTGAAGGATATTGATTTGAATTCTAAAAAAAAAAAATTCATAAAAAAGATGGAAAAACAAATCAGATAGCAGATTTTATGGTTTGCTAGAGACCAGCTTTTGGACAGCGAGAGAGTAGCTTGCACCTCTTCCATGTTCGATCTTAATTTGTCAATGTTTTCCTTCGCTGCCTCATCATAATGTTTTTTACCCTGCCTATAGCGGAGTGACTTGCTAAGTAACCACGTTGTTAGTTACTTGTTTTCTTTGCAAGTATGAGATTGGTTATTTATAAGGGTTTTTGTAATATAAAAAAGATTTATGAAACAAAAATAATTTTTAAATTAAATTTAAAATAATCAAGATTAAATTAACATATATTTTGGTTTTGGTTTCGGTTTCAGTTTCGGTTTGAAACCACTGTAAACTTATCATGATAATAAAAACTCAAATATAAATAGTTTAATTTTTTAGTTGCTATACATGGTAACAAATATTTTGGAAGCAAAATATATAAAGAAATGTTCAAAGAAAATATATCTTAAGATGGATTTTCTTCGATGCCTTAGATCAGGATTTCATAATTTTCCATTATAGTGCTGGATTTCTAATAGATTCATGGCAAAACTCGAAGCAAGCAACAAAGCCAGCCGCCTCTGGCTCTGCCTCTAATAAGCGGCGAATAGTCGGTGAAGAAGTGTAATGAACAAAATTCACTTGAACAAGGGCAAAGCTAAATTGACTTTCCTCCCAACTTTTTCCAAGTTTCCAAAAATACACCCTAAAAACTTTACATATCCCCGAAAACACCCTTAACTACCACCACCACGTCCCTCACCAGATTCCTTGGACCCTCTCCCCGGTCCCTTTGTTTCTTCTCTTGCACCAAACAAACATCCCTATAAAATCCTCGTTTGTTTCTCAACCATATCTTCAGGTACCCTCTCCTCTCCTCTTCCGTTCACAAACACAGAACACAAGCCTCTCCTTTTGTGTTCCAAAACTGGACAAAAACAACAACAATGTCTCTAACTAGCAGTTCCATAATCCCTACCAAATCCTTAATCCCCTCTAACAAGCTCCATCATCCTTGTTTCTTCACCACCAAACCTTCCAGATCCATCCTCCACATCTCCGCTGTACACTCAGCTGATCCTTCCAAATCACCATCACCCATTAAAACACCTGCAGCAACATCCACTAAAGCAGCAACCGTTGCTCCACCAACCAATGTGGGTACTGGGAAATGGACTGTTGAAAGCTGGAAATCCAAGAAGGCCTTGCAACTCCCTGAATACCCTAACAAAGAAGAACTTGATTCGGTTCTCAAAACCCTCGACACCTTTCCTCCGATTGTTTTCGCTGGTGAGGCCAGGAATTTAGAGGAGAGGCTCGCTGAGGCTGCTATGGGCAATGCGTTTTTGCTGCAAGGAGGTGACTGTGCTGAGAGTTTTAAAGAGTTCAATGCTAATAATATTAGGGACACTTTCAGGATTCTTCTTCAAATGGGTGCTGTTTTGATGTTCGGTGGTCAAATGCCCGTTATCAAGGTCTTTTTTTTTCCCTCTTAAAAGAGAATTATTAGTGTTACAATATATAATTATATGATAGATTGCTTCTTTTCTTTTCCTTTTCTTTTTGAGAATTGAATTTTATTTAAACTGGGATAAATGTGGATATTGTTTTATAGGTGGGGAGGATGGCAGGGCAGTTTGCGAAGCCAAGATCGGATCCACTGGAGGAAAAAAATGGAGTGAAATTACCAAGTTACAGAGGGGATAATGTGAATGGAGATGCTTTTGATGAGAAGTCAAGGATACCTGACCCACAGAGGATGATCAGGGCTTACTGTCAATCAGCAGCCACTTTGAATCTCCTCAGGGCGTTTGCTACTGGTGGTTATGCAGCTATGCAGAGGGTTACTCAGTGGAATTTGGATTTCACCGAGCACAGTGAGCAGGGAGATAGGTAACTGGTTTTATCTGACTCTTGGATTGGTTATGATGTTTTTTCAGATGGAGTTTTCATATACGGTCAAGCAAAAAGCTCATTGTTTTATTTTGAAGAATCAATTGATTTTTTATTATTTACGTTTGCTGCTATTTTAGAGTTTGATGAAGTAGTTTGTACACTTCCGGTCCTTCCGGACCTCAACCACCTTTGGTGGGTACGCAGTAGATTGATATGTCCTCCATGTGTATTATTTGATCAATATCGCTGGCGAGTTTCACGATCACAATTATCTATACCTGGATTATCCGCACAAGGCAATCAAGGTCCTCTTTTACATTTTCCCGATGACTGGCCTTTGGGAATTTAGCACGTGTTCTTCAATATCCTCTGATCTGAATGGTTTTAAACTTCTTGTTTAGAAGTGTAATCTTTTTTCTTTTCTTTTTTCTGCAATTTCTAATTCACTTGTTTTAGTTATGATGGGTTTTCTTAAAGATGTTTACCAGAATCTTGGATGAAAATGAGTTCATTTCATTTCTTAATTCATACCATTATTGGTTTAGATTTTGCTTCTATAATATGTTTCTCTTGGATGGAAATTATTTCAGTTCATTACTAATTGTCATATCATAATTGGGTCACTTTTTGCTTCTATAATATACATCTCTGTCTTTGTATGATAGGTACCGGGAGCTTGCCCACCGGGTTGATGAGGCCCTTGGATTCATGGCCGCAGCTGGTCTCACTGTTGATCATCCTATCATGACAACAACTGAGTTTTGGACATCCCATGAGTGCTTGCTATTGCCATATGAGCAATCACTTACTAGGCTGGATTCAACCTCGGGTCTTTACTATGACTGCTCAGCCCATTTTCTCTGGGCTGGTGAGCGTACCAGGCAGCTAGATGGTGCTCATGTTGAGTTTTTGAGAGGAGTCGCAAATCCCCTAGGAATTAAGGTAACTTGCATTCTTCTTTCTAATCTAGTTAGCCAATTCATGTTTCAGTATTTCATCTTTGGTGGCTAGAAATACCAGGGAGAACCTGTTTAGGAGACCTAACTTTTAACCAATTCATCTACGTTTCTTGAGATGGTTCTTGTTTGTTTTTGTTCTGGCTCTCTTTGATTTTGACTGTGATCTTGACCACATAAGTTTATCAATATTCCTTAAATTAACCACTCAAATGCATATTTTCAAGATGCTGGCCTAAGTCGTGTTCATGTAATTATGCTTATGGAATTGTGTTTCTTCTTTTATGCCAGTCTGATCCGAATCAGAACCTGGCAATAAGCTAAATCTGAGAGGACCATTATAATATTACGATTCTTAATTTCAATTTTTATCTTGTAATTTGACACATGCATTTGGTGCTTTCGAGTTTCTTATGGAATTTGGCTTTTGTGCTCCAGGTCAGTGATAAGATGGATCCAAACGAGCTAGTTAGGCTCATAGAGATTTTGAATCCTCAAAATAAACCTGGCCGAATAACAATCATTACAAGAATGGGAGCTGAGAACATGAGGGTGAAGCTTCCTCATCTAATTAGGGCTGTTCGCAGGGCAGGACAAATTGTCACATGGGTCAGTGATCCTATGCATGGAAACACCATAAAGGCTCCATGTGGGCTGAAAACTCGCCCATTCGATGCCATCAGGGTATGATGCTTATATCTTAGCTTGCATTAATTGATTAGCATTATGTGGATTTCATATGAGGAGGTGAAAGAATATTTAGTAGTTTAAATTTGTGCTATCAAGGACTGTTTATTATTTGAAGGAAATTGCACACTTCAGCACAGGGAATCATACAAAAACCAAACGAGATGAAAGAATATAAGTTGAGAAATAAACCAAATGTGAAGTCGGAAGGAAAAAGAAAAACTTTGGCCCCTGTAACCCTGTTTACTGGAACTGATGAGAAAACGAGAGTTTCCCAAATATGAGTCAAACGAAGTGGGCGTATATGCTATAAATGATATTGCACTTTTTGTTAGTACATTGATTATAGGACTACACACTCTAAATTAGCTTTTTTGCTTTAGCTTTGGTGGCAATTCATAGGAGAAACAATTTGTCATCTCATCCTTGTAAAATGGGTCATGCTCCATTCATTGCTTGCAATTGAATTATCTCTTAAGAAGTGCAATGAATTTTGGTTCATTCATGAACTGGAGCAACTAGTTCCGAAGTTGTAAATGGTGGGGCATTCTGTGGCTTTGAATAAGAACCTGCTTTTGATTTCCTAGAATTAATTAAATTGGAAGGCAATATAATTTAGGTGCGGTAGGTGGAATAATACACTAAACTAAAAATAATGGAGAATAAGGATTCATGTAACGAGTCTTGAATAGTTTACGATTGAGTGTTAGTTGAGCTGAATTGGTAGGTGAGAAAGTGACTGCTTCTCTGAGGCCTTGGGGTGGAATAGTTGGATCAGATTCCTTACGCGGGTAACCAATGATTAAGCGTAGGTATGTAGAACTTTGTCTGCAAGTTGAGTTTGAAATCTTTTTTTCAAAAAAGAATTCTGATGTTCCTTAGGTTGGGTTTGGTATAGCGTAGGTATGGAAAAAAGTTGTTAAGGGGGTAAGATTTAAGAATGAAGTGTTAAATTTTGAGGGGAGGTAAGAAAATTATGAATGATAGTGGGTGTCAATAAAAACACGGGTTGACAGCATGATGGCATTATTTCCACTATGCATACCCTGACATTGTTTCATTCTTAATTGGACAGGCGGAGGTGAGAGCCTTCTTTGATGTGCACGAGCAAGAAGGAAGCCACCCAGGAGGAGTTCATCTTGAGATGACTGGTCAGAATGTGACAGAGTGCATTGGTGGATCACGGGCTGTGACATTTGATGATTTGAGTTCACGCTACCACACCCATTGTGATCCCAGGCTCAATGCTTCACAATCTCTAGAGCTTGCATTCATCATTGCAGAGCGTCTTAGAAAGAGGAGGATTGGATTACAACCTTCTATTGCACCGGCATTGCTGTAGAATGACTGCCAAGGCGCTGCAATATATTTGTTCGTTTTACCGAGTTATTGGTGGCTGTATTGTGTATACTGGAAGACGTGTCATGTATGTTGAGTTAATTTATGTTGTGTTGCCTCATGTCATGTATGTGAATACTGGAGGACAATGATATTTGAGACCTTGAAGAACATGGAAATAAAGACAGACTGCATTTCAAAATGACCTGTGGATCTTTCAAATGGAGTAAGTGCTGATCATCTTTTTTTTTTTTTTTAATAAGTGGGGTGTCCGGGCCAGCTTACGCGCACCACGAGTAATCCACACGGTTCACTGAACATTCTGCAAGGCCAGTGAACAGGTAAAGCACCGCGGGAGTGACAGACGTGCATAGTAAGGTTCGAATCCATGTGCTGAGGAAGGGGACAAGCCCCTCCCACCGCTGGACTAAACCTCACTTGCAAGTGCTGATCATCTTTTTTTTTTTTTTTACGTGGGTGTCCGGGCCAGCTTATGCGCACCACGACTAATCCACACGGTTCACTGAACATCCTACAAGCCCAGTGAACAGGTAAGGCACCGCGGGGGTGACAGGCGTGCATGGTAAGGTTCGAACCCATGTGCTGAGGAAGGGGACAAGCCCCTCCCACCGCTGGGCTAGAACCTCACTTGCAAGTGCTGATCATCTTGTTTAGATGGGTGGTTGTTGAGGGAACAGGAAGATTCATTTGTTCCTTTTGCTTTTTCCCCTTCTATTTTCTTTATCTTTGATTTATTCAACCTATCATGTGCCCGTCCGTCCAGAGAAGAGAATTTATTCTATATCCCCCAACCAGCCAATCAAACAGATCTTCATCCTTTTAGTGTGCTGTACATCTCTCCATTTTCAATTCCAACACACATGGAAAGAGCGGGTTGCTCATAGATGCCGGGGGGAGGTGGTTATCTGTTCATTAGTCTTGCTACTGATATGCTAGCTTGCAAAAACAGGGTTTCAATGCTATTCGATTTGGCCTAGAACACGTGTGGGGATGGTATGCAGACAGGTGGTAGGTGTGAATGACTCGAGAGAAGATACAGGGGCAAGCACGTCCGCCACGAACTCTCTCTCACTTGTGTCAAGCTCTCTCTGAAGGCGTTGTAATTGTCTGTTGCTTCGTAGTGTAATTGTCTGTCGCTTCGTATGCTCCATAGTTTTTAAAGCCGGTTCCGTGGCTGGCCTGGTCTAACATCTGGATTTCTAGTTTTGAGTAGGTTATCCGAGTTAATTTTTATTTTAAAAAAAAATTGAAACAGCTTTATTTTAATAAAAAATTAAATAAAAATCAACGAATTACAATTAGATTTTTGACCTTATTTTACCGGGTTAGCTGGGTAGCGGGTCAACCTGCCAGGTCATAACTTATCCTATTTTTTCATTAACCCTGCCCGGTTCCAGCCTGGGTCAGCCGGATCTCGGATCAACCCACCAGGCCAGGCCAGGTTTAAAAACACTGGTATACTCTGTCAGGGAAGACAACCACAGGGGATGCTCAAGTCTGGTCTCCTCCTCTGGGTTCTGTTACCTTGTACTAGAGATGATTTAGGTGTTTCTTTTGCTGTCCCTCCGCCAAATTAGAAAAAACAAAAAAACCACACTTTATGATCTAACGATGTATGTCGACTTGAATCCTGATAATCCATCTCTCTCATGTCGTAAAAGTAAATAGCATTCAATTAGACCACTCTGAGAAGAAAAAATAATTCTGTATTTAAGCCATACACATACCAAAACAAAATTTGATTCCCATCAATCATTTCCATTCCTATACATACTAAAACAACACACTTCGTATTCGTTAATTGTGTCTTGATTATTAATTGAAGCTCAATACAAATGATGCCATGGTATAGTATAATCAGGTGTGATTATTAACAAATTCTATATTTTCTCGTATTTTCCTCGATCTCTCTCTTTTTTAAAAAAAAAACTAGACATTTTATTTTTTCTCAAAGAAAACCTACCCTTTTTCAAACGGGAAAAAAAAAGAAGACAAATGAATAATAGAAAAAAAAAAAAACCCTACTAAATGGCCACGTTTGCCATGTGCATGCACAAGAAGGACCCAGCACCGGTATCCTTGCGTGTAGAAACAAAGCTATATATGTATTGAAAAAAAAAACCGAAGGGGTGTTTTACTGTATTCACAAACACATGTTGATTTTGATTGCTATAGTACAATTACTAGTTTGTTCTTCCTGTAAAAAAAAAAAATTAGATTAGCTGTTGAACTTGGAATGATGTTTTCACGTAATTCTGGTCATTGCTTGGGAGCATATAGGTCTTTTGCACGTTTTTTAACATAATTAACTATTTTGTTTAAAAGCAAATTTTAATTAATTGGGATTTAGGGAGATTCTGAATTTTTATTTTATCAGAGCACAATGAAATTACTAGATTATTTTTAAAAATATATATAAAAAAACTAACTTGTATGATTTTTTGTATTATATTTTTTTTTTGTAATTAGATTTACTTGAAAATAATTTATTTATTAATATTATTTTAATAAATATAAATTTTATTAAAAAATTAGTTAGCATGTACATTACATATATCCTGTGCATTGCATTTATGAGTTGTTGTCGTACTCTTTAGGCGGCATGGCCTAGCTGCCACATATCAACTTTTAAGATGGTGTTAAACTTGTCTAGGTGGGTTTTTCATCCCTGAATGACACCTATACTTACAAAAATCTAGTTTAGCGATGATAGTCATTCTCCCCCTCTTTCTCCTCTTGATTTTTATACACGACCCTCAAAGTTTTCAAAGCAAGTTTTTAGTTTGTTTTTTTTATATTTTATTTTTATTTTTTTATTATTTGTTTCATCTAAAATAATTTATTGATAGATTTTTATTTTTAATTTCATATCTCAGATATAATTTTTTTTATTTTATTTAATATAATTTTTTAAATTGAACTTATTTTACAATCCCATCCTCCTTTTAATGTTTTTTTTTCTAGTTAGTTTTGATTTTTTTTTAACTTTTGTAAATTTTTTAAATTGATATTTTTTTTAGTTTTATTTTTCAATATTAAATTGATTGAAAATTGAGTTTTTTTATTAAATTTTGGTTTAGAATTTTACAAGTTATAAGTTTTAGAGATTAATCTAATTAAAAAGATTCATCTAATTTTTTTTTTTTTAAAAACCTCATATTTTTTTAGTTTTATTTTTTAATATTTATTTAATTATAAATTAAATTATGTTATTTTTATTTATATTCAATATAATCTTTTAATAATTTTTAAAATGACCCGATTATCTTGAGTTATTTTATTTGTTGTTATACATTAAATTTAGTTTTTTTTTAAAAAAAATCTTTAAATAAAATTAAATATAAAAATAAAATGTTGATTTCAAAATATTTTATTTGATTTATTTTCTAGATCATTATTNGATTATTTTTTTATTTTTTATCATCTGGATTAACATAGAATTAGACTTTGTAATTTATTTCGAATTGTTTTTTATGAAGTTAATTTTGATTGACTAAAAATTTTTATATATTTTTATATATATTTTTTTTAATTTTTTTTAACATTAAGTTGTCAAGAAATTAAATTTTATAATTTATTTTGATTTGCTTTTTATTAAGTTATCCTAATATTAAAACTCAAATTACGAGTATGATGAGTTAATATGGATTGATTTGAATTGTTTTTTTAATTTTTTTTAATATTATCATTCAATATTAAATTTAATAAAAATTGAGCTTTATAAATAATAACTCAAATTAATCTAAATATATTATGATTTTAATATTTATTAAAAAAATCTCTTCTTAAATATTTATTTAGAACCACATTATATTTTTACATATTATTTATTTATTTTTATTAAGATAGATATCCAAATCAATTTAGATATATCTCAATTAATATCACAAATTTTAAAGTTAAAAATAATATAAATTTTTAATGATTTTTAGGTTTTTAAAACTCAAACTAATAATTTTAAAATAAAAATTTAAAATTTAATCATGTAAACTATATTCGTTATACAAATTATTTACTTTTTCCTTAAACATGTTAATATCATCTGGCCACGTCGAAATCAATTCAATACCAAGGTATCTATAATTTTTTTAAAATGCCTTTTCCGTAACGCTTCCCTGCAAGAATCGAAGCAGCCAGCCATCAAACAGTTGAAATAGCACCGGGGAGGGAGAAACAAAGCTTTCTCTTCTACACGGGCATAACGCTATTTTCCCACGCGTAGAAGCAACGCCATTTCCTTCGTGGAAATAGCAACGGACGGAGAAAGACAAGCAAATATGTCCAACGTCGGGCGTGGAGTGAATTATACGCGCATAAGCGAGCTGGTGGGATAAGACACGAGTAGAAGGCGTGCAGTGTCCAAAACGCCGCGTTTAAAATACGCGGAAACATTTATAAAGGCCCAAACTGCTAATATCAAATAATTTCTTATTCCAAGGTTCATCTCATCCATGGAGATTTCTCAAGTTGAGGCTTTAGAAATTAAAGATCGCAGAGCTGAAGGTCTAGGCAATCTTCAAGTCTTCCCCGATGAACTCATCTGCTCTATTTTAGACAATCTCACTCCTCGCGATGTCGCTCGCTTCGCCTGTGTTAGCAGGTTCGCATATATATATATATATATATATATATTTCTCTATCGTCTAATTTTAAATTATTTTTTTTTGAATTTATGTTTTGATTAATTTTTCTTACGTTTCTGTCATTAAATTGTGAGAATTGAATCTGTTTGATTTTGAATCGATTATTTATGGTTGATATACATGCGCAGTGTGATGTACATTTTATGCAACGAGGAACCACTGTGGATGAGCCTGTGCCTTAACAGGGTAAACGGTCCGCTTCAGTATAAAGGCTCCTGGAAGAAAACTGCACTGGATGTGTAAGTTTAAGGCTCTAAACATTTCACATTTGCAAGAATGATTTTTACTTTTATATTTATTTAGAATTTGAAACAAGAATGATTGAATTCGTAGCGTTATCGCTCTCTGATTGTTTTTGGTTTTCAGAGAGAACGTTCCGGAAGAATATCAAGAACGTTGCGGAAAACCACTTCGTTTTAATGGTAAAGTTGTGATGATGATGGCGTGGTTTCTTGAATTTTACAGTGATGGCTTTTAGTTTTAGGACTCTTATTTAGCTCAAGTATATTTTTTATGCTTGTTTGCAGGGTTCAGCTCTTTGTTTTTGTATAAAAGATTATACAGGTGCCACACCACGTTGAGTGGTTTTAATTTTGATGATGGAAATGTGGAAAGAAGAGGAGACTTGTCTTTGGAAGAATTTTCTCAAGAGTATGATGGGAGGAAACCGGTATGGTGAAATATTTGATTTTTGGATTCAGTGTATTACTTTGAATATAGCGAGGATTATATACTCTGGTAAACATAAGAAGTCTGTGGTGACTGTTACACCAATATTCTTTCATCTTCACTCTGGCTCCTGTGCTGCCAAAAGTTGCTATTATGAACTCCAAATTATTGTTACTATATTTACTACAGTTATACAGCTTAACTATGAAATCACTACAATGTGCATAAATCATCAGCATTCACCAGCTACGGATAATACTGCATTTTCATTCTTTTAACTTTCATCATACCGAGGCTAATATGACTAGAAATACATGTGCTGGATGCTGCAACATGACTTCTGGTGTTGTCACCTATAGGGCAATTATGCTCTGGCACCACTATCAGTGACCCTTTTCCTTGTTTCTGGCCATTTGTATTCTGAAACTGGTTTACTGTGGTCACAAGACATGCTAGCTAGTGTTTCAAGAAGTGCCTCAACGGCTGTCCTTTTTTCCTTAAAATAAGAGTGTGATGAAAATATAGTAAAAACCTCCACTGTCATAGATTTTTATTTATTCAACCATTCCTTTACTTTTTCTGAGTTGGCTATTGTCGATAATCACAGTGGTGTTTTTCTCCCTGGGATTTGTTGCCAACTTACGTAAGAAATTTGGCGTGTAAAAAACTGGAAAAACTTGCTACTTTTTGTCTATGGCTGATGTTCTTTGATTAATTTTCAAACCTTTTTGGTTCTTATATAAATAATATCTTTTTATCTTTTTTCTTTCCTGGGGCATTGCCCAACTATTTACCAGGTTTTGCTTGCTGGATTGGCTGATACTTGGCCAGCACGGAATACATGGACAATTGACCAGCTATCTCTGAAATACGGAGATATAGCCTTTAGGATTTCTCAGAGGAGCTGTAAGAAAATCTCAATGAAAATAAAAGATTATGTATCATATATGCATCTTCAACATGATGAGGATCCCCTATATATTTTTGATGACAAGGTACAGCTGTAGCAGAAATATTTTCTTTTCCCTTTTTTTCTCGCTTAAAAGGATGAAAATGTTAACATCATTTGACTCCCATTTCAGTTTGGGGAAACTGCACCCAGTTTGTTGAAGGATTACAGCGTTCCTCATCTGTTTCAAGAAGATCTGTTTGAGGTCTTAGATGAAGAACAACGACCACCATTTAGATGGCTTATTATGGGCCCCGAGAGATCTGGTGCCTCTTGGCATGTTGATCCATCTCTCACCAGTGCTTGGAATACTCTTCTATGTGGCCGTAAAAGGTAGGTTTCAGATTTCATGTTGGTGTTGTTTCTTTTTCAACTGCTCCGATCAATCAAATGTGATGATTTTAAGTGCATTGCATTCTCGGGGAGGTTATGCATTTTAACTAATCATTTTATGCCTTAAATTGCAAGGGTAATATTACTTGAGTACAGGGGTTGCTATTTGAAAAAGCTCAATTCTGGGACCTATTTCACTAAGTGTTTTTTCAACGCATATCTCATTCATCAATTGTGGTGCATAAATTTCTTCTATTCTATATCACTCTCTTATGGTTGAACTAACTGATATATCCAAATCATTTTGGACAGGTGGGCCTTGTATCCTCCTGGAAGGGTACCTTTAGGTGTCACTGTGCATGTAAATGAAGACGATGGTGATGTCAATATTGACACACCATCATCATTGCAGGTATTTGTTGCAGCTATCCCTGTCCTTTATAACTCATCTTGTATTTTTCTCAAGCACTTCTCAGATTTGCACCTACTGGTTCTTTTTTTCTGATTGTACAGTGGTGGTTAGATTTTTATCCACTTCTTCCTGATGAAGACAAGCCGATTGAGTGTACCCAACTACCGGGGGAGACAATTTTTGTTCCAAGTGGATGGTGGCACTGTGTCCTGAATCTTGAGCCAACTGTTGCTGTTACACAAAATTTTGTGAACTCCAAAAACTTTGAATATGTATGTTTAGATATGGCACCTGGTTATCGTCATAAAGGAGTTTGCCGAGTTGGATTGTTGGCTCTTGATGATAGCAGTCTTGAGGATGCCAAAATGAATATGGATTATGATAAAGACGATGTGAGTTACACAGACTTGACAAGGAAAGAGAAGAGGATCAGAGTTCAAGAACCTATTGAAGATCCCAAATATATAACAACTGCTAATGGTGCCTCTAAAAGTTACAATTTATGGAAACAAGGCTTTTCTTATGACATAAAGTTCTTAGCAATGTATTTGGATAAAGATAGAAACCACTACAGTTCTCCATGGAGCTCAGGCAACAGCATTGGACCACGAGAAATGAGAGAGTGGCTGTCAAAGCTTTGGGTTGGCAGGCCAGGACTGAGAGAGCTTGCATGGAAGGTACTATCATTCTTTTAGCTGTTGTCCTCTTTCCTTTTCTTTTCAGCCATGGAGCTGTTGTCCTCTTTCTCCAGACAAAGAGTTTTATCTATGTCATTAAGAAGTAATTTTCTATAGGAAAGGACTGAAATGGTAATTAAAATAAAATTTAAATTTCCATCTTATGGGCCACATGATCGTAAAAACAGGGGTGGTATCTTTCATGTGTTCCATTTCTCCCTAGGAATTTAACAATTGAATTGGAAAGGGTGAACATGAAGTCTTGCTCATATGATCTATTCCATCATATTGAGCAATCATATGCAAACTGAGGATCCCAGGCATTAATGAATGCTGGGGGCCAACTTAAGACGTTTGAAGTCAATAAATAGTTCAAAAAAGATCAAATCTCAAGTCAAATGTATAATTGGTTGCTCCAATCAATAATTAATGGGTTAAATCGTAAAAAAAAATATTAATTTGTTTTACACTCATTATTTATTCTTTTCTTGACAATCTAGTGTAGTTGTTTATCTAGACTCTTCTGTGGTCCTTGCTTCATGGCTTTTGTTGAAGAGCCACTTTGTTTCCATTGCTATACTGTTTCTTTTCTACTCTATATTCTCTTAGGGAGCATGTCTTGCGCTACAAGCGGATAAATGGTTAGATTGTCTTCAAGAAATTTGTGCCTTCCACAATTTGCCTTCTCCAACTGCTGATGAGAAGCTTCCTGTTGGCACGGGTAGCAATCCTGTAAGTGACTAGGCTTGTATTTCTGAAATAATTTTTCTTTTATCTTTTCTTCCCTGCACATTTGTTTTTTTTTCTTTTAAGTCAAGCGTACAACCTTGTTTTTCTTGTGTTTTTTGTTGAAATGCTGAAAGTGACATTTGAGAAGTAAATGCAAGGGGCTCTTGATGTGTTAATTAATATAAAATCCAGATGATCATGGATCCTCTAATGAATCAGTATAGCAGCAGCAGCAGGGATTGTTATATCATTTAATGGAGTGACAAAGATTAGGACACTCGCAATCTTGTGCATCCACTAGAAAAAATAGACCTAGCTAGGGATGGTGTCACACACCATTAAGATTATTCCATTATATTTTTTTCACTCAACTGACAGAATTAATTTCTGATTGCTTATGTGATGAATTGGTTGAATTTGTTTGTACAAGTCATCTCAGAACTGAAAATCTACTGTATATGTGCGCAAAAGCAGATTCTATGGTTATAATGCTTACAAGAGCTGAGATAACCCTGGTGAAAGGGTTAAGAAAATACAGCTTCTGAATGAACATCATCAGCCAATGCTCTCTGTGCTTGTACTAAGTGCTTTGGTATTATTAAATTGTGATGGACGTACAAAATCATTATCATATCGAGTAAAGTGAAAGTTGTTTTTATAATGTAGCTGTCATTAACTGTTGTACCATATCAGGTTTATCTCCTAGCTGACTGTGCAATTAAAATCTTAGTTGAAGGAGGGCTGGAAGCTGCAATGTATGCTTTAGGCACTGAGGTATAATTCAAGTTTTACTCGTCTACTACCCTCTGTGGATGCATCTTCTAATTTGCATTGCATCTTTGCAGCTTGAGTTCTATAGTCTGCTGTCCAAAGTCAACTCCCCTCTGAAAAATCATGTTCCTGATGTTTTGGCAAGTGGAATTCTTTATCTTGACAATGGAGCTCTCAAAATTGTGCCTTGGGATGGCAAAGGAGTGCCCATTGTGATTGGTTACTGCAATCTGGTTCCAGAAAATTGGAAAGAAGATGATTTCCTTTTTGGTGTTTGGGGGAAAAAACAATTTGAATGTAGAAAAGCTGGGATGCCAATGAATGAGCCAATAAATTCATCTGGATGCACAAGCATATGGCCATTTATCATAACAAGGAGATGCAAAGGAAAGATATTTGCTCAACTGTAAGTTAGCTTAACTTTAGTAGTTTCCTCTTTTGGTCCTAATGTCACGCAACTTGTTACAGAATTTCAGAATCATCTTCGATGTGTTCTCATTGCTATCAATGTATATCTGTCCTAATGGCAGAAGAGATATGATGTCATGGGAAGAGATGCAAAACTTGACTTCCTTTTTGGGAGAGCAGCTGCGCAACCTTCATCTCTTACCCTGTCCATCTTTAAAGAAGTCAACTTCCTCAGATATCAAACTAAAAGTGAAGTTGCCCTTTGCTGATGGTTATATGGAGGATATTCCCACACCAGAAATTCCTGAAGAATGGAATATCTTCATCAGAACTCTATGCAGGAGGAAGATGAATGTCACAAACCGTTTGGAAAATTGGTAGACCTCGACTTTCTAGTTATTATAGTTGAATCATGAACATATGTAACTGCATGACAGATTTTCCTTGATACCCTTCTGAGACGGACATTTTCATTTTACAGGGGGGATCCCATTCCTAAAACACTGATAGAAAAAGTTGATGATTACATCCCAGATGATCTTACAAAGCTGTTGAATACTTTCCAGGTTCCTCCTGATCCTGCTAAATATTTCTTTTTGGCTCATGTTACTGCTATCCATGTTGCTTGTATTCAATGGTAATCCTCTTTCATCTTATGCATAACTAGTCTGATGATTTATGTGATCTTACTATTTGATTTTAGGCTGAAAATGGCATGAACAAAATCTGTAAGCCTTGCTCCTGGATACACTCTGATATTATGGATGACAATGTCCACATGGAACCATATTGGATTAGCTCATGCTCTAGGGGCAATGCTTCAGATGTTTGTCTGGCAGACAATGATTGCGTTGCTGGCAATGGTCATGGTGATGTTGATAAATCATGGTGTCCTAGCCACATTCTTGATTTCAGTAATCTTTCTATTGGTTAGTGCCTTTTCATATATGTAGGTTCTTTCATTGTTCAATGTTGTTACCACTCGTACAGTTTCTGTTTTATATATAAAGCGCAATGCCAAATGTAATAGTTTCACACTGAACTTTGTGTCTTAAAAAATTGGAACTGAAGTATTAATTAGTGGGCAATGGAAGTCGTCCCAAGCCATTTTGCATTCATCCTTTTCTTTTCAGTAATAAATGCCACATGCCAATCAGACTCTGAGGATTTGCACTTCAAAGCATTAAATATCGAGAGTACTTAGGCCTAGTGTCCTTTTGCACTCCCATGTGTTAAAGGTTATCTTTACTGATTAAAAGAACCAAAACGTTGACTTCACTTTAAAAATAGGACATCTTCTCATTAAAATGATCGTTTCTTTTACAGGTGACCGCATTTATGATGTGATACCGATATACTTGGATATCTTTAGAGGTGATTCCAGTCTCTTAAAGCAATTCTTAGAGAGCTATAGACTACCTTTTTTGACAAGAAACCAGGAGGAAGTAATTGATGGTGGTGATAAATTTGAAAGACTGTCATACCATGCCATGTAAGTAAATGGTTTCTATTTATTCTTACCTATTTCACACACTGCATGGCCCGCAACTTGTTATAAAAAATCATAATTTGATGTTAGAATATAATTTTGATATGTTAACCTCATCTGTTCCATTATATACCATTTGGATGAGTGATTACTAGGTGTAGAGAAACGTCTAGAAACAAGATATACATGCGTAATCATACTATGACATGTCAAGAGAGAACTATTCTGAATTGATGGGAGAAAGTAAGACCCGTGTTGTGTCTTGTCAGCAGCAAAAGAAGTTTGTGAAGACTGAGTATGAAATCAGTTTATTGACTTGATTCAATATAGTCTTTACAAGTTTCCTATTTAAAGGAAAATACAAGTCAAGAAATCAATAACTAAATCAAATCATAAATTCTAATTAGGAGTGATCCCTGATTTATAACAGTTGATTAATACCAAATCTATTTTCTAATTTATAGGCAACCTAGTATATAATCTTCTATTTTACAACACCCCCTCAAGCTGACATGAAGATATCTTCCATTACTCGTTTGCCAATCAAGTAGTCAAATTGTATATTGTGAAGTCATTTTATTAGCAACATCAAGGTGTTCTGTGCCAGGTGAACGCATGAATTAACCAATCATACTTAATTCAAAGGCTATATTTGGGTGTGTATGGGCCAAATAAATTAATTGCCCATGAGTGTTTGGTATTGCTTTCGATTCACCACTTCATTTTTGGCAGGTTGAAGCTTCAAGTTGGCTTGAATTGGTGTTTCAGCTGCTTTGTATCCCACTAACCCTATTTCACCAAGTAAATATTTTTGTTGAGACATATATACCTTCCTTGGATCTGGCAAGTCCTATTCCTAGGAAATACTTCAAAGCACCCAAATTTATGATCTCAAAATCATCAACAAGTTTCTTCGTTAAGTCATTTTAGCTTGACATTGTAATCACTTGTCAGGATTATTCATCCACGTAAAAATTTAAGATAGCAAGTTTACCTTATCTTAAATGTTTATAAAACATGGTATGGTCTGTTTGACTTTGACAGTAACCATGACGTCTTATAGCCTTTCCAAAGTTTTTAAATCATGCTCTAGGAGACTGTTTAAGGTTGTATAAAGACTTTTTAGTTTGCAGGCTTTATGTTTGTCGATTCCCTCTTCAAACCCAAGTGTAATGCTCATGAAGACTTTCTCTTCCAAGTCTCGATTTAGAAAAGCTTTTTCAACATCCAATTGAGACAAGGGCTGGTTGAAATTTATTGCTAAAGATCATAACACCCGAATTGAGTTTATTTTGGTTATTGGAGCAAATGTATTTTGATATTCAATGCTGTATGTTTACGTGAAGCTTTTTGCCACAAGCTTTGCTTGTTTCTATGCTTCCATCAAATTTGCATTTAATTGTAAACATCCATTTGCACCCTACTTTCTTCTTTTCCCTTGGCAAGTCAACTACTTTCCAATTGCCTTTTTTTGAATAAACAAGTGAGATATCTTAGAGTTAAAAGCTCAATAATTATTAGAAATTTTTTGTTAAGATGAATATTTAGTAATAAGATGGTTGTTACAGGATTGAACTCCTTTTCTAAAAGCTATAAGAATATCAAAGTCTTTATCTTTCATAGGAGTTCTTCTAGTATAAACTTGAAGCTCAGCATTTGGATCAGTTTGATCCTTTTGTAGTATTTCTCCCTTTGTTTGCAATATGCTTACACCTGACAATGATTGACTGGTATTTCCATTTGTTTTAATACCATGAACATCTTTTCCTAAGACTGTGATGTTTGAGAAAATAGTGTTAGGTAATGGAACATACATGTCCAAAAAATTGTTATCCTTTCTTTTTTTCCTCCACTTGAAGATGAGTTTTGATGAAGTAAGGTTGATATTCTATAGAAGAAACATCCATTCTTACATGAATCTTCATGGTTTGAAGACGGTGAAAACATGACGGTGAAAACATAAATTACAGGTTGATTTATTTTTAAAGGAGAATAAAAGACATGAATCAAGAACTAATACCAAATATATTTTTTAATTTATAGATAAACTAATATAGAATCTTCTATTTGACATTAGTTTGTTACCAAATAACTCTCAAAGAAACTTTTGGAACTTTAGCCTAGGAGAGCAGTCCTGTCAGCTGTGGACGTATGAAAAGATTGATATGTATTTGTAACTATCAGTTTCTGTCACATGAAAGCATACTCACGTTCCTTGTCGTTGTATTCTTCATTCACTGTATGGTATAAACGTAGCACGGTTTAAGAAGGGATTTTTCATTGCATGTCTGCAGGTGCTACTGTATTTTGAATGAAGAGAACGTCTTGGGAGCTATTTTCAGTATCTGGAAGGAACTTAGAATGGCCAAGTCATGGGAAGAAGTTGAGTTGACTGTGTGGGGTGAACTGAATAATTACAAATGCGTCCCTTGAAGGCCTCTACATTCCTCATCTATTTCGGAGTCGCAGCTGTTGTGCGTGTTGAGGCCGGGACTGGTCTTATACCATCTCTATTAATTCATTTAACTCGGGCACATTCCATTCCTCGGGATCAAGTCCAAAGGATTTCCAATAATAACTCTAACAATTCAAGTTTTAGCTTTCATTTTTTTAGCCAGTGCAATAAATTTGCTTGTATATTCCTTTGGAAAATGACAAGTTACAAGTCTGTAGCCTGCATCCGTACCTTTAATTGTTTGAATAGTGGGAGGTTTTAGTCAAATATGACGGTGAATGGTTAGATGTATATGCCTTTTTAACAGTTTACCTCGGTGACAGTGAATGAAACTCATAGTTCACAATTTTGGAATCTCGATCATAGATACCATTATCATAGTTTTTGGTAACAATTAGAAAAATTCATATTTCACAAATGGATTCGTCTGAATCAGTTTTTTTTTTTTGCTTTTGGCAGTAGGTTAACTGAATTCTGCAGTTTGTGGTCTCCAAATTGCCAGATATGATCCAGCTGTTAAAGTACCGAATCCAGTAAGCAAATTGCATAATGTATAGTGTTTTGTATTCTTCGGTGAAATTCTGCGAAAGAACATACAAAAAGCAAATTCAGTCAAGAATAGGGTGATGCCGTCCCCTGAAGGCATTGCAGTGTTTACTCTGGATTCATTGGCAACAGAGTCTTTTCGCAGGATTTCGTGGTGGTTAAGGACTTTCTAATATTGTTGATCGACCCGGTTAGGCGGTCTTTCCTCTGATGTTTTGTACCAGCTACTAAAACGACCACCTTGTTGCTGAGAGTCTCCGCCGCCCCCATTTTGAGCACTAATAATCGACATACATCAATATTCGAGCAACTTGTTTGAGCATAGGTTAGTGCATCCGACTGTTTTACGAGGCTAACGAATCATTGTTAGTCATTTCACCCGAACCCAAAGCTAAAGACTTGGTATTTGTCTGAATTAAATGATATGATTTAAATGACTAAGTAATTTTTTTGGATAGTTATTATTTTAAATCAAATATAGATATTAAAAAATTTTATATGATGAATAATAGATATTATCATCCGAAATTCGATACAAATTTGTCTTAAATATATAAACTAATATTTTATACATAGATGTGTGAGGATTACGTCATTTAGATGAAGTCTTTTTTATCTAACACCCTTGTTACCATGTCAAGTTATAAATAAACTTTTTTTTAAAAAAAAACGACACTTCCTATATTTGTTTTAATTATTTAAATACATACAGTATAATTTGGAGCACTTCTATTAAATCAATATTAGCAATGATGTCACCATCAAATAAAAGCTTTTATCAACACATACACTGTAAGGTAATCACCTGGATACTTAAAGAGACAAATAACAGATTATCGACCATTTCTGGGTGCAGAAAGTGAAGGCTGCGGTGGGGAAAATAAGTTTCTTGCCTGAATTAAGGCAAGGAAAGGAAGTAAGATTCAATTGGAGGAACACGATGTATATTGTCATGTGTTCCATGATTTTCTTTTAACTTGACATGCAAACATGTATTTTAAAGATTTTCCAGAAAGTGTATATTGTATGGGTTGTATTATAACTTGAAGAAGATTGTGAATGTCGGGGTAGGCCTGAGGCTATCCATGGCATTGGAATTGTTATTGTAATCCAGGAAGGATTGAATGTGAAATACTTGCAGTGTGAACATTTCAGGTCGAAAATCTGGGGGAGGCTTTTTTTTGCAGGAAACTTTGCTAAAATTTTTATTGAGTTAGGAAATTGATTAAGGGATGTTGCATAAATTAATTGTGATTGAAATGCCACAGGAAGGCCATTGGAATAGATTAAAAAAAAAAAATTCCTTGCATTTTCATGTAAGAGGCCGGATTTGAATGTAAGATACGGATTAAAATTTAATGCCGTTACATATTGTTTGTATATCCAGATGCATTGCGTACTTTTTACTCTAAAATCCCTTTTTTTTTTAACACTTATTTTAATCTAAAAATACTTTATAAACAATCTTAAAATATTTAAGAAACTAATTTATCAATCAAAATACTTAAAAAAAATTCCAAAAACACAATTTAGGTAAAAAAGAATTTTCCTCAACTTCAATTTATTTTTTTATACAATATTGAAATTCTAAACCATCATAATTAAAAAAACTCTTATCAAATTCATAAACACAAAAATTAATTATTTTAGTTGTTAAAATTGATATCGATTTTCTTTTATACCAGAGTTTAATAGTGCCTTTTTTTTTCACAAACTAAAAATTACAAAATAATAAAAATAAATTTTTGTACTAAAATTCAATTTCAAAGTATTAAGGGACCAAAAATATATAATTTTAAAAATTAATAAACTAAATTGAAGTTTTAACACCAGTTTTAAACTCACCATCACCACCTATTTTGACACCTTTAGCACTGTCTCCCAGGGTTAAGAAATAGAAACCAACCAGTTCATTTTCATGTGCTTTATAATAAAATAATAAATCAAGTTTTTTTTAATTTTAAAAAAGTTATTAAGAACCCATAAATTTGTTTTTATTTTCTTCCCATGTTATAAACTAAAGCAAGAAGATAAATTTTTAAATTTCTTGTTTTGAATATTTGCTTGGCAGAAGCTTTGAATAAAATATATAAGATAAACTATGAAGACTTTTTTTATTTTAAAAAGTAATATTAAATTATAAAATAAAAAAATAATAATTAAAGCAAATAAAAAAAATCATGGATCATGTAAAATTTTCAAACTAATAATTCAGAATATTAAATTAAAAATATCAAGATAAAATAATAAAACTTAATTTCTAATAAATTTAACAATAAATAATAAATTATCATTAAATAATAAATTATCATTATTATTATTATAACTATTATTACTACTATTATTATCATTATCTTTACAATTATCATCATTAATATTATTACCCTATTGAAATAACAAAAACTATAAAAACTTTAACAAAAATATAAAAAAATAAATTAAAAGACTAAAATAAAATAAATATTATTCCTATTAAAAAAACTTATAAATTTAATTGGGAAAAAAATTATAAATTAAATAAACTTCAACAAAAAAATCAAGAAAAAAAAATCAAAAATAAAATATTCAGATAAAAAATATCATAAACACAAATTAAAATTAAAGGACTAAATTAAAAAAAATTATAACAGCAATAAAAAATTAAAAGAACAAAAATTAAAATGAAAAACAAATAAAAAAAGGACAAAGATATATTTAAAGATAAAAAAACAATCGCCACTAACAACCCAACTATTACATGCCTACACTCTATACCATGTGAGAAAAAAAATAGCAAAACCACTAAAACAACAAAGACCCTGGAGAATCCAATGAACCAAGTGTCTAAGCACCTTCCAAAACTATTCAAGTGACACCTTAAAATATGACAATTATAATTTAAAGAAACCTCTGACAACATTTCTCTTGCTACCAAAACTCAACAATTAGAGAGATTTGTAATTCTAAGCAGCAATGGATGGCTTAGAAGCAACAGAGAGCCTAGACCTTTTCTTGGCTAAGCTCTCACTCCGACGTTCTCTCTGCTCCTTCAATCTTGTGGCGAGAAGTTTCTGGTACTCAGCAGCCTCGGACTTGGCCTTGGCGATTCTCTTCTTTTTATCTGAAATCCTTGCTCGCTTCCTTTGCAGAGTCAGTGGCGTCACCAGCCTCTGAATTTTGGGAGCCTTACTGACCTTCTTTCCTGCAACAAACAAGAACCACAAGACAGTATATTAATCTAAAGACAAACAAATCCCAAGAAGCTATAAACAAGTATATTATAAGAATGGAAGTCATACCAGATTTTGTTGTGAATGATCTCCTGTAAGTGTTGACATACTTGCGAACATCATCCTCCTTTGAGAGATTAAAGAGCTTGCAGATCTTCGATGCTCTCTTGGGACCTCTCATTCTTGGTTTCTCTGTGTCAGTGAGTCCAGGAAGATCATTCTCACCCTTCTTCACAATAACCAAGTTCAAAACAGAAAGGTCTTGACTGACAATGCACCCGCGCACAGATTTTCTCCTGCGTTCTCCATTGCGTCTTCCATATCCACGGAAGCAGGGGGTTCCTATGGAGGCAAAATAGAAATGCAATTTAATGTTTGTCATGCAAACAAGACTAGTGCAATAAGGTTTTAACAACCAATATTTACCAAGAATGTTCAACAAAATTAGAGAATATAACAGTCTAACATTTAAGTAGTCACCAACCTCTGTGAAGCAAAAGACGAACACGGCCAGGGGTTAGCACCCCCTGCTTCATGGGAAATCCTTGCTTGTCACAACCTCCCTTTATCACAAAAACATAGCCCTTGAATTCCTATCAAACCCAGAGGATAATTGGTGAGCATACATGTAAAATATAAGCATACAGTATTTAGAAAACTAGAATGTGCATACCTCTCCAAGAGCATCGCCACTGACCTCCTGTGAGATCCTCTTATCAAAAAATGCCCGACTGCAGATTCAAAGAGGTAAAAAGAGATTAATCTCAGAATTAGAATTGCAACTGATAATTAAAAACACAGGGAAAAAAAGAAGCCAATCAGATCTTGCTGCTGAATCTATGATCAAAGAATGGTTAATATTGAACAGATTTACCACAGTTGAGTCAGACGAGTTGGTTGATACAGAATATCGCACTAGACAAGTAGCTAAGGTTCCATACTTAAAGGAAGACTTTCCATCCAACAAGAAAAGGTATAACAATGTGGAAGCTTCACTTCGGAAGTTCTACATTTACAGAAACAAACAGAAAACCCATGCAAATGGGCATTTATCAACATCAGGTTCTTAAAGGTTTTGTTGGAACCTATGTATGCTATAAAGAAATTGAGAAAGCCTTTTTTCTATCAGATTATAATATCTTTTCGTTCTATTTTCTTATTAAAGGTATTGGATTGCAATGCATTACATTTTGAATATCGAAACTAGCTACAGCATGCATTAAAAGATAAAAAAATCTATTCTAAATAACGGATGCAGTAGATATTCTGGACCCAAACAAACACATATACAAAAAAAAAATCTAAAGAAAAACTCTTCTATCACTAAATGAATGCTAAAAATGTGTAAAAAATCCGAAAAATCCAGACAAAAAAGCATAATTTGTTATCATCATCCACAGAAACTAAATTAACAACACAAACAAAGCATCTTTTTTCTGAGTACGCGAACATCTATCTCTTTAATCGAAAAAAATCAAATAAGCTTTGACAAGAACAAAGAGATGATTTACCAACAAAAGCAAATACACTTTGACAGATAAAAGAGGAGCTTACAGCTTCTGGTCATCGTCGATTTCGAGCTTTTTCTGGCATCCCGTAGTGGGATATGCGATGTTGAACTGCAAGACACAAAACAACAGAGAATGAGACCGAGAGAATCATTAAATCGGAGTCGTTAGGATTTAATCAACAACGAAACTTTTTTTTTTGATTCAATGGCAGATTAACGGAGGTAAGTAACCTTCATGTTTGGGAGAGCGGAGCGGATGCGGCGGCTGTGCCCGAAATGAGATGAGAAGACAATAAGAGAGACTGCACCTTGCCGTATGCTTAGGGTTTTATCGGATTAATTTTTTCCTAATATAAAAAAATAATGTATAGGTTATGATAATTTAAGCAAGCAAGCGCGCGCGCGCGCGTGTATATATATATAAAGTTAAATTAAAAAAAACCATTAAAAAAATTAAATCAACCTAAATTAATATAATTAATTTCAAAATGGGATAGCTATTGTAAAAAAACAAAAAAAAATCACAAAACTCAAGTTTAATAAACTAATAATAAATTATTAAAATTTAAAAAAAAAACATAAAAAAACCTAAATTAACTTAACTAATTTACAAGCGACCCAAAATATGACATCAAGAAAAAAAATATTTTTATAAAAAAAATCTAAGACAACTTGATAAAAAAATAAAAAAATAAGTAAATCTAGGTTACCTTCACCGACTCGCAATTCAGGATAAGCCTGTAAAAAAAATAAAAAGATCACAAAACTTGGGGCCCCGTAAATTAATATCAATATCAAGTAATAAAATTAAAAATATATATATAAAAATATAAAAACCCAAATCAATTTAGGTTACATCAACTTACCCATGATACACAACATGAGATCAAAATAAAAAATTAAATTAAAAAAGATGAGCTAGATCAATAAAAAAAATTGATAAAAAATTCAAATCAACTCAAGATAATTTCACTCACCCATAACCCAAAATAACTCAATTAAAAGGAAAGAAAAAAGAATTTCAAAGTTAAAGCTAAATAATTTAATGTTAAATAATAAAATAAAAAAATAATTTTAAAAACAAAACATAAAAAAGACTCATTCAACTCATGTTAATTTGAGTAACTCACAATCTAGAATTTGAGAATTAAATTTAATATAGAAATAATGAAGCAAAATTTCTAACCATAAAAAATAAATAGAAATCAAATAATAAAAATTAAATGAAATAAAATAATTAGAGATTAGATTGAAAAATAAATTAAATTAAAAAAATCATATAAAAAACCTAAAATTAAAAGAACAATGATAAAAACTAAATATAAAAATTAAATCAAATAAAATATTAAAAAAATAAAGAATATAAATAAATCATGAAAAGATTTAAAAAACACCAATCAAAATAGTAACGGTCATTAAAGTTATATTAGTTGTTTGTGGTTGTCATGTGTCATGAAAGCTAGTATTTAGTTACTAGAGAAATCCATGTGCTATGCCATAAAGGTGGTGGCTCCTCCCACTCGTAAACATATACATAACATGTATTAATAATTTTTTATTTTTTATATTTATATTTATTAAGATACCTAACTAAACCTTATCTAATTTAACAATAAAATAAAAATTGTAACAAGTGCATTTAAAATTTAATACATTAAATTGTATACCTTATCAGGGATATCATTTATCTATAACATAACATTCTCATAATTACCATAATAAATAATTTATTTATTTTTTTCATATTAAATAAAAAATGTAATCATCACTCAATCATTTGAAATTTAGTAGGTTCTTTTAAATAACTAAGATAACACTACTATCTTTGTGCATAATCTATCCAACATCACAACTCCAACAAAAAAATTATTAGAAAATGACAATTTAACCTCTGAAATTAAAGCTAATAAATTTGCATAATAAAAATAAATATATATGTAATTTAACTATAAAAATTAAAATTATCATATAATTTTTAGACAAAAAGATCTGATTGTTTATTCTCTAAGAATAACATAATAATTGTATTGTTATTAAAAAAATAGAAAAAGAATGTTATTCTAAATAAATTAAGAATGATTTGGTTGAATGCAAATATTATCCTACCTCTCAAATAAAATTTTAAAAATTAAAGGGTGAAGAGTTTACTATGACACTGTACGCATTTCAATTGGATGAGCTACAATAAAAACCCACCAGTTTAATATTTTCCTTAATAAATCCACGTACAATTTACCAGAACTTCCGTATCACATTCTCGTTCACCTGTCCCCTCGGAGATACAATAGCTCGACTATTCATCACTTGACTATACTCCAACTCTACGCAAGTGAGCGAGCTAAAGCTTCACCACTCAAAACATCTTTTCTTCTACTTTTAATTTAATTGTTAAAGACTCTCAAAAATGTTATTTAAGCGAAGATATATATATTTTTTTTCACTTGAGACAAGTTTTTCAGAAATGAGCACTAGTTCTAGATATTGCCTAATTAAAAAGCAAATTAACTCCTTTTAATTTATTAAAAACTTGTTGGCTTTGTTCTGTCATATTGTTCGAGATATTAAAACTAAACTGTTATGACATTTCTAAAGAAACAATTATAGCCAAGTTTCTAACTAAGAGATTTTAGTAATGTTATACTGCGATACAATTTATATTCGTTGGAAGAGACCGAACTGGAATTCTTTCGACAGCTTAAGTAAGCCGGTGAGCTTTTTCCACATGAAAATGGCTAGTACCAATCGGTTGTTTACAGGTCATAGGCTCATACTTAGGCTCCTTCGTTCTTTTCTTGCTTTTTTTTTTTGTGGTTGTTTGATTAGTGCACTAATGTTTCAAGTCCAACGCAAGTAAAAGCTGGTGCTGCTGGTAACTGATGTGGCCATTGAGTTGCGACGTGCTCATCTTATTCATCCCCAGACTCTACAAAATTATTAGGCTGTGTTTTGGATGACATCAAATTCCTTTACCAGACAAGCGAAGGTGAAAGGCAAAAGTTTGATGACAATAACAAGTATGATGTCTTCCCCCATCCTCATGCAAAAGGACACATATCTACTCGAGAGACAAAGCAGAAAACTAATCTAATCACAAATACTAAAAAAGAAGCAGGAACTCCTTACATTAATGATAATCTGGGGTAGGATTTTCTTATATTATTTATTTTTAAGTTCAGTGGCTTCACAGTCATTCTGCTTTTGTGATTTTTTAGCATTGCTACTGCTAGTTAGTGATCTTTGTTGTTCACCAACATCAGTGAGTACTACAAGATGAATATATATATGTTCAGTATCTTGCACTACCCAACATAATAAACATGATTAAATAGCCTAACGCACTAAATTGCGCATATCCACTTCCCCTTCATCGCTAACACAGGCAAGCCTACTGAATCAAGAACGATTCATGGACACAGAGCTAGGAAGCAAGAATGAACCAGACCAGCATCAGAACAAGAAGCATATGAAGGCATTTCTGGTATTTTTAAACTGCATGTTAATGGCAGTTGGTCAAGTCGCAGGTCCGTTACTTGTGAGGATTTACTATTTGCATGGAGGAAAGAGTAATTCGCTCGGTGCCTGGCTACTTACAGCTGGTTTCCCTATCTTGATCATCCCAATATCCATATCTTACATAAGAGCTAGAGCTAGAGCACAGGCCGGTAGATTATTGGTCACACCATGGCTTTTTTCTGCTAGTGTCATCTTGGGACTCCTTCTTGGCCTTGATAGCTATCTTTACTCCTTTGGCATGTCATATCTCCCTGTTTCTGTTTCTTCCATTCTTGGTTCTAGTCAATTGGCCTTCACTGCATTTTTTGCATATATAATTTGTCAAGCATAAGTTCACGCACTACTCGATAAATGCGGTGGCTTTGATGACTTTCGGGTCTTTAATTCTTGGTTTTCATATGAATGGAGACAGACCGAGTGGCGAGTCTAAAGGAAAATATATTCTGGGTTTCTTTATGACTATTGGTGGTGCAGCTCTTCATGGGTTCCTAATGCCTGCTTTGGAGTTTACTTACTTGCAGGCTGGTAAGGCCATCACCTTTGACCTTGTCCTGCAAGTTCAGTTCCTTGTATCAATGTTTGCTACTCTATTTTGCTCTATCCCCATGATTATCAACAAGGACTTTAAGGTAGGTGATAAATAGTCTTGATAATTTTCTCATTCTCCAGTACTTAACTCTGAAAGAAAATTGAAGTGCTTCCTAATTTTCATGTAACAAACTCTGAAATAAGGATTTCCTTCTGAAAAGCTAGCACAAGCTTCTATTACAAACCAGTTCTTCGGTGAAGCTTGAAATCTTCAAGGTTTCATAGATTTAAAATCTACCACGATCAAATATTGGTTTACCTATCACTTTACTTCCATCAAGCCTAATATATTAGACTAAATAATCTGTCTTGGGGAATTTCTGCTTAAACATTACATACACACATACATACATACATAAACGTGTGTGTGTGTGTGTGTGTTTGCACTGGTTTCAGGATGGGTTATATCTATTGATTGCTCACCCAAATTGCTATCTCTTAGCAAATCGCATAGGAAACTTCATCATCTATGTGAAATTTTGAGGTTTATTTGAATCATTAATGTTGCATCGTTCAAAATAATTCTAACGAGCTTGTGTTTTGCTCAGGCTATATCCAAAGAGGGAGCAGAGTTTGGTCTTGGTGAAACAAAGTACTACACCATACTACTAATAGCAGCCATAGTATTGCAGTTATTAGTAATAGGAAGCCTGGGGGTGATATTTAACTCCTCATCACTTTTAGGGGGGCTTGTGTCATCCCTTCTGGTTCCAGTCCAACAGGCATTTGCTGTGATAATCTTGAAAGAGGTCTTTAATGCAGAAAAGGGCATGGCCTTGGCCATGTGTCTATGGGGTTTTGCTTCTTACTTGTATGGAGAATACCAGAAGCCAGAAGCCAACAAGGAAGAATCGACCCATTAGTTAATCAGGAATTACTACATTTGTTTTTGTAAGCATAATTATGAATCAACTGCATCCTTATGAAGCTGTGCGCTTCTTCTGTCATGAAAAGATCCCCTTCTTCTGTCATGAAAAGATCCCACTGCACCATCATTGTTTATCCTATCTATGTCTTATGATACTTCATATCTTGGAGGGTAAGATTCAGGCATGGCTTGTGACATAATACCAACTGAAATTGGATCTTGCAGCTTCAGGGGAAGGTCACGAGCCCAGTTTAAGGTCATCGAAATTTCTCTGATTAAACTACCATACGGACAACTTTTTTGTTAACAAGAGATACACTTCTATAAGAACTTTTCTTTATTCAGCTGTATCTACTGTTGTGAAGAGTATGATCTCGCATATCTAAAATAAAGACTGTTGACTTGATTTCGTGAAGGACTCATCTTCAGAGCATTAGCATGTTTCTTGATGTAGAAGGAATTATTTCTTTCCCCTTCAAGCAGATGAATCATCCAATGCACATAGTTTTTAGAGGAACATTTGATTTGGTTTGTTACATTATCTTCTCCTCGGAACAAGGTTTTTTATTTTTAGGACTGGTTGGTGATCCTGTTGGGACTGATTGTTGCAGAGCAGGACAGGATATAATAACCGTATTTACCTGAGTAGATTCGAAATATGTTGTAGTGGGATACAATTTATATCCTTTGACGAATAACAAGGGGCTCAACTGGAATTCTTTCAATAGCTCGATCTAGCTAGTGGGCTTTTTTCCACATGAAAAGTGATTTTAAGTTTTACGGGTCTCGTAATATCACCTTGTTATTTTACATTGTCTGACTGCGCACCGTCCAGTTGTTTAATTACAAACCATTCTTGGGCTCTTTTTGGCTCCTTTTCACGACTAACTTCCTAATTTCCTTCCTGTGGTAGCAGCTTCATGTACTTTACTAGTCTTTCTAGTTCAATAATGCAAGCAAGCTGGGTCGGCTGGTCTAAGCTGATGCAGTGTTTTGTCCAAGTTCATGGCAATCGGTGGCGGCCACACTGCTTGTCTCATTCATCATCGAGGACCGTAAGACTCGGCGGAATCATGTGATCACTATGTTTTGGATGAGATCAGTTTCTTTGCAGACAATTTAAATTGAACGGGATAGATTTAATGGCAATAACAAAACATCATCTATTTACGAAACTCGAGTAGATAAGAACAAGAACATCAGCTTCTCACCCCAAATACTAAAAAGATGGAGCTCAGAACAGTATAATTCATTACATCGTCGCCTCTCATTGAGGTTGTCTCCCTCCTTTTTCTACTTTCACCCACCTCAACACAAATGACTCTGATACACTATTACTACTCTATGATTTATCTAAGAATTTATTGCTGGATAGTACATGCTCTTCTTTCTATTACTTCGCGGCCATCCGCTTGATCATCTTTATTGCGAAAATGATTGGTTCTTTTTGTATTTCAAAAATATTTAAAAAAAAATTATTCTTTTCCTTGCTGATCTTAAAAAATCAAACCTCGTCGTTCCGCTTGTTGACACCCTCGACATGTCCAGGGATTCCCTTAATGCTTTGAGGTTGATTGGTTTGCGTAAAGGAGGCGCCGCCACTACTGATCCCGATGCCCGCAATTTCACAATTGTTGCTTCCCAAATAAGAAATTAAAAATAAATTGACTTCAATTTTTTCAATATATATATATATATGGTGGTTAAATATGCGTTGCTTGACAAACTAGCGTCCAGTGAAAATAGGCGGTGAAATTGATACTTCTGTGTATTTAGTTAATAAGTGTATAAATGAATATCTAAAACTAGATTAGATCCATCCATCTAAAATTCATGCTCTTCGAATAATTAATTAAATATGAATGGTGGTTTTGTATTTGAATTAAGTACGGCTAGTATTAAAATTTGACTCGTTAGAATAGAATATGATATTTTTTCAACATCGTGATTAACATATAAAATTAAAATTAAAATAAATTATCAATTTTAAATTGTAATAAAAATAAAATGAAATATAAAGACTAAATTAAAAAGAAAATAAATTAATAACTAAAGGGACAAAAATGCAAAAGCAAACATCAAATATTGCTGTAATCCAAGTGTTCATGAGTGAGGAGAAATAGTGATTTCTCCTCAGCTTTTAGTTTTTGTTATGATAATTATAATTCAACAATATCCAAACCCCCTTTTAATCAAGAACATACATGTGTGTAAACGCCCGTTTCGCTCCTCCAGGGTCCAAGCAACTTGCCCTCCAGGAGCAGGAGGTTTGTCCTGGCCTGTCCTCTCAGGGGCTCCCATATTGTTCGTTTGATTGAAAATCTACAAGACTCGAGCCCAGCATTTCAGAGTACAAAACACTAGGAATGTGATACATGCTGGGTTGGATGATTTTTTAAACAAAAAATACAAAAAAAATAAATTTATTTTAAAAAATAATTATAAATTAAAAATCTTATGGTAATTATTTGTGTCAATAAATACAAAAAACAAAGTGTTGGTGCATTTATTTCTTGTCTAGTTGCGGGTTGGATAAAAAATTTTCCATGGCATAATTTATATATAGGTGCTATTAAAATATTTTTTTATATCAAGTAAAAAATATAAATATAAATTAAAATTTCAACACTTACATATAATAAAATATAATAAAGACCATATGTATTAATAAAAATATGCAAGATCTTAAGCTAGTTTTTAATAAAGCTGAAAAATAAAACAATGTTGCAATTCATATAGTAAAATACTATTTTCTTAATCTATGTAAAATAAATTTTCAACAAGAGAGTGTAAAGAAAAAAACATTAAAAATAAATTATAAAAGAATAAAAATTTTGTATAAATGGATCAAGTGTAAAGAATAAAAAAAATAATATATTTTTAAAAATTAATGGAAAGAAAAAACTAAAAACAAAGCATTAAAATCACCAGTTTGGCATGCAAGTTATAATTGTTTTTTAAAAAAAATACCTGGCATGCAAACTGCTCTAATGTGTATTTTTAAATTAAAAAATAAAAATGTCATTTGATAAAAAAAAAGTCAATAAAAAAATAATACAAAATAAAAAAATCACAGTTAAAGGAATTAAGAATAAATTCAACATAAAAGCTAGATGAAATTAAATGGTAAGGGGAATTTAAATGAAATTAAATGTTTAGGGATTGAATTAAAAATAAATAAAAAATTTAGCACTAGACTTTACATAAGAATTCAATGAAAAGAAATGTTTAACAATAGAATTGAAGAAGGACAAATAAATTAAGATAAACAACAATAAAAAAAAACTCCTATGAAATTACAACCAAATTCTTGAAGTGAAGACTATAAAAATTAAATGACAAGGGTAATAAAGGAATTTAGTTATTTATAAAATTACAAAAAAAAAATAACAATGCTTACCGGACTACATAATAATAACAAAAAAATATTAGAAAACGACAATCAATTTCTTGAAGTCAAAACTAACAAATTCACATAATAAGATTATTTGCGTAATTTAACTGTTCATATGCCTCTTGGATCAAAGTTTTTGATGGTTTAGCAATACAGTAATTGTACCATTATTATAAAAAATAAAAAAGCGATGCTGCCCCCTAAATAAATCAAGAAGAACAAAATGATCGCATGCAAAGATCATCTTACCCCTCAAATAAAATTTTAAAAATTAAAGGAATAAGGGTAAAATAATAATTTAACTGTAACCCTGTGTATATTTTATGTGAATGGATTACATCGAAAAACCTCAAGGGCTTAGTATTTTATTTAATACTTGGACTGTACATCGGCCTTAAAATATGACTGGCAGCGACGGCCGAAAGTTTTAACATCTGGATTGACTGTGGTTGTTGTCATGTCAATAAGATCCAATAGAGTCAGAGTGCCCTGAAGAGTTGAAACAAGCCACTGGATTACATATGTGGCCTCCGCACCCCATATCTGTGAAAACAGGCCTTGCCACACATTACCGGATCTGATCAAGATAGACTGGGAATCCTACCAAGGGAGAGACTATAGCGATGAGCTCTGGGTGCTATTACGTACAGCGATGAGAAATACCCTAATTTTCAAACTAACCAGTACCGTTCATAGTTTCTGGAGTGCTTCTGATGTCTAGATTACTTGCGATGAGCTCTGGGTGCTACGACAGCGAGAGTTTAGTATAAAGTTTCTGGGCAGAACTCACCTTAGATTTGCGGGGTCCAAGTTCTTCAGAATCTCCTCAATAAAATGGCTCCATGACAAGCTGAAAACAAGCACGTGAATGCAAGAGATCATCAAGATTTCATCATCAAGCAATCTGCGTGGTATAATTTTCCAAATTTGTGTATCTGTTTATTGGAAAAATATTCAATTTCAAACCTTATTATGTTCACGAATCAAGTTCATAAATAAAAGGATTACATGCACTTTGACCATATATATAGTTTAGAAGGATTGGCTTGTATAACATATTGCTTACGTGTTCTTCATGTTCGGGATTCAAAAGTAGCCGTATTTATTTCTCTCAAAAAAATATTTCAGCTTGCGACTTGGGGCCTCCTATATATGTATATCTCACCAGTTCTATTAAAAAATAAAATAGTCTTAAGCATAGTTATTTTGATTCACGAGGTTTGTACAAGCTAAGTAAAATATTTATATTAATTAAAAAATAAAATCAACGAGCCTACACTTATTTTGGCAAAACACTAGAACTGAATTAGCTTGTATATAATAGACGCGACCGAATTTAATTTGATTAGGATTTAATACACACACACACACGCACATATTTAACAAAAAATCTAAAACAAGAACTTTAACCATGCTTCATTACTAAATGATTTATTCTTTAATTATCTGACTCTCCATAAAAAAAATTACAGTCCTTTATATCAGTCTGACACCTACTCTTCAAAAACAAAAATCCAAAATTAAAGCTAAAAACTATAAATTAAATAGGAAAATAATAAAACTAAATCATTTATATCGCCCTGCCAACGCTCAGCTAACCAGCTTGTAGCTATGTTAGCTATCTTTATTTTCTTTTCTTAATATTGGATTGGTGACAACGCCATTCAATAAAGAGAAGAACAAGCGATCGGGTTCTAGAATTAACCATGCCATGCACGTCAAGACCTTACAAAATGTCGCTGTGATCGATTGAACAAAGAAACAAAAGGGATCCATATGCCACATGGCCAAACATGGTTTATACTGTGTAAAGAGTTCCTTAGTGGAGATCTGGTGCTCCCAATCACTTAGACAATACCCCAGGAAAGTTGACAGTCTATTTACATAGTTTTAATCATAGTGGTCACACGAAATCACCACTTGTCTCGATATCTTCAAGGTCTGCGTCAGCATCTAAGCCATCAAGATCCATGCTGCCTCCAAGTAAATGCCCTACAGCCGTTGACAGGAAGACAGGTTTGCTGGCCTCCTGTATTATAGACAGGACTTCTTCAATGCTTTGGGACAGGTTGTTGACGTCATTGCTCTGCCAGCTTTGTCCTTCCATCGGCTCTATAGGCAAGTTCTTTAAGAACCATGGATGCTTTTTTATTTCTGGAATGGTAATTCTCTACACAGTGACCAAACATTAGATGATGAGAATAATAAGAGTTCAACAGGACAAAAAAATAAAATAAAAATGATGGCAATGCTTTAAGGAATTAATGGAAAAGGAGCTTTGCCGATTGCTCCCACCATCATTCAACTTAAAGTTGCTTCCATGTCATCATGTCTCCTCAATTAAAAGCTGAAAACTTTCAATCTGGTATCAAATAACAAAGGTTTAGTTTAATTGATCCTTGACGCTTCCTGCCAAAAATAAGGTACCTTATTCTACCCAGTACCAAAGCATCATAACATAATTGAAATCTTCTCCCCTTTTATTTTCAATACAATCATGAAAGGAGAAGCAGTTAATATATTTTAGTGCAAGCTAAAGTTCATTTACCTTTTCGGGGTTAGCCACAAATATTAGCGATAAAAGATGATTGCACTCTACAGAAACGCGAATATAATCCGGAATTGAATAGTGGACACTGAGAATCCTCTGCAATGAACAAACAGTCATTTAATGGGATCAGCAACATTTCAACTAGAACTCCATAATAAATATGCAGACCTTCAATAATTGCACTGCGACTTGGTTTTATCTAGTGCTTATTAATTTGTATAGACTCTCACCCCGATTGTCTTTCTGAAGTTTTTTGGATCATCAGGATCTTCAAATGGGTATGCCCCGACTAGCATTACATATAGGGTAACCCCACAGGACCATACATCTGCGATCTGTAACTCTTGAAGATTAGGCATAGTACCATTGGCTTTCAAACAACTAAAATGAGAAGCACGTAAATCGAAAGGGAAGAGAAGGTTAAAAAGATTGTTACCTTCCCATCATATTCCCTTCTTAATAGAACTTCTGGGGCAATGTAAGCAGGGGTGCCTACGGTAGATTTTGGCTGAGAATGCAACACAGCTGACTGCACAATAAGCCAGGATAATTAGTAACCAAAGGATGGTGAAACTCCATGCCTAATGGTCATCCTTTAGCATTAGTAAAAGTGCTTGCCTTTGAATACCCGAAGTCGCAGATCTTGACACGTGGCGCTGGGCTGCCATCTAGGAGTGTATTTTCAAGCTTAAGATCTCTGTGACAAATTTGCTGCAGCATAGAAATCTCTTTGTATCACAATCAAATACTATTCTTCAAACAATTACAGCGCATTTTAGAAAGGGTGGAAAAAATTGACAAAAGAAAGGTATAAGTTCTTACCATTGAGTGACAGTAACTTACTCCCGATATCAGTTGTTGGAAGAAAAACCTTGCCTAATGCAAAAAATTCGGAAGCTCAACATTAATGGAAGTGTATGTTGATAAGCAATAAACAACATTGAAGTTCAACATTTATTACCTCTTTATGCTTCTTATTTTTCTTTTCATTCAGCTTCTAGCAAAAAACAATAACAATATTTTCCATGAAATTTTTTTTGCTCTACTTTACCTCGTCCTCACTAAATCTACCAGCATTGCATATCCTCTCAAAAAGTTCTCCTCCTGCAGCGTATTCCATCACAATAGCTAAATGGGTGGGAGTTAACAGGACCTGAATGATAGCATCTCAAATTAAAAGCTTCAAAGAATCCCTCAAACTAAAGATTGTCCCCTATCAAACGAATTAATTTACTCTAGGAAGTCACGCTAAAAAAGAAAGAATCTATTCTAATTAGTTCTTCGTGAAATGGCTATCAAGCTATGGACACTCCACTATACCGTGGAGAAATATACATTTCAATAATTTTTTTCGGTTCTCCAGCATAAAATAGAGAGAGAGAGAGAGAGAGAGAGAGAGATTTAACCTTATGGAGCAAATTAGAGTCCTTGCTAGCTAACTTACTGCGCGGCATACAACAATGATAAAACAACAATTGGCAATTGAAATTACATGACAGAGAAAGTTCAATAAGAAACCTCTTTAAATTTAACTATATTGGGATGCTTCAACGACCTATGATTCAGAATTTCCCTTTTCACATGCTCATCAATCTGCAACACAAAGTAAGCACCCTGGTGATTAAAGATGACGGGCACACATGATAGAAACAGAAATTATTGAATTTCAAGAGATTATCAACAAAATATAATGATAAATATGGAAAATTTTGAAATTGAAATAGCCAAACAGATAGCAAAACAGAGGAAACAGACCTTTTGGCCTCTCTCGATAAACTTAACAGCAAAGAACTCTTTTGTCCATTTATCTCTGACCAGCTTGGCCACCCCAAAATTTCCAGACCCGATATCCTTGATAATCTCATAACGCTCCATAGCTACCAAAAGAAGTAAAGCAACAGCAAAAATACTGCAATCTTTATGTAGTTATATTCAAGTCTCACTTCTCCACTCCCCTGTCGATCTGTCTATAGACTTTTCTGTTCTTTTCTTCTCACCGACTTGGAAAATCAGAACTTGAACAAATGCCTAAAACGTTTGAAATGGAAAAGTTTGTGGAGGTTTAGGTGGCCCTGTACGTGCCTTGCAAGTTATTGCCACCGAAGTCCGGGTAGCAAAAGCCACCGTGTTCACTGCGGTTGTAAAAATGTACAGCGATAGAGGAGCACGTGGAAACAATGGTGACGAATGGATTCAGCTTTTCTTTCTTTCTCTCTATTTACTTTGTGAGAGAGAAACAAAACAAAAGTAAGTGAAAATGCCAGGCGGTGCGGATGTGGTCCGCGTGGAAGCTACTGAAATTCTGTTCCTGGAGGAGAAAAGGATTGCCACGAACTATTTAATATTATTTTAAATTATTTTCTGATATATAAAATCAATTTTAAAATTAAGAAATATTATTTTAATAAATATTTAAATAAAAAATATTTTAAACAATGACTAGACACCTGAAAAATGGACTCCTATGTTTGGAGAGCTACTCGCCAAAAGCTTCGGTTTTAAACAAAAACCAAGAGGCCCACGTATTTTTTTGTTTTGGTTCTAGATTTAGAGTGGCTTGTCGCAACGAACGGTCAGATCTCTTATGTTAAGTTCAGGTGGGAAACTCAAGCTCAGACCTAATGGCCCGTTTGGAACAGTGGTGGAGTCAGAAACGGTGCAGAGTACAAACCTCGAGACAGCTCCCAGTTATGTAGGTATTCTCGATTGAGTCCCTAGAAATTTTTATTTTGATTAGATCCTTGATTTTTCAAAAAATCTCAATTCATTCTCTTCATCTATCCATTCATAAAAAAATCTCCAAATTGTTCTATTTCTGGTAAGAACAGACATTGTTTTATAAGATACATGGCATGGAATCTTAATTATGAGTTTTTGAATATTTTGGAAAATATCAACTGCGATACACAGATTACATGTAACATATATGAGACACATGTCATATATAATAACTGAGATTTTATAAAGAGATGCTGCTAAAAACAGTTTCTTTATCCATAAACTCATTACTTCAAAAAAAACTATAACCACACAGTTCATATAACTAGTGTTCCCACCTCAAAACATAATTCACATGAGAAAAACATAACATTTGAGTGATTTTGTGGTGAATTTGCTCCGAACCCATTAAATCAATCTTTCTAAATTCTTATACATCTTAAAAACAAGACATAAAAGACTACGCGTGACCATCTTTTATTCATTGCAAGACCTGACAATGGTTAATATTAAATACATAACTACTCAATTAATCTTGCGAACAAACCGAGTATGTTTGATAGTGTGGTAGCAATAGGTTTTTAAATAATTTTTTCATGTTAAAATACATGTTAATAATATTTTTTTATCTTTTAAAAATTATTTTTAATATCAACATATTAAAATAATTCAAAATATATAAACTATATTAAATTTTAATAAAAATAAAAAAAAATAAATTTTTTTAAATACAAATTCAACTGTGTTTCTCAACATACCCTGCAAAGGCTACACCGCCGCAGGCATGGGCTACGGTTGATGGAATGCAAAACAGCTGACGCCGTACTACCAGCACATGTTTCTGGAATTTAATAAATCATAAATCTTTATTAAGATATATCCATAAACGTATTCTATGCCGAACCAGTATATTATTACTACCATTTCAATTCTTCTCGCTGTCGAGACTAGCAGTAAGCACATGTTTTAATTTTGTGATATCAAACCAAGATAAAATATTTATTAAATCAAAGAAAACGTAAATGTAAAATTACTGAAGAATTGTCTTATCTATATAAAATCTATAAAAAATCGTAGATATATTTCGCATTCATGCCCGTGCTTTCTAGCTAAGTCTTGAAATATTGTGTAACCCGAACCTCGAGAATATTAATAATAAGAAAATGTCCTTAGCGATAATCATATGATTAAATTTAGCAGCTTAATAATATATCGGTAATACAGCTCCAAAAGAAATTCTCTCTAGAGAAAATCAAGTATGCCTAGCCCCCGGTTGCCTGCAAAACATGTACTTAAAACTTAGCAAGCTAATGTTAAACTTTCCACGGTTTCACTTGTCATTTTAAAGTTTAAATACTAAAATAAACAGTAAAAAAATAAATATTTCCTTATAAATGTACCATCCGCCATGTGAAACATCCATCCAAGACCGAATCAGGAAAATGAATAAGAATATGCTTATTGTTAAATAAAAGAAGAAGAAGATGAAACCTTATTCCAGAAAATTTTAAAATATACGTGTTTGTCAAGAATACACCCTCCAAGAGTTCACAATCAATGATTTCTAATGTGCTTGTTTTTTTGGGTTAAAAAATGATTTTGAAACTCTTTAATTTTTTTAAAGAATTCATGTTTTTGGATCGTGCAAAATAAATTTTAAATAATAATAAAATATAATTTTATTGTATTTTTAATTATTTATTATCTTTTTTGGATATCACGGGCAAAAAAAAAACTATGTTCTTGCCTCTTGGATCGTGCAAAATGAAAGCACATGGTACTAATCGCGGGGCACGTGGGCAAATAGTCAAATTGAATGTCACGGCATGGATTTGTCTGCGGCAGACCGCAAATGTCAATTTACCCAGAGAAAGTAATTTTCACAACTTTGTCAATAGTTAACTGGTGCTTGAGATGAAAGGCTAATCAAGTAGAGATCGGGTAGGATTCATTCCTTCGAAAAAAACATGTCACGTTGGCAAATCAGAAGGTGAAGACAGAAAGCCAACAGTTCTCCGCTTCATCGGTCTTTCTCGAGCCCGATCTGCTTTCCCTTTGGCTTTCTCGTTGGTCGCTTGCGAGGACAGGCTCGGCTAATGTATTTTTGTCTACAGGTAGCGGAAACATTCCTCGCATGCTGTTTTTGCCAGAGAAAACAAAAACTGGAATCACGACAGATATAGTCTTGATTATTGGTGGATTTGATTCGGTCCTTGATCAGAAATTATCAACTATTATCATCGACCTCCCGTTCTTTGTTTTTTTAAAAAAAAATCACGACCCCTGGTACTGTTAAAAGGCCATATCAAGCTACCCCTTCCGAACATTGCATGTGCGTTAAAGTTGGGTTTCTCAATACGGACTGACAACGCTGAAAATTGTTTATATTATATGCACTAATTTTGAAAATGACAATTTAACATGACATCATTCAACCTAGTTAATTTACTTAGATGTGTACACACCCACTACCCCCAGCGTGCCAGGATATTTTTCTTATTGAAAGAAAAAAATATTGAGACGATGCAACCATGTTAAAAAAATAATAATAATAACTTGGGATGTAGATTTGACTTACAGAAGAATATTGGTATAATTAATTAGATAATAAAAAATAATAATAATAATAAATGAACAAACTCAAATAAAAAAATCATGTAACCTGAAAAAAAATTAATAAACCAAAAAAAATAATAAAGCTAAGATTCTAACTATTCATATATGAAAGAACCAAAAAAAATTATCATAGGCTAATTTGAATGAGCATGCCAAGTACGAAGATTATGCCATGAGACTAGAATAAGTAAAAAAATCAATTTTAAACAAATATAACATGGAGTGATGAAATTTAAAAAATATATCAATAAAAAAAAAGCAAGATACAAAGAGCAAACACAACAAGGCAACCACATTCCATGACTTGAACCATATAAATGTAATAACCCAAATAAAAGAAAAATTAGAAAACATTAAAATTCTATAGAAATCAAATAAAAAAATATAGAACAAGATCACTAGCAATATCAAATGTTGATTGATAAAAAAAAATATTAACCTGAAAAAGGGGAGAAGAAAACCAGAAAAACCTTTGCAAACCTCAAAAATCCCAACTAATATCTCAAACTCGTAACTTGTGAAATCTTATACCACAGTTGAATAGAAAAATTCAATTTTTAATAAATTTAATAGTGAATAATAAAATAAAAAAAAATATTAATTTATAAAACTAATCTAGAAAAATAAAAATAAAAAGAATAACAGATAAAAAAATCCGAGATAAACTGGGTTATTTTTAAAATTAGTGAAGAAATCAAATAAATAAAAATAACAAAGTCTAGTCTTCCGTTAAATAAATATCAAATGACAGGGCTATAAAAAAAAGAGCTTGAAAAAAGAAATAAAAAAACTCAATCAAACCCAAGTGAACCTTATAAACTTAGATTAACCTCTAAAACTCACAATACTTGAAATCCTATACCCAGACTCAGTAGACAATGCCAATTTTCAACTAGTTCAATGTTGAAAGATAAAACAAGAAAAATAATGGCAATTTAAAAACTTTTCCGGGGTTAAAAAAATAAAAATCAAATTTAATACGAGAAAAACATTAAGGGGGATGAAATTGTAGAAAAATTAATTTAAAAAAATATCTTTAAAAACAGTAGTTAAAAGAATACAATCCAAATCTTAAAGATTAAAAAACTAAACGGGTGAAATTGAAAAATAATTTTAATTTTATAAATTATCAAAGATAATGTTTCAAATATTGAAGGATGGAGTCAATGAAAAAAAAAACATCAATTTAAAAAATTAGCCAAGTAAAATCCAATGATAAACAACAAATAAAAATATCCAAAATAACCCGAGTAAAAAATTTATAGAAAACTCTATAAAATAAAATAAATAAATAAAATAGAGTTCAGTCTTTGATTGAATAAATGACAGGCAACGAAACTAAAAACATGCATGCCTAAATGTAAGGGAAAGAAAATAAAAAACTTGAACTAATCTCCTAAACTTTGATTAATCTTTAAAACCTGTAACTCATGCAATTTTAGATTCGAGCTTAGTTAGAAGTCTTAACTCCTAACTAATTTAATATTGAGTGATAAAATTAAAATTAATATATTATTTTAAAAAATCTACCAAGGCAAGGAAGAAATAACAATAAAAAGAACATGTGTCAAAATTTATATGAAAAATAAACTTAAAGAGTATGAAATTGTAAAAAGAAATTTTTCAAGAATGATAGCAAACAAGATAGATAACAATAAAAAATACGAGGATTGAATTTGAAAGATAAAAATATAAAATCGGGTGAAATTAAAATAAAATATCATAGTAAAAAGATGACAATTAATAGAATGGTAGTCAAAGTTGATGGGGAAAAAAAAATCAAGGAAGGGGTGAAGTTGCAATGAAAAAAAAAAGATGATCTCAAGTAAAATAAACATCACCTAATATAATGAAGTTGGGATTTGAAGGATAAACAAATAAGAAGAGGTGGAATAAAAAAAATCTAAATTTATAAATTATTTAATATAACATAAATATCAACTAGATGAACAGGGATCAGATATTAAAAAGGCTAGTTTAAAATTTTGAAGGAGCTGACATACAATTCAAGATGGAGAGGAGAAAAAATAAAAAATGATCATTAATATTAAAATACAGGTATATTCAGCATGCACAATACCTTGTCATAAAAAAAATTTGATTAGATATCTTTCAAACATCATAGCATATAATGATGTTTGGTGACTAGATGATTTTATACACATTATTTAAATGGTGCAAACATCATCTCTCGCTAATGCATGCATAAAGTTTTTTTTAATAATATATAATATATGATTAAATATAACAATGTTATTGGGTAATTTTGATATTAACCAAAAAAATCATAGTAAAACAATTATAAAATAAAAAATTTTCAAGACAGTTTGGTTAATTTTGTTTTGAAAATAATTGTGCTTTGAAAAATACAAAAAAATCAAAATACCCATTTTTGAAAGATAATCCTTTTTTGTCTGTATGGTTAAATTAGTGATTTTACAGTAAAGAAATGAAATGATAGTCTAGGCATGCATAACATGTCAATGATAATTCTATAACGGTGAAAAAATTACATTACTTTTAATACCTACTTCAAAGGTTTTATGGTTTTAAGGTAATTTTATTATTACAATGTTACAACAGTATTAATTTGCATAGATGATTTTATTTAATAATATAGTTTTTTTATACATATTATTTTTATTTTTAATTTTATTTTTCAATATTAAATTGTATAAAAAATTATGCTTTTATTTTTTTCTATTTTCTTCTAGTCAGGTAATATATTAGTATCATTGATTTAATTTTTTTTTAATTCTAACATTATATATTAGATTTTTTGGAAGTTAAATTTTATAATTTTAATTTCCATGAATTATCATAATTTTATAATCTATGTTACATATTTAATAGTTAACCCATATCGACTTGAATTTTTTTTCTAATTAATTATATATTTAAACAAAATAATTAAAGGTATTATTGCGTCACAGTAGTATACTCATAAAATATTGTTGCGTCACCGTAGCTATACTCATAAAATACAATTTAATCTTTTTCTAGTTTTAATTTTTAATATTAATTTGAAAAAATAAATTGTTGTAAAAACACTTTCTCACTGCAAGAACAAACATATAAGATGCATGGAGATTGAAATTAAAATTTAGAAATGGCTTTTGGAAACTGCAGCATGTATTTGGTGGAGGCACAATTCTGCAGTACATAAAACTACTAATGGCCAGCGAATATTCATCAATTTGGTTGAGTCCTAACTCGGTGAAAATGCCATTCACTACGAGAAGAGGGTTTTTTTTAAAAAAAAATAAAATAAAATTATTCTCTATATGTGTTGGAACACTAGCCAGGTTGTTCTGCGGGAGTCAACATAACTGCTCGTCTTTATATATTTTGCTTCCCTGGTCAACACATTATATACCTCAAGTTGAATGATAAAGTTCGAATATCTAGCTAGGAAAGAGCTCAAACCACAGTGTACTTCTGTAATGGACGGCTAAGGTGTCTTTAGAAATATGACAATGTTTTTTAGTTAGAAATATATAATGTTTTTATTTTTAAATAATTATTTTAACTTTATTTTTAAATAATTATTTTAACTGACACATTAAAAAAATATATTTTTAAAGAATATAATTTATATTCAGCGTTTCCAAACATGCTATCACAAACAAAATCAGGAAATTCTGTTTTTTATAGAGGTGGGGTGATCAACAAGAATCACGAGCCTTGAATTTTATTGCTGAGCTTCAAATGCTTTGGGGCTCAATTTTACAGCTCCTCGAATTTTATCGGCTCAAAATGCTAGTCAGAGCCCAACAAAGACTCTGATGCCATGAGAGGTTTTTATTTTAAAATAAAATCTTGTATTATAAATACCAAACCCGACTCGTTTCAACATGTAAGCTAGACATCCAAGCAACTAAAAGTTTTAATTGGGTTTCAATTCATAAAAACTTGAGTATGTAATTGGCCTCGTCAACCCTAGAGCGACACCAAACTTTTTTTTTTAAATAATTTTTTAATAAACTCTAAAAGTTAAAATTAATTTATAAATATTATTTTTATATTTTTTTAATAACTAAATTTATCATGAATTGATTTTTTTTTTATTGTGGATTAAGTATCCTATATCCATATATATTGCTTTTTAACTTTCTAATAAGAGATATTAATACCATACTACACTTCAATTTTTTTCTAGTTTACATATTTAATTATTCAACAAGAAAAAACTATATACAAATTACACTACATAAATTGTTTTTAAAATTTTACATGCAAGATAAATATACCATATTTGATTTGTTTTTTTACAATTTATATTCACATGAATTATTTATTAACCTTTTAATATACAATAACTATATTATATTCTAAACTTTATATTTTTTTATAATCTATATCTACATATATTATTTAATTTTTTATATAAAATATTAAAATTTTAAATATCTTTTTATGTTTTTAGTTATGCGATTTAAAACTCAATCTTTTAACTATATCAACCCTCTCTTAAATTTAAAGAATGTTTAAGAGTATACTATGATTGATTTGCAAAGTGTTTTTGATTTGAAAAATATATTAAAATAATTTTTTTTTTATTTTTTTAAAATTATTTTTAACATCAATACTTAAAATGATTTAAAAATAAAAAAATAAATTCAAAACAAATTAAAAAAAATTTCTTTTTAAAAAAGGACTTAATAAATACACTTTCTATCACGACCTTTTTAAGTTCAAAATCAAAACCACCCCTTTTTATTAAAAAAAGAAAACAAAAACACTTTAAAACTGACTTTTATTCATATCCTCGTGTGTGCCAGCTGCCTTTAACCTGCCAGCCCAGCTGAATGAGCTCTGTTTTGTCACCCTGTTTAATCCAACGGTTCGCATCCCATCCTCTAAAAATCCCTCCATCTTCACCTACGCAATCATCGCCACCCCACTACCCACCAAAATTAGCCCCCCGTCCCTCTCAAATAACATAATCCTCTCACGAAAACCAGATCTAAATCCTCCTCCCTCCCTCTCTCTCTCTCTATCTTTCTCGATTACCATCTTCCCTCTTTCTAAAACAATGGCGGCCACACCATCAGCTCGCGAGGAAAATGTTTACATGGCAAAACTCGCCGAGCAAGCCGAACGTTACGAAGAAATGGTGGAGTACATGGAGAAAGTCTCTGCCTCCCTCGAGAACGAGGAACTCACCGTGGAAGAGCGAAACCTCCTCTCTGTGGCTTACAAAAACGTGATCGGAGCTAGACGTGCTTCGTGGAGGATTATTTCCTCGATCGAGCAGAAAGAGGAGAGTCGTGGTAACGAAGACCATGTGTCTGTGATCCGCGACTACAGGGCCAAGATTGAGACCGAACTGTCTTCGATCTGTGACGGAATCTTGAAGTTGCTCGATTCGAGGTTGATTCCAACGGCCTCGGCTGGTGATTCGAAGGTATTCTATCTGAAGATGAAGGGAGACTATCACAGGTATTTGGCTGAGTTTAAAACTGGTGCTGAAAGGAAAGAGGCTGCTGAGAGTACTCTCACTGCTTACAAAGCCGCTCAGGTTTTTTATTTTTTCTTTCTCAGATCTTACGCCTTGGATTTTTTGGTTTTTGGTTTTAGATTTGTTCAGTCTAGATACTGATTCGTCTTTTTTTTTCGTTGAAGGTTGCAATTATTGAGTATTTCTTATGGTGTTGATTTGTTAGCTAGAGAGCTCTGATTGCCCGCCCTTTTATATTGATTATATATATAATTGCTTCCTTCTCTGCGTGGATTAGAAATCTTCTTACGTTATCATGATGAATTTTGCACAAATGTAATTCTGCCTTGTACTTCCCATCTGAATGCTTTGCTGTATTGAAAATGGATTTGTGATTGCAGGACATTGCAAATGCAGAGCTGGCTCCCACTCACCCAATCCGTCTAGGATTGGCTCTTAACTTCTCTGTCTTTTACTATGAAATTCTCAACTCTCCAGATCGTGCTTGCAGTCTTGCTAAACAGGTCTGCCACTCAGCTTTTTTATTTTTCTCTTTTTAAATTTTATGACAGATGTTCATCTATGCATACTTCCTGTCTTCTAGGTGGTTGCAATTGCAGGATGTTTTTCTCTCTCGTGTTTTTAGCTAATATCGAAAATAAATTTTTAAAAATAGAAAATCAACCGCAACTATTGTCTGTCGTAAACTGTATTACTGTCCCAAACACCCCCTTTTAAGCAACTGTTTGCTAGTTTATTTGAGGTTGTCTTTTTCTTAAAGTCATAATTTTCTTTCCTTAAACTTATCACGTATCAGGCTTTTGATGAGGCCATTGCGGAGCTGGATACGTTGGGCGAGGAGTCATACAAGGACAGCACTTTGATCATGCAACTCCTTCGTGACAATCTTACTCTTTGGACCTCTGACATGCAGGTAATGGACTTATTCCAAACTATCCCTATCTGTTCGTTTTTGCACACTCGTATTGACAATGGGAAATATCTGTTCCGATTCAGGACGATGGTGCTGATGAGATTAAAGAAGCAGCACCCAAACCTGCTGTTGAACAGCAGTGAAGGTACTCTACTGCAAATTAGGGTTGAACTTCTCCTCTATATGTTTTTAATAGGAGAAGGTGCTTGTTGCTAATTTGCTTGTTATTCTGATCTTTTAGGCATTCTTGTCTTGGTTATGAATCATGGACGCGCCAAGCTTTTCTTTCTTATTTTGTTTTAGTTTGTCATATCAATTTGTGTTTCTGGATGGCCCTTGTTTTCGTAATGATATCTGGTTTTGCCATTAAGAAATTCTTTCCTCATAAGATCGATAGCCTTCGTTGTTTTAACAGCTTTGGTTTTTGCCCTCCATTGCTGTGTTCTGCGAAAGCATTTTATGGTGGACCGTGTTTTGGATACCCCAGGCAATCTCATCTCCCTTTTCTCTCTGAATTCTGCTTGCGAAGATTTATTAAAAGTCCACGGGCATAGATATATTAATTGATCGAGGTTCCATCTATCACTACTAGGTTTAGATGCTCCACCCCTTTCCGGTTGCCTAAATTCAATTAGATTATAGTTCGCGCATATTCGATCTTTGAGGAAATGACAGGAGATGCGGCTTGCTTGGTTGTCGCCCAATTGTACTTCGTTACTTCTATGTTGGGGTGAATTCTAATGAAAAAAGGGTTGCTTGGTACTTTTGTTCGATGGTGTCTGTCTCCTCGCTTCTTTTAGGTAGTGTTTGGATGGGAAATATTATGCTTGGTTGGCAGACATGAGTGAACTTTATGTATTTGAATATAAATTGAAATTTTCCTTCTTTGTGCGCGTAATCTCGATGACTTTTTTTTTAAAAAAGAATCGTCTCTCTTCTTGTAATTTATTCTTCTTTTTAGCGATTTTCTCCTCTCTGGTTTTGTCTAGCTTGATAAAATGATCCTAAATCGATAATTTGCTCTCAACTTGATAAATTTATAAAATTAGATCATTTCATCGTTGGAATAAGAATACATGATGATTTGAATTTTGTGTTGATTTTTCTTTTATTTATAGTTTTTTAGTCATATACTTGTGTTTATAAGGTCTATTAGATTATTTTAGAAATGTCACTTCTTGAAAAAAACACAAGAAACCCATGTTTTTTAACAATACCGTCAACACGACAGAACCTGGCCTTAGTACCGCAGGTAGCAGGGAAGAAGATGAATGGATGCCACGTCGTCTTTGCAGGGGACCCGTCCTTTTCTTTTAAACACAGCTGGGCTTTGGACTTTACCAAGGGATTCTACATTTTTCGGTCAACGTCGTATCAAAATAATTTTAAAACAGTGAAAAAATAATTAAAATATTAAACCACCAGTGTTTCGGCCGCACTGCTGATCTTCTTCTTGGAGTTCTCGCTGAACTTGGGTTGGCATGGTGGCAATATGCCTCTGGGTGTAAGTTACAAGGATGTTGTAAGCAGATTGGCCCAAAGGGAATTCATGGGCTCATTTTACAAAGCTGGTTCTTTAGTATAAACTGCAATTTATATTTGAATTCTAAAATGTCCAAATGGTCCATGAATAGTGGGATTCTGACGTAATATTGGATTTTGCTCTCTAAAATATTATTATAATTATTCCACTGAAAGATTCCCTGATCAACATACACGTCAACTAAAATTACGTACATAATTAAAATCTTTTTTAATTCATTTCTCAATAGTATATTTATTTGAAATAATAATTTTTTTTAATATTTTATTAATTTTGAATTGACCAGCATAATTTATTTTGATTTAAAAAATAGAGTTGTTAAACCTAATGAAGTTTATAATTCAAGTTGCATGGTTGATGGGTTAAACTACAAAATATAATATATTGTCATTTTAATATTAAAAAAATATTTTATTTTAATTTTTTTCAAGTTAAATCATATTTTTTTATTTAGACTATCTTTGAATTCATCAAATCAATTAAGTCACGTTGAGTTAACTGTGATACTATTTAATCTAAGACTTAACTGTGATACTATTTAATCTAAGACTTAAGTTAGAAAAAAAATTCAAGTTGAAAGTGTTTAAAATTGACCCAAGTTACATTTACTGGTTATAAAAAAATTAACTCGTGTACGAAAACAAATTCTATAAAAATCGAGTTATGAAAAATTTGAACTTGTGTGTGAATTTGTTTTTTTAAAAAAACATAGAGTATTGATATCACATGCCACTAAAAAAAAATCTATATTCATTAAAAACATAAATAATAGATGGTTATCTTTTATGGGCTCACGGGGCCTAATAGGCACTGGGCTTATGGACCAGTTCTCTCTTCTGAAATTTCATCCCACTCTTTCCCATAATATATCAATCCTTTTTATTTAAGAAATTAAAATTAGAAAAGGAGAAAGCTAAAGGAGACAAACAGGCAGATTCCTCTCCTTTGCTTTTGTAGTTTGGGGCTGTCATCAAACGGCATATGAGTTTCAACTTTTTTTTTTTGTTTTTGATGTGGTGGTAAAAATAAAATAATTTTTTTTATTATTTTATTCTTTTTTCAAGTAAAAGACATATTTTAAAAATTAATTGCTACCGCAATATCAAACTCCCTGTTCATTTCAATTTGTTCTTCTATTCGATTTGATTTGCTGTTAAAAGCAGCCACTCCATTGGCTTGAGGAAGGGATTAAGGGACTTCTCGCGTTTAAATATGATTGATTGTTCTGTTTTACTGTATTCCTTTTCTTTTCAACCTTATCGCGCATTGCTGGTAAAATTCCCTAGGTGAAAAGACACCGCACTTGGATTAAGAGGGTTCTGTGAAGTCCTTCTCCCTCGTAGATGCTCTTCTTTCTCTCCATCAACTGATATCAAAAGTCCACCCTGCTCCTCGCACCAATACTCTGATCGAGTTCTGTCCCTCTCACATCAGAGCCATGGCTAGCCTCTGCTCGTCACAGACAGCAGCGGTCACCCTGGTTGAACAAATCAGGCCCCTCTCTTGGATTAACCTTTTGAGTTTTTAAGCAAATACTTAATTCGATTTTTTACATCATTTGATTTTTCTTTCCTTCCACGAATCATGATTAATTATGGACTTGATTACTGAATAAGTTGCCGTCAGATCTCTGATATTGTACTCAGGTCACCGCTTTCCCCTCTTTTCTTCTTCCCAACTACACAAACAAATCTCGATCTAAACTTCTTAAAGAAAAATTAAAATTTATTCTTAAATGATTAGGAATTTAAATATGGAGAGCTCCAAGTTATTGCCTTCAATGGGGACTGAAATGAAGATAAAATTTAACCTTCACTCATCCAGTTAACATTCTTAAATCCAGCAAATCCAGCAAGTGAGGTTCTAGTCCAGCGTTCTAGTCCAGCGGTGGGAGGGGCTTGTCCCCTTCCTCAGCACATGGGTTTGAACCTTACCATGCACACCTGTCACCCCCGCGATGCCTTACCTGTTCACTGGGCTTGCAGGATATTCAGTGAACCGTGTGGATTAGTCGTGGTGCGCGTAAGCTGGCCCGGACACCCTAAAAAAAAAAAAAAACAAACATTCTTAAATCCATGAGCGCGAAGAGTCCAAGTGGGCGGGGCGCCTCTTCACGAGGTCCAGTGCTGGAAAGGAGACGTGGAGTCTTCTTGTTGGCATGGTATCATCAGGTAATCTTTTATCTAGCATTTCTAACACATTTATTACTTACAAATCTTAGCAGCTCTTTCACTAGATTCCTTATCAATTTTTTATTTTGTCAGCGGCATAGGTGGACGGCGCCTAACCCTCTAGCTTTGCCGATATGGACTTCGCATTCTAAAGCATTCCCAGGTCTTCTTGAATTCAAACGGCACTCATCATTCAACTGTGGCGGAAAGTATATAAATAATAGTAAAAAAAAGTCATTTTCATCTTTCCTAGGCCACCAGACCCGATCAAATTGGAATGTACATAGATATTATTGCAGAAGGTGACTAAAAATTGCCGTTGACAACATGAAAGATAGGTTGAAATAGAAAGACGTCCCACGCCAAATATGTTCGTGATGCCGTAACTAAATAAACTAGCGAAAAATGGAGCGGCCAATCCAAGGAAGGTAGCTGAATTCCTGTGTAGTTCAAAGTGAAAGACATCCCTTAACCACTGGGTATATAATTCATAAAACAAACAGAAATAAGAACTTCGTAATGGTCTGGAGCAACCAAAAAGGTTTTCTGGGAGAAACATATTTCAAGCTCGAGTGAGAGTTCAAACATTTTATTACGATATTCTTACACCCAACATGAGCAAATGTTAGCGAGGCAAGCGAAGTTCGTGAATTCTAGTAGTGGGAGCGAGCAAGCTAAGAAGTAAAGAGTTACTCTTTGTGTGGTATCAATCATCTAAAAGTCTAATCTTTTGCTCACACCATACATAGGAGAGGCTATGGAAGTTTACGGGCCCTTCTTGTGCAGCGTAAGATCCAGCAAAGCCTCCACAAAGGGGAAAAAAAAAACCCTCCTTAACTTTGAATATCTCTCCACATGTATTCATTCAGCATCCATACTGCTATCTTTCCACATGTATCATTACCATCCCACATTTCATATGATTTTGAGTCATTGACATGCAGTTGGAATATCTCTCATTAACTTCACAAATAACGAGAAAACAGCCATTCAACTAATATCATCAACATCCGTTTAATTCAGAGCGTTTCTAGGAATTGCAATGCATAAGGGATAGTGACATGGTTTAAAGATAAAGAAAGTTTGAGGGCAGTTGGATAGGGAGGATAATTTAAAAAACAACCAAATTTTTACAAGTCCAAAAGCATTCGTGTAAACCTTCTTTACCAATCGCACAAAGATCACCACAATTACTCTGCTGAAGTTGTAGAAATGGGAAAAGAAAGGCACATATGGATCTAATAGAAGATGAGCATGGAATCATTTGACTCAATATTGGTTCAATTGCTAAGCTGTGGAGTGTGGACAAAGGGTTAAATGCATCCTGGAAGTCAATTGCTCTGCCAAGAAAAGCAAGAGCAGGAGAAGCATGCTGGTCTGTCAGATTTTGGCACGAGTCAAATCCATAAATAGGGGTTCCCCCTTTTCAATTTGTATCACCCACACCCCTTCTCCTTCTGTTATCACCCCACCCAATTTTCTACACTCAGTAGGAGATCAATAAAGCCTAAAGATGATCATAAATACTTCACAACTGAAACTTCTAGTCTATAGGTGATTCAGATTCCACAAGCATCCAAGCAAACAAGGAACAATTGGGTGGGAGGAAAAGTCAAAAAAAATAAATTCTTGCCATCAATGAACACAGCACACATCAGAATCCTGCAGGTCCCCTTGATGTTCCTTAAATCAAAAACACAGAAGTCAATCCAAAAGGGTGGTACAAGATGAAACACCCCACCCCTGCATCTGATTAATCTCGACAAGAATTCCAAGATGTGTTGCCTACTGTGATCATATTACATTTCCATATAAAATCCAAACTCCTATACGACTGGTTGGTGGTATCATAGAATATTAACCTGTCAAAACTATTCCTTCAGCAAATCTTGCCACCACAAGCATTTTTTTCTACTCCTGGTAAGACCACACACTTAAAATTTAGCAAAAACACAGGTGAGACACTTAGATAGCACGCTAGCAATACTGCGAGTGTAGGTTAAGGTAAGCAGAAGAAAGACTGTCCTACATCCAAGAGGGCTATCTATAATAACAGGTTTAAACTCATAAATTACTAGAAATGGAAATTCAGTGTCATCCAAAATCAAACAAAAATAAACTTGGAGCAAACGGCGACATATACCAACTATAATTCAGCACATGGTCATCCCAGCGGCGGCGGCGGCATATGCCAACTATAATTCAGTAAATTCTAATGGTTTACCACCTGCACCTTGATTATCCACCAAAATAACTTTTCCTATTTCAAATATCTTTTGATATAATATCTAATTGACCAGCGCTAAACACTTGTCTAATCGAGAAAATTTAAACCCCCAGCTATTTACAACAGCTATTAATAATAATAAAAAAAGGTAAATAAATCTAAAATCCCTAACCCTCAAACTAAAAAGACAAGGTCTGTTCGTATTATTAAAAGTAATAACAATCACGCTTACCTGGAGAAGAATAAAATTAATTGAACTTTCAAAGACCTCTCCATCTAGGGCTAGTAACGGGCACTGTTGGTGAGAGAGGAAATGAAGATGGCGAGAGCAACAAACTCGGGGAAAGCAGAGGATAAGGAGACCGCGGAGAGTTCATGCATCCAAATGGCAGCGGTGACGTTGGCAATTGAAACTGCGACTGCGGTGCGACCATCCCTGCTGACTGCGAGGGGTTCATTACTTGTTGCGGGGGTGGCATGGCAAATTGCTGCTGTGGAGCCATCAGATTGTTCCATCGAGGTGAAACCAGAGGGGCCAGCGGCGAGAATCCCGAGAACTGCTTGCTAGAATCAACGGCAGAGATCGTGTTCTGGAGGTACCGCATGTAAGCAGAAACAGGCGATTCCGCCGCCGCGTGAACAGCCGGGAATGGTGGTAACGGGGAGAGAGGTGCCGTTGACCGTTGGATGAAACTGTTTGTGGAAGAGGCGGAGGGGTTAGGGTTTGGTACGGTGGTCAGGGGTGGTTGTTGAGGAGGTGGGATGGTGCTGTTCAGCGAAGGAGGAGGGCGGTTGCTAACGTGAGCCAAGGGCGGAGGACGAATACGTTGTAAGCGAGAGCTTTGAGGTTTGGGTGGGTGTATGGGTGGAGGTGTAGAGAATCTCTCATGAGCTGGAGATCCTGTTAGTTTTTGTACCACGTCACGGAAATCGTTCTTGTTTATATTGTAAACAGGCGGTTGATGCTGATGCTGCTGCTGCTGATGCCCCTGCAGATTTTGATTTTGTTGCTGTAGTGATGATGGCTGAGACAGTTGCGTTTGTGATTGCTGCTGACAGGGTTGATCGAAGGGGCCCTTTTGTATATTTGCGGTGGTGGTGGTGATTGGGGGTTTGGAGATCTTGTGAGAGAGTTTGTTGAGGTGTTTGAGATAGTGATCTCTTTTGTTGTCGATGGCGGTGTTGTGAGTGCTGCTATTACCACTGGTGATTGTAGGATCACCAGATGATTGACAGCTTTTATCCATTGGAGAAACAAAAAACCACTCTCTTTCTTTCTAGATCTATTCTAATGATCTGGTAATAAATATCATGTATATGCGCGTGCAAGTGGAAGCTGCTGCCGCTGCTTGTGTTTCTGTGGGGAAGCTCTTATCTTCTTCTCTGTGGCAGACTTCAAAAGAGGTGTTTAGGTTTGGTAGCTGTAGGGTCACACAGATTATAATACATTTTTTTGAAAATTAACCCCAAGCGTTGTGAAATTAGCATTAATCGAATTATTATTTTTTTTAAAAAAAAAAGAAAAAAACCCAATCCGGGAACAACAGCAGTTACCAAGTACGATATTTTAAAATCTCACATTTAGAAGACTACGATTTTTATCTTATTTTCCAAATGAAAATTTAGACAGCCGAAAGTATTTTTCAGCTATATTAAAAAGGAAAAACACCTCACAGATTAACAGAGACATGTAATCCTCCTGGTATGAGCGGGGAGATACAAGGAGGGGAAAACGACAACGGTATCATTAGAAAACATGTGATTAGAAGAACGCATAACATTACAAAAGAAATATTATATATTTATTTCATCGAGTATTTTTTTAATAATTAAAATTTTAATGTGATTACAAAATCTCTTCTTCTTCCTTTCCCTCTCTTATCTCGTCTCCCTTGAAATTACAAAGCCGCGCATATCTGTGATTCTCATCGAACCGTCTTATTTTCCAGAAAGAATTTTGACCGGGGTGGGTTTGTAAGGACATTTTAAAAACCATGGTGGGATGTCAAGAACACCCCTCGTACTAACTGATGACAGCCAGTTGCAAGTGGGGGAGAGGTAAGCGGTAGGGGGGGGGGGTGTTTGTATGGGAATTTGTTTATAATGTGGTTTTTCCTTTTGCTTTTTACTGATTGGTTCTGGAGGCTTAAAAGAAGAGAAAGGACACGACCCGTAAAAGAAGGCACGCATCTCTCTGTCAGGAGAGATTATTATTATTATTGTTTTGCACCGCTAAATACCAATTCTGTATCTAATCTTGTTTTTGTAAGAGGGGAAAGGGTGCCGACGTCAACAATGCTTGTTGTTTTCTCTCTCTTTTTTTTTTTGTTGTTCAAAGTAGGCCCCATCGATACTCGGAACAGGGCCTGTCTCTGGACTTTCCACTCCCACCCAAAATTAATCAAATTGTTATATTCTTGCTCGTCGCTGCTCCTTTGACTGATCCAGCGGCTCCATGTGATTTGCCTTTCCTTTTCTTTTCTTCCATTGTTGATGGAGTCATATTTTCAAACTATGAATAACGTGATTACGATGTAATTTCTTCTTTAAAAAAATGAAGGTGCCGCCGTGACTGGGAGGAAATAAAATCAACCCGGGAGGTCCGAGTTTAATGGTTTTGTCTTTCCCAGCTCAGTTACCAAGGGATCTTTAAAGTAAAAAATTTAGATTTTGACCAGTAACGTGTTAAGTCTCAGTTCCAGACAGGGTCAGTGCATTGGCAATTACTTTTTGGAAAAAAAAATTAAATAATATTTTGTTTTATTTCTTAAGATATAAATTTGTTATCAGTGTAAGAGAACAACTGAAAAGACAAAATAAATAAATAAAAAAATCAAGATTTTTTAAAATGCGCAACTAAGCACGTTACCAAACGTCTCCGTATTTGCCATCGTCCATGAGTGTAGTTAATGCTGTTTGTTTTATCGAATGAAATAATTATTATATCTCTTGGAATTATCTATTGCCGGTCAAACTGGCGTTACAGAAGGATGTGAATCGGACAACAAATTTCAGTGACGGAGATGGCATCACCGTGACTTTAGAGATCAAGGCTGCAAAAAGGGGTTGGCGTATCATCTTTCATCACCAACCAGCACCCCTGTTTCCCAAACCTTTATCAGCCCTCCATATCTTTCCTTTTTCTTTTCTTTTTTCAGATATGGTGATGGCTACCTGTGTATGTTTTACATGAGATTGTATATATATAGACTCAAGTTTTTATTTTGATATGAAAACTAGATTTAAATAGTAAAAATCAAATAACTTTTACAGTTGGGACCAATCTAAAAATATCCAAGACAGTATCATATTATAATATATATATATATATATAGCTTGATTCTTAGTGCTATGTTGTGTGATGAAATATATTTTTTTCAATGCAAAAAAAACAAAAACACGTGGGTGTTATTAATGTTTTATATCCGAAAAAATTAATTACAAACTAAAAGGTTTATATATGTACCCAGTAAAATGAATTGATACTTATATATATATTTAAATAATAAATTTGCTGAGTCCAATAAAAAATTAAAAACAAAAAATTAAAAGGTTTATATATGTACCCAGTAAAATGAATTGATACTTATATATATTTAAATAATAAATTTTCTGAGTCCAATAAAAAATTAAAAACAAAAAATTAAATCAAGAAGTTGAGATAACCATTTTATTTATTAGAAAAAAAAAGGCTGGATGTTTTTTCAGTTTAAAATTTAATCCATAAAATAAATCAATTAAAATAAAACATTAAATTTAATCTTGAATCAATATAATATGAAATAATTAAATTGAGAATAAAAAAACTTGGTGGCAAAAAAAGAAAAAAATATTATGGATAATCATTATGACATAATAGATTATATATTTCTTACATGTTGTATTTTTATTGTTTTTTAAATTTTTTTTTTATCCTGTAGTGTCCCACGTGTTCATGATTACAGGTATCATGTCACAGTTTATCAAACTCTAATTTTTCAAGACTGAACTGTAATTTTTTTTTTGAGTTACATGAGGTGTTCAAGCTAGTTTGCGCGCACCATGACTAATTCTCACAGCCTACTAAATATCCTGCAAACCTAGTAGGCATATAAGACACCGCGGGGTGACAGACGTGCACGCCAGGGCTCAAACCCAGGTGTAGTGGAAGGAGACAAACCCCTTCCATCATTAGGCTAAGCACTGTAATGCAACTGAACTATAATTCTTAACTGGGAAGCATGATGCAGATTATAATATCGTATAATTACAATTTTGTCATTGAAAACAAAACTATTAAACCATATTTTTGGGCAAGATTGTTTTTTTTACCACGATACAATTGTTTTTAACATGTTATATAGTGTTGGATTTATTATTTCTTCTTTTTTTGCATCATAAAATTACCACTGGAGTCTTGGAATAAAAAAATTCAATGTCTTTCACCCGAGCATGTTTTGGTTATTTTATTTATTTTAAAATAATATAATTACTTTGATATTTTAAAAACAAAAAAATATATAATTTTTTTATAAAAATATTTTTTTATTGTTATTTTACATTAGTTTTATTATGAATTTAGAGATTTTTTATGAGATATTATGAAAATTCTCACGTATTATATACTATTTTTAAAAAATATCTGTTAAAGTGTGCAATGCTCAACAATCCTTGTGTCATTCGGAACATCATTTAAATTGTTTGTCTGACACATGTTTAGAGTAGTTTGATATCAGTGACTAGATTTTTTCCATTGTTCTTTTTTTCCCCACCTAGATTTTTTCATACTAGCCCCTTAATTTTAAAGAATAATCTTTTAATTTGTTAATTCTTTATATTTGATTCCTTTTATTTTTATTATGATTTTCTATCTTGAATAATTTATAAAATTGGCATGTCTTTTTAATTTTATCCACTCAAAACTTTCTCATTTTCAAATTTATTCATCATCTTTTTTTATTTTATAATCTTTTTAAAAATTAAATTTGTTTTATAATTACCTTCTTTCAATTTTTTTTTATGTCAATCTTAATCTCTATTCATTTGATCACTAGTATTTTTGCCTCAACAAGTTTTTAAAATTAGTTTATAATACACTTTAAGATTGGATTCAGATTTAGAGTTTCAATGGTTGCAAGTTTTTAAAATGCAATCAAATTTAAAATGTTTGCATGATTTTGCTTCATTTTTATTTTTCTTTGTCTAAGCTTCCCCTTTGTTTTCATCATTTACTATTTATTCAATTAAATACAAATTGTATTTTTAATTTTTTTTGTGGGATTTTTGGTTGGACTTAAAAATAATTTAGTTATCTCGTATCATTTCAAGTCATTTTATTTATCATTATTTATTAGGTTTTATGGCTAATTCTTTAAATTTATATTTTTTCTTTGTTTTTTTCTCTGGTGTTCGAAATATTTTTTAAAACAATTTACATGATTATAATTCTTTTTACATGTCAAAACCTTTTATTTTTTATTGTTTTGATTACTATTTGTTTTATTTAAAATGAATTTTTAAAATTATCTTTGTTTTTTTTTTATGAAATTTTCAATGATTTTTAAAATAATATAGGTTTTCTAGAATCTTTTTAATTGTTTATTTTTGTTGGGTTTACTTTGTCCAATCAATATGAGATTAGTTAAAAATTGAACATATCAACTAAATTTAAGTTTAGAATTTAATAGTTATGTGTTTGAGATCTTTGTCTAGATTTAAAAAACTCACTTGAGTTTTCTTGTTTTTCTTCTTTAAAGTTAATGTTTTTTTTTAAAGCTTTATATATATATATATATATATATATATAGTGACTAGGTTTTTTTTTTCTTTTCTTATCTTTCTTTTGTATGAATTTTTTTAACTTTGTATTTTTTACCGTTTCCTATATTGTTTTGGTTTTTTCATGTATAGGTGGTTTTTCATTGATTGTGTTTGTGCTACGAGTCCATTCTTTTATTTTTTTATGATTTTATTTTTTATAATTAAATTAATCAAAAATTAAACTCTTTGATTTAATTTAAATTTAAAATTTTATAAATTACAAGATTTAAAAATCAGATAAGATTTATGAAGTCTGCAAAGCGCTGGCCACGAACCCTGTGTGTATATAGTTTTAAGATGACATGGCAAGATTATTGAGCAGTCAAGCGTGTACTGAGCCACTGTTTTAGTCAACAAAGACGTTGAAGCTTTTAACCTAATCAGGTGTTTCTTGCCCGTTAACATATCCAGTTATTCAAATCAACCAAACGAAACGATTTATCATGAGAGGCACCTTAACACTAGCTAATAATTCCATGACTCTTTGTTATTTCCTTTTCTTTTTTTTCCTGTTTCACGGGGTACATAATTTTTTGGTGGTTAAAAGAAGCGAGGGCTGCAAGTCCCGGAGTTCTTTTAGGATGCACACACAGGCTTCATCGACAACAGCAGAAGCATTTTTCTCTTTGCATTCGAGGCCAGTCAAATTCGTATTGGAAAGTTATGTCTCGTAATGGCGGGGACAAGCAAAACAGCCAGTGCAAGTGCACATAATTACATGCTTGCCTAGTTTTTTCGTGCACGATCACGTCCAGATAATGATTTGCTGCTACCCAAGCACAGCACGCAACGCATCTACCAGTTTGTCGCTTTGAGGTGCGTTTATTCCTCTTGTAAAGACTCTCGAGGCCCTTCTCGAATAACAATTGACAGGCAAACAAACAGATTATAATTGAGCTTTATTCAGCTGACGATTTGATAGATGAAAATGGGCGGGTTGTAAAACCATGAACATTAAATAACCAGCCAAACGTGAAATAAACTGTTACATCAGAGTATATCGAAGCTCTTGTTTGTTTGTTTGTTATCATTGCAGTGCTAAGATACTGTTATGTCAGAATATATCAAAAACTTTCGTAAATTTGTTTGTTTTTATTGCATCCTTCAAATTTCTTTTCCCACAAATCATTTAAAAAATCTCCACTCTCCCTTTTTCAAAATCGAGGAGAATCCTATGAATTCACAGGTGAAATGCACTTCTTACGTTCAATAATGATATTTTCTTAGAACACGAATTCGAGAAAACTAATTTTGATAAGTTCAATGTTATCCGTCCACAAGAAATAAATTCATGTTCAGTAACTTCAGGCTGGATTAAAAGGGCGATGTCAATGGGCATCGAGAATCTTAAATATGCAGCAGCCAGAACACAATAGTTTTATACGTGCATGCGAAAATTAGATAGTCGATAATCATCCTTCGAATCCATGAAGGCAGGGAATTTGTTTTGTCTTGTTCGTAAATCAACCATCACATGATCAGGAAATTATATGATAGCATTCCCTGTGCCTTTATTTTACCAAGTCTTTGAGTCTTCGTGCTGATAAGATAATTTTTATTTACACAGGGGATTGCTGAAATTTGTTTTATAATAATTTTGTGATTAAATTAAATATTAAATATCAAATATGAGGTCCATTTGTATTTAAAGTTAACATCATATTGATTTTTTTATAATTCAACACGAGTATTTTGAGTTTTAATATGTTTTTTAAAAAACAATTAAAGATGGTTGAAAAATTATTATTAAAAAAAATTCAATACCAAAATTTTTAAATTTAAAATAATTTTATAGATTGAATAATAGACTTATGGACTCATGAGTTTGGTTTTGAGTTTAGTTAATAATTTTTTTTTTGTTACCGAGTCCTTGCTTACCATTAATTTTAGTCCTGAAAATATCTCAATACATGAACCAATATATAAATTATGATGTAATAAGAATTAATGTATTTGTAAATTTTCATGAACTATAAATATTTATTAATGAACATTTATTGATTAAGTATGAAAATCTATGATGATTACTAAAAACATTCATGAATAATAACTAATTAATGTTTTGGTTTGCAAGTCCTGTAGATAGATGTCTTGGATGGGTGGAAAATGTATTAAAAAATTTCTCAAAGTTCTCTATTTCCTTATTGCATATTTTGCGAAGATTAATTTTGGCATCCCCTTCAATAAATCCTGCTCGCTGAGTTCTAAAGTATTATCATGCGAGTGCATGAAGAATTAGAAAATCTTTGAAGGATACATACATGCTACAATATTAGCATCCAAATCCTTTGACCAACTCAAACCATATCTATAAATTTACATCTAAGTCGTGAATTTATCAACAAAAATAGTTTTTAGCATCTTTCTATTTGATAAGACAGTGGAATTAAGACCCTTGAACCAGTAACTCCTTGGACACGACTCTCATTACTGTGCAGGGTCATCGATGATACTATCATGGTTCAATCCATAATTCCTACTGTATTTTTGAGTTTCAGTAGCCTTAAAAGCATACCACTCCACAATCTCATTCGTGATGTCAATTGTGTGGTAGTTAATATCACATGGCCATCTTCTGCCCTTTTGAGACTAACAATGAAAGCATCGATAATTCTTGGTTTGGAGGTAGGAAAAGCTTATAGCTTGTAGGCTATGTGAACTCGGTAATCCTAATAGATTTTGTTACTAGTTTTATTAGTTAAGATTGACACTCGTGTACTAGAGCCACTCGTCATGTCTCTTCATATATCATTAGCCTTTCATACGTGGAGAGATATAGTGACTTAGATCACTTTAAGTATGGGGCGGTAATAGTCTTTTAATCTTTACTATTGGTGATTCTCATGTTCATACGCCTATTTGCACCTTAGATTATCATTTATCTTACATGTTTCTAATGTAACAAAATCCTTGCTCCTTACGTGTTAGTCTGCTACCAATAAGAAGTGTTTTTTGAATTTTATGGTCATTTTGTCTCTTCAATAATTGTATTTCCAAAGCTACCATTCCTTTTCAACACTGTTAAAAATAGACTTTATATCCTTCATGCTCTGTCGTTTCTGCCCAATTCTGATTTCTTTCCTGTTATTGATGTGTCGCCTGAACTTTAGCATCACCATCCCAGTCATCTTTATTCATGTTTATTGCATTATTTAGCTTTCAATGAAATTTTATTATTTTATCATCTTATTACTTGTCATCTGGACAAATCTAATATATTAAATTACATCATATATAGCATGTGAGTATTGATTTTTTAGATTTACTATTCATTGATATTAAGGGAGGCACTTTGTTATCCATGTGTATTATTTAACGAGCCATTATTTTTATTTTTCAATTCTTTTAAATTGATGATGATGATGGACTTGAAACATTTCTACGGGCCTTTTCTTTTACATTTATTTGAGTCGAGATTAATCTCTCTAAGCTCGGCCCAGTTCTCATCTCAATCCCTCATTCATCGGTCCAAGAACAAGAAAATCGAGCCGAGCCAGTAGCTTCCCGTGAAATGGAAACGTGGCTTGCAATGAGTGGACTTTTTATTGCAAGTTGACAACTCAGCTTGCAACAAGTTTTACTCGCGCTGCAAGGCGGTGAAAGAAGCTGCTGGTGAGTGGTGAGGTCAGGCAGTTCAGAACTAACCCAAACGCTGACTTTGTTTCTCTTCTCGACATCCTTGATTGGCCGCTCGCTCTTGTTGAACCAACTCAGCTGCAAGGCTGTCGCTTCTTCTTACACAAAAATGGCCACCGAAACGCCGACACTATCTGAGGTCTCTCTAGCTTGGATTTATTTTGGATCCTTATTCATTTTCATTTAACATAGAAACTTGTCAGAGAAAATGAGACTTCTTTGAGGATAATTTTGCGCTTGTTTCATTATCTGATTTTTTTAAAAAATATTTTTCTTTTTTTGGTTTTGTTCTAAATCATGAAGGTGAAATTCGATGGTTGATTCTGATTAATTCTTTTGGTCTGTGGAAGGATGATGATTTCGATTTGTAGTTGTTATAGGTTATGCAAAAATATGTGTTTTGCACAAGGGATGTGCAATTGACGAGGTTTGCTGTGAAATATTTTCTCAATAGTGTTCTTCTTTATGCTAATAATGTCACTGAAACTTGCATTTTTATTTTTTGGTACCAAGTTCTGTCTGTTTTGTCAAAAGTGAATGCCTTCTCCACTGGACCTGTGAATATGTTTCAATTGCCGAATTGAAGTAGCAAAGAATAAGTTAGTGTAGGATTGTGACCCAATGGATTGATGTCTCAGCCTTGTTGTTGTGTTTTGTGATGCCCATTAAGCTTGAGCTTCATCAAGAGATCAACACTAGTTCAAAAGTTGAGTGAGGCAGTCTGGTTGATCTCAATATAGGCTCCTACTTAAGTTTAAAATCACCCGCAGCTTGACCAGTTCATACGTTTTGAGCTTTTCCGTTGCAAGCTGATCTGTTAAAAAAGATTGATTCTCTTAGAAAAATTACTTGTAACGTCTCTACGTTTTAGAACTTGACATGTAAACGTCCTTTTTCCAGTAACCTATACAAGTGCATCGTTTGATGTGTGATCAGATGTTTAAACCTTCAACCCTTTGGCCATTTCACATGCTCAACAAATTCTTTCTGCATCAGCATGCTATTAATACCGACTATCCTCTTTCATCTCATGCTTTGATATGCAGCGATACGAAGTGAAGGGAAAAGAAGAGAAGATAGATGTGGTTTCAAAACCAGTAGAAGTAAAAGAAGAGGAGAAGCCAGCGACTGCTGTTTCTGAGGAGGCCGCGGAGAAAGCTGAGGAAGCACCACCACTTGCTGCTGAAGAAAAAACTGAAGATGCTCCTGCTGCCACTGAGGAAAGCACCGAAGCTCCCTCTACTGATGAAAGCAGCAGTGAAGATGCTCCTGCCGCTTCTGAAGAAACCAATGAAGTTACAGAAGAGAACTCAGGAGAAGAAGCTGCGGAAGAGAAGAAGGAGATTAAGGTAACCATGTATCAAGATATTCTGCTTGATGATGGCATAATTTTGTCATATTCATTCAACTTGCATATCTGTGCTTCCCATATTTTTATTCCGTGTTGGGATTGCCTTGTTGATCTGTAGCTTGAGACAGCACCAGCTGATTACCGCTTCCCAACCACAAATCAAACAAGGCACTGCTTTACCAGATACATTGAATATCATCGGTGAGTGAAACCTTGCCCATGCTTCTTTTGTTTTTATCACGTAATCTTTTTTTTTGTCATTGTTTTTCCGACTTGACATTGGCTCTTTTTTCCAAGATAAAACATTGATTCTTATGATTTTCTCCAGGTGCGTAGCTGCCAAGGGTGAAGGTGCTTCAGAGTGTGATAAGTTTGCCAAATATTATCGTTCTCTCTGCCCTAGTGAATGGGTACGTATATCTAAGATCTTCAATATACTGAGTATGATATCAGTTTTTACTTTCAACCGGACAGTCTGTTCAATGGCTGTTTAATGCTCTTACATGTCGAATAATGTATATCTACCATAGAAGTCTTTAGGTTAAGAATCTTCATGTTATGTGGATATCACCATCATGTCATGGATGTTGAAGAAAGAAAAATCTAAAGTCTTGACATAATCTTAGTTTTCAACTGGATGAGCGTGGACATCACCTTTAAGATTAATATACTGTGCTCTCACAACCAAGTCCTCTGCTCAACTCCAGATTTGTCTGTCCAAAGTTGCATTGAGATCCACACTGTTGACTCCTTTGTTGATCTGATTGAGCATTAGCTTTGAATCTGCTATCCAGGATGAAATTTTTGAACTCCGAATTTCATGTCAACTGGTGTCCCAATTTGTGTGCTAAGCGTCCTGAAAATCATTGCTCTCATCACATATTAAACCCCCGGCACCTGGCATTCAAGGTTTTACCTTTAGGCACTCTATAAGGTTCATCTTTACACTTTTAATCAGGCTTTCTATCTTTTTTATGTCAACATGACTTGCTGTCATGCAAAAGAAAATGGCGTTTCCCTCATCATAAACAGGCGCATCAAATTAAATAAATCAATGAATAAACTAAAAGTCATCAGCCATCCAGATGCACCAAGTCGCAAATTCACTATAGATATGTCTATTTTGTCATTCAAAAAAACCCAACAGCCTTTGTATCAGGGGTAATATGTCTTGGTCATTTATAAATGTATTCGAACAAATAGCTCTGATCGCTTCTTTTTTGTACACTAAAAGAACTTAATTATCCTTAAAAAAACATATTAAACCTACTTAGAGGATTTGTTAGTCTTTTTAATTTTTTAAGCATAGTGAAGGGATTTAATTACCTTTAAAATAAAATAAATCTTAAGTTGTTATCTAAGGGCATTCTTGTCCTTATATTGTTATAATTAGTTTCACCTGGATTTATTAGCTAATTTAATAAATATAAATATTATTAAAAAAATTTGTTTGATAGTCGTGTTGCACTCGCCTGCAAGCGTTGCCTTCATGGCGACTCCTCCATAATGTAGTGGCGTGTAGGCCAATGGACCCTTGGTTTCACACTAATAGCCTTTCCCCGTCTCTTATCGATTTGCGTGTCCGGCCTTTTAAAACTTGAAAACAGCCCTTCATTTTATTTTTTCTTTAAATTTGATTATTGTTTTTTTAATTACTGTTTGTTTTATATGAAATAATTTATAAAATTAAATTTTCTTTTTAATTCAGCCTCCTTTAATTTTTTTATACGTCATATTTGATTGTCATTTTTTTGCAATGATTTTTAAAATTAATTTTTTTTTGTGATTTCATAATTTCTTGGTTTTTTTCCTATCAGATTTGATCTTTAATTTTTTGATTGATTATTTTTACTTAGACAACTTTTTTAAACTGTTTTTTTTTTATATAGTTTCATCCTTTAACATTAAATTGATTAAGAATTAACCTTTTTGATTTGAATTTAAGAGATTATCTCAGGTATAAGAGATTTATCTGAATTTATTTGTTTTTAAGCTTAATTTTTTTATTTTTATCTTTTAATATTTATTGAATTAAAAATTACTTATGTTATTTTTTTTGTTTGCATTTTATTGGATTTTTTACTGATTTTGAAAATGAGTTGGGTTATCTCACGCTTTAATATTGAGTTGTTTGATAAATAAGCTTTATAGTTTTATTGAATTTGTTTTTGATGAGGTTACCCAAGTATCACAACTAGGTTGTAGATTTTGTATGCTAATTTTAGTGGTTTCGGGTTGAGTTTTTTTTTGGATTATATTTTTATTTTCAATCTCGTCATTGAATATTTTGTTTACTATGAATTGAGCTTTATATTTTTTAATTTTATTTTTTATAGGGTTATTATGATCTCATTTAATTTTTCTTTGTTGTCAGATGAGATCCTTCAACATTTGATTTTTTTTTAAAATTCAATTTCATCATTCAATATTTGATTGATTTAGAATTTGTTTTTTTGCTTTTTATTTTTGCTTTTCTTTCTATATTGTCTTAATCTTGTTATGATTGTAGGGTTAGTGAGTTAACCTGATTTGACTTAGATTTTTATTATTAGTTGGTTTTTTTTTTGACCTTAACATGGGTTTCTTTTAATATATATATGAGTTTCATGATTTTATTTAATTTATTTTTGACGGGGTTATCCTAGTGCCATGACTAAATTGCATATTTGACATTTTAATCTAGATGGGTTTAGGCCAATTTTTTTTTATCATTTTTTTCCATTTTATTTACAGTTATAATTTAAAAAAATAAAATTAATTTAGCTTATTAAATCTAATCTAATCAGTTCAGTGACTTAATTCTCAATTTTTCTTTTGTTCTTTTAGAAACGCATATATCATCTTGATATATATATTTTTTTTACTCTAGAAATAAATTATATCAACCCGCAGTGTAGCACTGAATACTTATCTAGAATCATATACTTAAACAGGCTTATATTCCATAAAAGTCCCTATTAGACAACAACCAACTCCATCACTGTCAGTCAACATCATCTACAAATCCATGTTTTGTTTTGTTTAATCTAGGCAGTAAGCGCTTCAACAAGTACCACTCGCAAATTCTCTCCTTGATCATTCTGGTAGCAGTGCTTTGCTCACGAGGCATCTCATTTTTGGCTACTATACTTAAGCTTCTCTTTTATGCTTGGGGTTGCATACTGATGCTGGCTTTTTAGATGGTTATTGAGCCGAGCATTCCCCAACCATGAATCACTGCTGCAGATCATAATAATACTTCTTTTATGGTTGAAATGGCATCTACGTTCTTGTCTGTCACCTGACCTGTTATATTAATGCTATGTAAGCCTAATTTTGGTTTGTTATCGTGTGGCAGGTAGAGAGATGGAATGAGCAAAGGGAGAATGGCACATTTCCGGGTCCTCTGTAGGAGGTACCTGTTTGAAGACTGCCATGCAGTTTGTTTTCTGCTGCAAAATCGAAGTTTCCATCAACAAGTTAGTACCTTTAATGAGAGGTGTTTTTCTTACGGAATGTGCTTTCCGAGTCAGTAAGTTAATAAGAAATTTTGTCTTGTTTATTAGAAATAAGCTCAAGTCTGAACACGAAGAATGTGTTGCTTGCGAGGCTTATTGCCATCTTAAGTTGGAGCTTACTTTGTCCCATCATTTCTTTTCTGCTTTAACTGTTATGTAACAGATACTCATTACAGTTTAAAACCCAAAAGAATCTTGAATTAGATATTAATAACACATACTTCCCTTTGATTTCTCAAGAAAGACATTGCCTGCGGGATTTCGCCTATCAAGTTCATAGTTTGGTGCTGTGCTGCTTCTTTATTCTGCTTAAAAGTTTTATGTACATCCATCAAACAAAAAATTGCAAAGTCGAATCGGATTCTCGTATATAGATCTGTTGTAAGTGGTTTAAAATGTCACTTCGTTTTTCTGCTGATGGAATCGGCATCTGATGATTATGCATCAGCTCATCTCGCAGGGACCCTTATCCAGGCCAGTGAAGTTTGATTTCTGATTACTTTACTAAGAGTGTATGATATTGTAATAATTGTATGATATTGTAATAATCATCGTGGTTGTAATTTAAAAAATTATTTTATAAAAATTATTTTTAGTTAAAATTAGTTTGTAAAAATATATATTTAGTTAAAATTATGGTTAAAATCAAGATTGAATAAAAAATAATTTAATATATTTTATTAAGAATATTTTTAAAATTAAGGTTATAAAATAATTTTAAAAAATATATTAATATTGATGATTTTTAATTTAAATATTATAAATTTAACTATTATTATTACATTATGAAATAAATAATATTTTATATAAAATATTTTTTATTAATTCATTTAATTATTTATAATTTCATCACAAATAAAATATATTTAACAATGATTATAATTTTTATAAATTTTTTAAGAGGATAACCATATTAAGTAAAATATAATTAAGAATAAAATTAAAATTGTTATTAAATTTTATAAATACTATGTATTTCTATCTAATTATTATTTAAGACTAGTTTTTTGAATAAAATATAATTAAAAATAAAAAAATATATTTTTTTGTTCCCGTGACCTGACCCCGTTGCTAAATGCCACTTTGAGCCCAATCTTGGTTTGTGATTGGGTGGCTCATCGCTTAGAATCACGAGCAGAGGGGTGGCGGCAGGTGCCTGTAAGTTGCTCGGCATATCTTTGCTGACAAGCATGTTCTCAAGGAATCCCTTACCTAAACCAGTGAGTTCTTGTACGTTCTCAGGGAAACCCTCACCTAAATCAGTGAGTTCAATAGGAAATTTATATCGATAAGCTACTAGGTGGTTTTGCATTCCTTAAGAAAGCACGGATGCATATCTTTATTTTTATTTTCTTTTTAATGTTTGTTTGCTTGAGCTTGAGCTCAGTCCACCCTCCCCCCAAATCTCTACACACCCAGCCCACCCTCCTCCTGCTCCTCGTATAATAAGCTTAAGCTCAGTCTTCTGATATATATATATAAAAGAACAGTTTTTTTTTTGTTTTAAAAATATTTTTAATTTTTTTACACTTTTAAGTTGATATTAAAAATAAAATTTAAAAACTAAAAAGTATTAATTACAAAATTTCATAGCAACCTTAAAATGTCATGATCACTCTTCGGTACACGAACTCGTAAGAAAAGAGAAAGGCAAGAATGTTTAACACAACGCCAATGCTATTAGATTAATGAGAATTTAACAGCAAACCTTCAGACTTTTTAGAAGTGCCTATAAGTCATTACTGATTACACACATATAAAATAAGAAATTACAGCTTGCTTTCAACACCTAAGCCCTCTCACCACGAATCCTCCTGGCGAGCTGGATATCCTTAGGCATGATAGTAACACGCTTGGCATGGATAGCACAAAGATTAGTGTCCTCAAACAAGCCAACAAGGTAAGCTTCAGCTGCCTCTTGCAAAGCCAAAACAGCATGGCTCTGGAATCTCAAATCAGTCTTGAAATCCTGAGCAATTTCACGAACAAGCCTCTGGAATGGGAGTTTCCTGATAAGCAGTTCAGTACTCTTCTGGTACTTGCGGATTTCACGAAGAGCAACAGTTCCGGGCCTGTATCGGTGTGGCTTCTTCACGCCTCCTGTTGTTGGGGCTGACTTGCGTGCAGCCTTGGTGGCGAGCTGCTTCCTCGGAGCCTTGCCACCGGTAGATTTACGCGCTGTTTGCTTTGTACGAGCCATCTATTAACAAATAAAATTAGTGAATTTAAAGAGCCAAATTCAACTCGTTGAAACAACAAGAACAATAAAGAAATGGGATTTAACACAAAACAACATAAACAATTTCCACATGAAACAAGGGGTGGAGAGGTGGAAAACCGTACCTCGAACGACTTGCCCAAACTCCGAGAAGAGGAAAGGAATCTTGGTTGGATTTACGGATTGTCGACTATTTATAGAGGCTCATCACGAGAGCACCGTGGGTGAGGGACGGTCAAGATTGGCTGCTACTATGCTTTCAAATGGCGGCATCTGACGGTAATGGGTCAGTTATTTTGTGTTTTTCATGGGTTCATGAACGGTTAGGATGCGAATTTTCATTACCCTCTCGGATCCTGATACTATAATACCCACTTCCTACTGGTCCATACTGATCCCTCTTAAAAGCAAATACAATTTTCACAAATTTAAACGACGCCGTTCTACTTTTGGGTTTACTTCGACACCGGCTTAAAATTGGAGGCCCAGTTAGTTTAATTAAAAAATAAAATAAAAAAATAAAAGATAAAATTGTCGCAAAAATTGTTAGCCTCCAAAGCTTCTTCTTCATCAGCAATGTTCTTCGGTACTTATAGATGCTAGATAACAGAGAGAGAGAGTGAAAACAGAGAGAGAGGACAGCATGGGTTTACAGTGTTATTTTGGAGGGACAACTATACAAACCCTAAAGTTAGCCGCAATTCCTGCTTCTTCACGTTTCATTTTAAACCCAATCTCCAAAACCCTAGTCCTAAACCCGTTTTCCCGCCATAACTATGTTATATGTCCACAAAGAAATCCATTTAAGCTTCTGGTTAGAGCTCTCTCTGCCACGGCTGTCCAGACAGCGCCTATAACGGAAAGCTTGGATAATAAAGGTGTTAAATTTTCATGACATCATTTTGCTTCATTTTTTCTCAGGAACCAAGCAGGAAGGTGATTTTGTTAATTTTACTTATTATTTGAATGATTCTAGTTGTGAAGCCGCAATGGAAAGCGGCAATAGATTTCAAGTGGATAAGGGATAACAAAGACGTGGTGGCTTTGAATATAAAGAACAGGAACTCAAATGCTAATTTGGAGCTTGTTCTTGAGCTCTATGAGAAAATGTTGGCTGTTCAAAAGGTCAGATTTATTTTATTTTATCAATTTCTTACCTTCTCTTAAACATTGATGATAAAAAAATGTTTTTTCTTTAATTTCTATATCCATTGAAGCAAAGATGAGAGATGATGTCCATGACTAGTTTGTAGTTTGTGTGCGTACAAAATATTTAAGAAGAAAATAAAAGCTAATTGTCATTCCAGATGACAGGAAGTTGAACGGCTTCGTGCGGAAAGGAATGCAGTAGCAAACAAGATGAAGGGAAAGCTAGAGATATCAGAGCGTCAAGAACTGATTGAGGAAGGTATGGTTTGAACAATTTGTCATGCTTTTTTGTCATTCTTTTGGTTTTTGATTGCTTGTGACTGTGTAATGAATATCCTTTTTTTTTTCTTTAGGAAAGAACCTAAAAGAAGGGCTTGCAACTTTGGAAGAAGACCTGATTAAACTTACAGATGAGCTTCAGCTGGAAGCACAGTGTATACCTAACTTGACTCACCCCCTTGTTCCGATTGGAGGAGAAGCAAGTTCAACTGTGAGAAAGATGGTATGTAATTTTTTCAGCTGCCTCCTTTTATTTCATAAGGAAAATGTTGCATAAAACAAAACACGAAGACAGCAATTGCTCTTAGTAACCTAAAGACCAAGAAGTAGAATCCAGTTACAAGTACGCCATTGTTTGTACCTGTGATGTTTCATGAGATCATAGCATAATCCGTTCACAATTATGTTGTTAGCAAAGCGTGTGTATGAGAGTATGTTTGAGGGAGGGGATGATGCTGGACATGTTACAAGTTTAAGTTATTTTCTCGTGCTTTTATAGGCAGGTACTCCACGTGACTTTGGCTTTCCTGTCAAGGACCACCTTCAACTTGGGAAAGAACTAGATCTTTTTGATTTTGATGCAGCAGCAGAGGTAATCCTCTGCTTAATTTAGATCACCGAAGTTTTTCCTCCCATTGTTGCATGCTTTCATGGGAGCTTCGCTAGTTTAAATTCTTCATGGGAGTTTTTTCAGTTTAAACGCCACCAGGAATGAATGGTCTTTTGATGGACAATTTAACCGAACTATGTTTTTTTGAAAGAAAAGGTCATCTTGATTAAGTGCAGTGGTACCATGTTTCACTAACAAAAAAAGAAGAAGAATAAAGAATAAAGACATGAACTGTTAGACATTCACTAGCATTTAATTAAATTAGAACTTTTAATCATGATTGAGTCCCTACTTGCAAGTCACTGTAATGGCTTGTCCCTAGATCGTAAGATTGTCACTTGCTCTTATGTCAGACCTTAATGCAATCCCCAAGTAAAGATTTCAATAGCTAGGGCTTCCTGCTGACAAGGAAAGATGATTTGGCTAATTTTGTCCCATGCATTTTGTATTTTGCTCGGCCATGCAGGTCAGCGGTTCAAAATTCTACTATCTGAAGAATGAAGCAGTTATGCTGGAGATGGCCCTTGTCAACTGGACTCTCTCAGAAGTTATGAAAAAGGGATTTACACCTCTAACAACTCCAGAACTTGTTAGATCCTCTGTTGTTGAGAAATGTGGATTCCAACCTCGTGGTGATAATACTCAGGTTTGTAGTTGATTTTCTTTTTGCTGCCTTTTCCAAATTGTGTTAAAAGTCATTTATAAAAAAAAAATCAACTTAACACAGATAGTCATATATGAAGCTGTAACAATGCTCTCATTTAAAACATTTTGGCTATGAAGTGGTAACTTCATGTCAATATTCCTGATGGAGAGCTAAATTACTGGGGGCATCTCACATTTTAATTTTCTGTACCACAAGCTTAAGGACATTGGTTTGGTGTGGAAGAAATTCAGTTTCTTTGTCCTGAGGTTTCTTGGAGCTGGTGTTATTTCAGAGCATCACAATTAGTTATAATGATCTGTTGATACTTATGCCAGACAATTAACAGGTATACTCTATCGAGGGTAGCAATCAATGCCTCATTGGCACTGCAGAGATTCCTGTGGGAGGAATTCACATGGATGCTATCCTTGCTGATACACAGTTGCCATTAAAGTATGTGGCATTTTCCCATTGCTTCCGTACAGAGGCTGGTGCTGCAGGCACGGCAACAAGGTATGTTGTCTGGGCTCTATTCATTTGTATGACAGTTGTCTGATACCCTGAATAGATACAAATTCTCTTATATCAATACTCCATTTTTCATGGTGGAATTCCTATATCCTGGAGCATCAGTGTTTATTCAACTAATGTCCATGCTAATTGTTGATAACTGCAGTCCAGTAGTAAGAACTGTTTAGTTTCCCTACAATTGGAAAAGTCCAATGATCATGCTTTTTCTTTATGATGTCCACCTGCAGTTTGTTATTGCCGTGCTTTTTCAAACATGATTTCTCTCCTTGTAGATCCTAGAGGTCTTGTGCTTGGAAATCATAATATTTGCTGCTTCAATGCACAAACTGATAATGTTTGCACAGGGGTCTTTACCGAGTTCACCAGTTCAGCAAGGTGGAGATGTTTGTTTTGTGCCGACCAGAGGAGAGTGAGTCTTACCATGAGGAGCTTATCAAAATTGAAGAAGACCTCTTTTCTGCCCTAGGGTTACATTATAAGTGGGCCCTCTTACCAACCTGTTGATGATTTGTTTTACAGTTTTCCTTCTTTGTATTTGTGATGACCTTTGGGTTTTCTTTTTTTCTGGCAGAACTTTGGATATGGCCTCTGGGGATTTAGGTGCACCTGCTTACCGCAAATTTGATGTGGAGGCATGGATGCCTGGTTTAGGACGGTATGGTGAGGTATTGAAACTTATTTGACAATTGCACTCTTTTCTCCTCCATTATTGATTTCCCGTGGACCATGGTTTTTGCTTTTGCATAGTCATTGACTTTGCAATACCAAGCATTCTCTCACATGATTTCATTCTTGAGCAGATATCTAGTGCCTCAAATTGCATAGACTATCAAAGTCGCCGACTAGGGATCCGGTACCGTCCATCAGAACCTACACCAGCCCCTCCTAAAAAGGGCAAAGGCAGCCTTGCTCCAACACAGTTTGTGCACACATTAAATGCAACGGCCTGTGCAGTTCCTAGGATGATCGTGTGTCTGCTGGAAAACTACCAGCAAGAAGATGGCTCTGTTATTATCCCTGGGCCATTGAGGGCGTTCATGGGAGGGCTGGAGTTTATAACTCCTAAATCCACTTAGGAAATGTATCCGTTTTGCAATATTTGATTTTTATGGCGGAAATGTCTGGGATCAATTTTGATGACACTTTTTAATGTTTCTGCGTTTGGCATTCAAAGGAGAAGAATGGAAAGACACGCTGTCTTGGTGAGTTGTCAGGGTGCCGAGATTTAATCAAGGCCTCGATAGTTTCTACTTCATTGAAATTGAATTTTCTTGCCCTTTAATATAAGCACTTGAAATATGAAAAAGAGGTGCGTTGGATGTTAATCATTCTCGATGACAACATTCGTCCTCAGGGAGAGGCTCTAATTTTCTCTCTTAATTAAAATGGTTTCTGTTGCTGAATTTGGGGATTATAGCCAATAGAGCCGTTAATTTGCAAGAAGCCGCACTGGGCTGAACTGGCAAGAGCTAGCAGCCATTATCTCGCCTGGCTTTTGCAATAATGTAGTCTCTGCACATTACAGAAAAACGAAAATGATCTGAGACTCCTAGAGAAATCATTGCACACATTGAGAAGAGAGTCCTGGTTTACCATTTGGTGACAATCGCGATGAAGTAGAAGAAATGAAGTAATTTTTTCATTTTTATTGCACTGAATGCCGATACACGCTAGAGAAAACGTTGTTGCTCTAGAGATTCAGTGATGATGGATGGTATCCCCTAATTAACTTCTAATCTCAGTATTTTAAATTTACCTCGCTTTCCGTTCATATGATCTGTAGCTTCATGTACGCCCGCTTACCTAAACTCTCAGATATACACTTACCTAACTATGAGGCTGGGCATAACCAGCTTGAAGTATCTATCAGCGGACGGTGACTGATTAAATTTGCCGCTATCTTGACACAGATCTTTTTCCGAAGACAATTGTTCTTCAGCATCTAAACTACCTGATTACGACAGAGGTGTTCAGATTCCGGGATTGCGCACACAAACAATCTGGTAAAGGATTTACATAAAAAGGTTCTTCTGAACGAAATCTATCCGTGCCCTTGGTTCCTGGAATAGGGCCTTTCCTCTTCCTTGGAGAGCCTTGCCTGAGCGACCATCATGAGAAACGAAGTTTAAATTTAAATTAGTGGATTCTATTCCAAAATCTCAATAGAACTCTGACTTGACCAATATATGGCCATAGACAATACCCTCAAAATCTCACCAAACAAGCATTAGTTTCCTGCACTGCCACTGTAACTTGCAGCTGCGCAGTGTTAAGAGGACCTCACCTCTTCTCCTATGCGTGCAGTGCCCGTGGGCATCTCAACTAGTGGAGAGGTTTATGGGTACTAAATATGATTACAGGGTGCTTAAAAATACATACCGTTTTTTGTGCCTTTCAATGACCTTGTCTGATAAAAGTTTGCCTTCTTTCTTCATTCCTTCCTCTATTTTATCAAACAGACGAACAAGGGCTTTCCTAACGGGCAAAAAGAAGATGCTTAGTGCAAGTAAATTGATCGAAATAAAGCTAAAAAAACAGACAAGAATATCTTATACTTGTCTGGGGAAATTGTTCTTCTATGTCCAAGAAAACGACGATGGCCTTCTACAGCTCTTGCCATATTTCCCGAGTATGTCGGCATGAATACATCACTTTCAACAGATAATATGTAATCAAGCGCAGCCAGCTGAGTCGAATGATTGGCAAATGGTTCAAGCTCCTCAATAGATGCCAATTTTTCCTGCAAGATGTTTGAAGAAGATGCTTGTCATAGAGCAACTTGCTTGGAAATTTGGCAGCTCTGTTTACAATTAAATTAGTCTTCATGCGAGCACGAAGTATCCATGCACACTTAGCATGCATGTGATTGGCAACGAAACGGCATACAGAAAGAAAGGGAAGGGAATTTGTCTGACTCGTAGAGAGCTTGATTACAAACACTAAATTCCAAGAAATTACGGTTTTAAGTATACAACCGGGATCCTCTCATAATCTTTCTAAAATAAACTGCTATTTTGATTATTCACACATACACAAAAGATGAACATGAAAACAGCATACAAAATGTACAAGGCTAAATCAATGCAACTATGCAAGCAATTGATTAGAAACACTAAATTCCAAAAATTATAGCCTATATGATGAATGGTTTAGGTATTTACGTGGGATCCTCAATCTTTTTTAAAATAAACTACAATTTTGATTATCCACAAAAAACGATGAACACAAAAACAGCATACAAAATGCATAAGGCAACACTAGTGAAAGCAATTGTACTCATCATTAGTTGTGAACATGGATTAGGTTGAATACTCAGATGTGGGTGTTAATTTTTTTTCTTTCTTTCAACCTTATGGTTTTTTACTGAAGTGTCAAGTTTAGCATTGTACTCAAAGCAAGGCATTTGAAACACGCACCTTGCTCATTAACATAGGATACCGGGATCGTAGATCATCCATATATGAATCACCTCCATATATCTCTCCCGCAGCAATGTATATAGGGGTATTTGATGGATAACCAAGAGCAGATAGAAATATTGCAGCCTCCTTTGGAGTCAAGGGGCAAAAACCTTTAGATCTTTGCTCCCTGGGATCAATATCCTTCACTTTCCACTCATCATTTGCGTCTCTGCAAGTCACAGATAAAATTACTTAAGCAGAAAACCTGAGCTCTTAATTGAATTTGCTATCACATAACTGCAGGCAAAATTACCTGATCTTTTTTAGTTCATCTGCTTCAGCAGGAGATAAACCATATGTGCATCCAGTGAAGGCAAGAATGTCCTTCTCATATCGTAAGTGCAGAGCAATGTAAGTGCCATATGATCTCATGCGGTCCACCAACAACTACAGTGACCATGTAAGTTAAAATCATATTAAACAGTCATTGCACATACAAGAATCATATTTTCACCTTTCCCATCGCTTCAATTTGAGGTGCGAAACAGAGGGCTTCATAACAGGCACGGCAACGCAGCTTCTGAATATCAGCAGGGAGATTGTTATTTGCTAGTCGAGAGTCAGTCTTGGCAGCCAGAATAACCTTCGAAAACAAATTTACGTTGGGAAACTGTGTTAGAATTTCAATAATAAATGAGAGTACAACCAACAGATGGAAATCATAAATATCTCATAACTAGGTGAAACTGAGCATTCTAATTGATATACCTTATAATCAGCCCACATGCTTGCTATCTCCCCCTGGTAATAGTCCATACCAGACCAGCTTTTAAAATATTTTTCTGCTTTTGTAGCACCACCCATTTCCATGGGGAGCTTTTTTATGACTTTTACATCATTAGCTAAAGCGTTGATGAAATGATCTTCATTGAAGACATCTGAAAAGTTGCTGCAAGACAATAAAAAAAGAGAAGAAAAGAAAGTATGGCATCACGACATGAGAGGGGCCGACAACGTAAAAATCTCACAGAACTAAAATGACCTGGAATCTTGCCAATACGACTTTTTATCTAGTTCTGGAACAACAAGAGTAGCATTTATGATACGCGCAATAGCTACCATATCACATATCTGCAATTCAAGAAAGACCTATTGTCAATCCCAGTTAAAAATTAAAAACAAAGAATCAATTAAGAAAAAAATACGGAGTATTGTTGCCAATATGAGAGCACAGCACAATCACATGCGCATTTCCAGAATAAGATAGAAATAGTAAAGAATTTGGGAAGATAGTAACTAAAACAATTTCAGTAATTTCAAACACAGTGTGTTTAACACAGAGATGGACAGTAGAGAAGTACCCCAGCTCGCATCTGGTTGAGCCCACCATTTGTATGCGCTAAGAGATAACCTCGCGACTCTGGAGGAGCTGAGAAACAATAGGCAAAGCAGGAATAAGGGAACAAGCAAATTTTCTTGAAAAGATGAAAATAAGAATAAAAATAAAAACTACAACTTACCGGTATAGTTTGGAGTAGGCTGAGTGCAAGGCACATAATCACGATTTGGCACAGGCTTCCATAGTCTGGGACAATTCGTACGCCAAACCGGAAACTGTCAAGTCTTAAGTGGTGAAGACATGAAAGATGCATGCTTAGAGGAACATAAAACTCTCACGACACTCAATCCACTGATAAATCCCATATTGTTTTTGCACCATTTTCTCTCTCTAATGAATCAGTGTTCAAGAAAGAAAAAAAAAAAAGGTACACAATAATTCCGTTTGAACTGGCAAACAATGTAATGGAATGAAGGTCATATAATAAGACCTACCTGTTGGGATGAGAGGGCCTAGGAACACATTGGGAGGAGTGAACTCACTTGTCCACCTCTGTTCTTGCTCATTGCCCAATATCTAGTCTCTGATTTCAATTTGCTACATATATTATTATTATTATTATTTCCAAAAGGACTAAAAACTAAGGCAGTTAGTTGCCATCCCAAACCCAAAAAATAAATCACATTTGGCACTTCCTACTTAAATAAGCAGACTGAGATACCTATCAAACACACGAGGCACAGATTAACATAATAAGCCCTAATTTTCTACGCTAAAAAAAGAAGGAAAAAACAGAGAGAGGTATTTTTTTTAACATTACTTACGGGATTAGGAAGCTTGTAAGGATCAGGGAGTTTAGAGTGACGAGGGAACACGTGCAAGTGTACGGAGAGGAATGACACCACTGCTATCGTACATATGGCGCATGATAGTATCCTCCTCATCAACCCCACCGCCTTCCATCTCCGCATCTGCATCTTCTTCTTCTTTGCTACCTTTTCTTCCCTTTTTATATCATTATTTTCCCTCCCTCTCTCTCTCTCCCTCTCTCTAAAGATTTAAAAGAAGAAGTGATTAATGAAGGAGCAATGTGGCCATTTAAAGGAAGATGAAAAGTGCTTTCTGGGAGAGACAGATCGGCTATGGTAGCAAGGAGTCGTAGTCTTTATTTTTTTAGTTGTCGTTAATTCACTGTGTTTACGGTTCTCAAAAGAGGTTTAAGCACTTGAGCTCATCTCAACCAATTTGAAAAAAAAAAAAACATAATAATAATAAAAATTAAATTAAAGAAGCATAGATTAAGGAGGGGATAGAGACTGATTGCATCTTCCCCTTCTCCTGGTGGAGTAAACACTTATCATTTTGATTTTACGTTGCGGGTCCCTTTTTGCGTTTTTACCCGTACCCTGATATGGATGGAAGTTGAATTTTTTTTAGATAAATTGAAGAGAAAAAAGAGAGAATAAATCCATAAGATTATAGACGATTTTCATATTTTAATTACTTGGCCTCAACCCTTCTACACCTCTAAAAGAAAATCACCTTTTGTAAGGACTTTGCGAGAACATTATCTCCTGCCAAAAAAACACCAAATGCCTTTTCCTTCAGATTATAAGAACCAAAGTTTAAATAATGAGATTTCCCTTTGCGGTGATCTGTAAATTAATCAGCTCCCGGTGCCTAATTTAAGATTGAGCAACACGGCGGAGTAGAGGCTTTAGTGGGAAATCACGACCCTTAACTGATTGACAAGAATGGAATGTGTCAATGGCACGTGAAGAGGGCTCTGGAATGTCAGGTGATCCCAAAACGGTGGCTGGATTGTTATGCTTGAATTATAATGGATGAGTGTTCATGTTGCGAGAACAAATGTAGGCTACATCGTCGCCATCCGGGAAAGATCTAAGCGATTATACGCTGTGGAAAATCCAAGAATAAAACAATATAGTAACTATCCTGGGTAGTTCCGTGGGTAAACAGTCTATGCTTAAGCAAATGCCATGCGGTTCTCGTGACATCTGGCCCCCTCTTTTCTTGTTTCCACTTTCTGATGTACAATGAGCTGATTGCTTGTGGCACCGCTACCAGGATCCTCTCTTCACGCCACTAGATCAGTGCGCGGAGGAGATGAAGGAAAGGCGGAACTGCAAACTAGAAAGAGAACATGCAATTTATGAAAAGGTCGGGATATCTCACGTTGCTTTCATGCTCCAATCTTCATTTCTGGCAAATTGGCTATTGGTTCCATCTTCTTCTTCTTTTAGTAATCATTTTTTGCGAAGGTGTGAATGCATGTATGGTCTTGGAAAAAAATAAAAATCTTTCCATTTTGAACCAACTAATAGTATTTCTCAATTAATTGAGTGGTTGAAGTTTCACTTGCTGCCGATAGTAACTGATGATACGAGAAAAAACAAAAAATGAAAAGAACTTTCTTTCAAAAGAAAATATATATTTTTTCAGCTTAAAATTCATCAACGTCCATGTTGAGATGGGTTCCATGGACTGTTCATCCAATCTTTTCATGTATATATAATTTTTTATATATAAAAAAAATAAAAATTAATGATAAATTATCATCAATAACATGCATAACAGATAACTTGATGTATCCACCAATAAGGAACATGGCATTCCCATGATTTATATCTATGCACAGAAAACATGGATAGCACCGACAGGCACAATGTTTTTCTCTGATGAAGGACTAGCTTGGTCCCCAGTTGCTCCACCAAGTACACAATCTCAAGGTCTACACTTGGTTACAAAGCAACTCGGCCCTGCAATTCGGAATTGGTACAACCATGAAAGTTGGCTAGAAACCATAAAAAAGCCAACTAAAACTCATAAAAATAAATTAATCCGAACACTTATATTAAATAAAAAATATATATATAAAAGCAAGCCAAATCCAACCGAAGCTACATCATTGAAAACCATGTCAAACCAGGCTAGACCATGCAATTTATAGGTTAGCTAGATATGCGATCTCTGAATTTAACTTTTATGTCTTGATAGAAGAATAGAAGAGTTCTCTGTTTATCAGAAAAATTATTTTTTTTAAGCAAATCACAATGGCATAGCTGAGTCATTCAACTCAACCTGAAAAACCTAATTTTTATATATTCAAGAATACACAAAGGTTCATCGTGTATTCTGTCATGTGTTTCTAAGCTCCGTGGGCAACAGGGAGAAACCAGAAGCGATCCATGTTATGGATTCCTAATTTTCTATGGAAATCGCAATCGGATCGATTCCATCAACAAAAAAAAAACACTCTCGTATATTGGATGGGCTATACGGCAGTTGTTCTCGAGAGCCGAGCCTTGTAAGATATTTCCCGGGTGGGATTGCCGTCATGAATGTTGATCGCAGTGTTTGGTATTGGGTTTTGAAAATATTTTTTTAAAAAAATAGATTTTTTTATTTTAAATTTATATATTTTTATATTATTTTGATGTTGTAATTTTGAAAAATAAAAAATATTATTTTAATTTATTTTGAAATAAAAACACTAAAAAAAAAAACTGTTAATACACTTTCAAGCATCCTTTTAAAGTGTCAACCAAGCCAATAGATTAAATTTTTGTTTGCGGTTGTATTCAACTTGCTAATTGAAGATCAGTAAGACTTTGAAATTTAAGGCCGCACTTTACGCCCCTAGTGGCCACGACAAGTCGAAGTTGAGCGGCAACTGCTGCAACACTCATTGCCGTTGTCATTATACTATATAGTACCTACTTTACTAAATATAAAATTGGGCTCAGCTCATTCACTGTTTATATCATCAGTGAAGGAATGCCATTTTTTTTCCTTTTTTTTTTTTGAAAATTCTACCTTTCAATTAAGTTGTTTTTTATTCAATTTTATTTTATATATTTTATTAATTTTAAATTGATTTTTATAATTTATTTTTTATGAAATTGTTACAATCTCAAATAAATTTTCAAATATTTATTTTATGAATTTCTATTTTTGTTTTTATAGCATTTGTTTGTATTATTTTGAATTTGTTAAATTAATTATATCATATTATTAATTTTAAACCTTGGATAAAAAATTAGACAAGAAGATTTTAAAGTTGATTCATTCGATTGAGCTCTTTTTTTGTTTTCTTATTTAAAAAAAATTATTTTTTAATTTTTTTCCTTTCATTTTTCTTCTCAGTATCACCAATTAATATTTGATTAATTTTGAATCAATCTTTATAATTTATTTCAAATTATTTTTCATAAAGTTATCACTGTTTAAAACAAATATATCAGTATTTAATGCTTAATTTTACACACATATATTTTTATTATCATATTGTTAATTAAAAAATATTTTTTAAAAAAAATAAACATGATAAAGGTTATAGTCGTTTTGTGGGCTTAGTAGATTAAGTCGCAAAATCCAAGTTGATATAATATATTATAGTTTTAACATTAAAATAAAAAATATTATCTGGAAGTATTTTTAAAAGTAATGTCATATTTGTTTACTAATAATCTAGGTTATCTGTTTTTGAACTTATCAGGTTAATAAGATTATATCAAGGCAATTTTTATACATGTTAGTTTAAAATCCATGCTAGATAAGAAGTAAGAATAAAAAGTTTTAAAATTAACTTATTAAATGAAGTTTAATAACAATATTAATATTTTATAGTAACCTAAATATATTTTTAACATTCAATTTATTTTTTATAAGAACCCGCAGCATAACTGCAGGCCAGTAAGCTGATTTATTTCTGTATGAGGTTAGTAGCCTTGAAACATTATACGGTTATCATAAATAAACTCTATTGCAAGGCGACATTCCATCAATTAAAATTTAGAATTTGTTTATAGATCTTGACTGAATTACAAATTAAGTGAGCAATGCTCCTTGTTCCACAACTCAAAATCAATTAGAACTCCCAGTAAATATGATAAAGTTTAAAATTAAAAGGTTTTACATAATTATACAAATTTCAAGTTTGTTTTTTAAATATTATCAATTCAAGTGTCATAAATTTTATAGCTACTAAAAAATTATATAATTATTAATTTTAAAAATTTTAAAAATTAATTAAAATACATATCCAAACACTCATAATTAAAAAAAATATCTATACCGAATAGTCAAGATATAATTTTTGGAATTTGTTTTTGTGCAAAAATGGCACTCGAGGGGACCCTAAAAAATAGCTTAGGCAGTGTTTCTTCTGTCTAGCCTTTTAACTAATTGTCGGTGAGGTGTTTGGTCATGCACTATATAATAGTGCTTTGTTTCTAAGCAGCCTTCATTTGATTGAAATTGCCCATCTTCTCCAAGACATGGAGCATCTTTATTGCCAAAAGCGAGGGCATGGGCAGAGGATGAATTCGATTTTTCTCGAACAATATATTGCGTGGAGCCCAGCAGTTTTGTGTCGTTCACCTGCATAATAATCTGATCGATCTGAAATGCATAACAACGAGGAAAGAACTACCCGGCCACAGAGTATTGTAATCTTTACTGGTTCTAATGTTTTATATATATACTTTTCTTCTTAGAAATAAAGTTTCATCTGTTTTAAAAATAATTTTTTATTTTTTAATTATTTTTTTATGTTTTAAGATTGTTTTGATAGGTTGATATTAAAAATAAAAAATATATTATTTTAATATATATCAAAATATTTTTTTTAAAAAATAATTAATAAATTAATTAACATGAATAAGAACCAGGCCTCATCTAAAAAAAAAAAAATCTTCAGGATTATCCAACTTATCAAACATTTTTACATCCATCAGAGCTAATAAGTCAAGTTGCGAGTCACTGGAATTTGGAAGCGGTGAAAACAAATACAAGTGGGGAATTTTTTTAACTCGGTGTTTAACGAGTAAGAGGAATTAACTAAATTATATATAACTAAAATATGATTCTGTCGTTTAATTTTAGTCAGTTAAATAAGCTCATTAAATTTCTTTTACAATAGATCAAAGTAAAAGATTCAACTACCCCTACCTTCCCTCAAAAAAATATAAACCCGAAAAATTCTTTCCAAATAAACCCAACAAGAACACTTATTAGGTCTGGGATTGATATCCAAAGCTTGAAGTTCAGTAGGTGGCCTTAAAAAATATATTAATAGGCTTGGGCTTCAATTGGATGCACACTTGGTGAAGGCGTGACTTTTTTTACTTCTAACAGGTTTGAGCTCAACATTTTTCAGGACTTCATGTTACTTACTCATTATTTTATATTGATGTAATAAATAATATTTTAAATAAAATACAATTTAAAATATTATAAAAATAAAATTATATTTTAATTTTTTTATAAAATAATAAAATTTATGAGTAATAAATACACCGTAAACTTTTCAAACAAAAATTTACAATCTTTGTTATATATATATATATATATATTCAAAACATCTATCTTTAAAATATTTTTTTTAAAAATATTTTTTTTGATATTTGAAATTCCTTATATTTATATAAAAAAAAAAGTTTTATGAATACTAAGTAATCTTAATTTATCATACATTAAATATTATCCACTTTAACTAAAAAATTAACTAAAATTATTAAATTAATTAATTAACCAATTATCCGAAGAACTCTATTCCAAAGGTATTTTTTAAGTCAACATTTTGCATCCTCCACCTGCATCCTCAATTACAAGTGGGTTTTTTTTTAAAGGACGCCGCCCTCGTGTCCTTAACTCACCAAACTTGATGCACTCACATAAGCAAGCCAACGAAAACCACATTATTTGTTACAACTCAGTCAGTGGAGCTTTATTGTTTTTGGCATGAAAATGGAGGTGGGCTAGTTTCGTTTTCAGAAAAAGGTGAGCATATCGATCCAGTACAATTCTTAATAGTGGCTATCCGTGCCTGGGACTGAAACTTGCATGACTTCGTAATAGGTGGTCCCAGGCGACCATCGGATCCGGGACCAGAACAATTTGTTGAATTATTTTCCCTTTTTTCAGGTTTGATAAAATTTGCCCGTTAACAAAGCCGACTGCGAGTTACTAGTTGATGTTTTTACTACATGATCAAACTGGGCAGCAGCAGGGGCAGGTGGTTGAGCATTGTCATCAACATTTTCTTTTACTCGATTTGGTTTTGGATAAAAATTAATAATAAAATTATTTTTTTTAAGGTTTTGAATCAAATTAAAAATCAGTTTAAATTGTTTGCTGCGCAGGTTCAAACTGAATTTATTTCAGATGGGCTTTTTACTGGGCCTCACTTCTTAAGATTTATTTTGAGTTTTAATTAAATAAAAGGTTGTTTTTTATTTTTCAAGGATAGTTTCAGATTTTTTATAAGGGGCCAGTGTCGTTTCATTGCTTTTCAAGCTATTGAATTATATAATCTTTTACATCAGCTTAAACATTCACAAGTGATATAATTCATCTAAATTGAAAATAACGAAAATAAATGAAATCTAGAAAATTACTCCACGTGAAAGGATGACAGCAAAGACTTCTATCAACTCCCAACTCTTAACCATCTCCTTGCAACGAGCCCTCACAGACATAAAAGCATAAGAAGCTGTCTCAAGCTCGCCATCAGTAGGTGAACTGCATAGCTCATTTTTTAGCTTCTTCGTGCTAGGGGTATGTGATGCAAAGAACTGCCGATGGGACAATGGATGATGGAACCAATAAACATTCGCTCACATCAAGAATGGAAAAATAGAAATAGCCCAGCTCATTTAGCTTATGATTTTCTTAAGCTTGATTAGGCTATGGTTCATAATGGCCATTTGCAGCCCGTTTGTTTCTTCTTTCGAACACGTACTTAAAGCTTTACCAAATGGCTGGCCCTGGTGTGTTTTTTGTGGCCCAGTCAAGTGGAACGGAACACTAATGATTGCCACTGCTTCTATTCATTCCTTACAAATCCAGGTATGATATGGAGGATTATGGCAGTTCATAATGGAGGCAATGATCAACGAGAAGTAGCTAGGAGGAACGCAAGGGGATATCGATCTCTAAACAATTATATTTCAAAACATTCCACTACCAACTTCATGATAAATTGATAATGGATATAGAACTGATGTTAATTTAATATTGGAATACAAGCAGAACAGAATAAAATCTACATCTATAGAATAAGTGTAACCATACTGATACAGTGTACATGATTCCTGATTCATCAAGGTGCAATACCATACCAAATTCAATCAACTAGTGCACAAGCTTCATCTTATAGAATTTGCTAAGACTATTAGACTACTATGTTGTCCGATATTCATTCAAAGCAAGTGTTTTGTCTCCCAGCTGGGAATACTTAGTAGTTAAACTCTCAGATGTTTACTAGATAGGAATTCTTATGCAGGTTGAAACTGCGAAAAAAGGATCTAGGGATTAGAGAAATATTACCCCGATTCACTAAAAACAAAAAAAAAAACCCTTGTGTTTGGGGTATTTTGATCTTTTTTTATAGCCTATTAGTTGTTAAATAATTGACTAGGTTGAAAGTTACAGAGTAAAATAATAAAATAACCTGATTATCCTTTAAATTAGATTTTTAAGAATTAGTTAAGAGGAGTATTTTATTAAATACAATAAAATAACAGGTTTACTTTTAAAATTAAAAAAAAAAACTAAATTACATGCACAAGGCCTTTTGGTTTTTTCACTTCATTTTTTTTCATGGTTATTACTTCATCAAGTGTATTTTGGTGTTATAATAGAGATTAAATATTAATCAAATTGAAAACATTACTAGCATACACAATGCACAAGTCATTTTTATTTCAATTCGTTATTTATTTTTTTTATTTTTATTTTTTTATATATTTTTTTAAAATTTTATTGGTTTTCAATTTTATCCTGCAATATAAGTTCGTGATATACTATTTTTTTTTAATTTGGTTCTCATTCTCTTATTTTTTGTTGTTGTTAAGATTAACTTTCTTCTCAATTTAACCATTCAATAAAAAATTTATAGTTGTCTCTGATTTATTGTTTATATCAATTTTCGCCCTAATTTTTTTAATTGTTATTTTTTTTATTTTAGATTTTTTTTGTGTAATTAATTATTTCCATGATTCCATCCTTCAACATTTGATTTGTTAGAGATTTGGCTTCACAACTTTTCTATGCATGTTGTTTTTAGTCTAACAACTTAGATCATGGTTTAAAAAGCTATCTGGTTCAACATCATTTTTTGTTTTATTTTCTTTTTAAATTTTCTTTTTTAAAATTAGTTTTTTATAAAAAAAAAATAGGTTTGCGGTTTGTTCAATTTCTTTTCAATTAGGTCATTTTAATTTCATGATCTGAACCATGTGTTTGATGGATTAACTCGAGTTAACTATTTTTTTATTATTTAAGTTACATATCTAACATGCTACTTTCGGTTGACTCAGATTAATTTTTCATGTTCTTATTTTATCTAGTTTTTTGTACTTTTAATTTTTTTTCCCATATGGTATCAAGGTTTTTTTCTTAATTTTTTTTGTCCATTTACTACCACTGTTCATTTTCTTTTCATCTAATCAAAATAAAACAAAATTATTAATCCCAATCGGAGCTATAATCCAAGTTGTTTTTTTTTAAATGCTCTTGCAACACTTAAACATCATTTTTTTTATGAAAAAAATATGTACATGTAATATAGTGCAATCCCATGTCTAGTTACTAACTATAATAAAAGAATTGATGAAAACAGACACCTTTTTTCTTCTTTAATTTTATTTAATTTCATCATTCAAAAATTAATTAGCTTTGAATTTATCTTTATAATTTATTTTAGTTCACTTTCTATAAGGTTATCGCAACTTCAAACAAACATCATGTTATTTGGTTTATGTATGATTTTATAAGTGTTTATTTTTTTATATCATAAAATTAAGTAAAAATTAGTTTAAAAAACCAAAGTTATTAAACCTGGTAGAATTTACAACTATAATCATGAGTTTGACAAGTTAAGCCATAAAGCCTTAGTCGATCCAATATATCATTATCTCAACATTAAAAAGAAATATCATCTTAACAAAAAAAATATCAATCTTTACAAGTCATTTAGATAGCTTGTTTCGATTTAATTTCTATAATATTATTATAATTTCAAATAAACATCCTCATATTTGATTAGTGCTTTATTTTATGAGCATTTTGTTATCATATAATTAAGTAACAAATAATTTAAAAAACATAGTTATTACACTCAATAAAGTCTATGACCTGAGTTATGATTTTAATGGATTAGATAGTATCTGAATTGATTTAATATACCATCCTCTCAATTAAAAAAAAACCATATTAAGCTTCTTTTTAAAGCCAATATTTTTATCTTTATTGATCATCCAAGATAATTTTTAGATTCGTTAATTTAACTAGGTCACACCAGCATAAAAAAATAGTTTTAAAAAAACATAGTTATTAAACTTATAGAAGTCCATGACCTAGATCGCTAATTTGACTATTCATATACTATTTTAATATATATATATATAAATTATCTTACATTTTTTTAAAATAAAACTATAATTTTAATATTTTAACCCTTTAAATCAATTATATATGTTGAGAGAACTCCTACTTAATTTAATTTAAAACCTAAATTATTATATATATATATATATATAGATATGAAAAAACTCGCACGATGGAGATGTTTTTAACTTTAAAAAATTTGACATGTATATTAATTATTAAGTATTAAGGAATGGTACATATAGCGACACAGTAAAATATAATTTTCCACTAGGATCTCAATTACGTCGCTTGCTTTCTGGTTGAATCCAATTTGGACTTTGAAATCGCAAGGGAGATTGCCACGAATTTGCTTTTAGGGATTTTGCCAGTTGTCGATAAGTGATTTGTCAGCTTTAACAGTCTTGAACTTGTATATTCCCACAGGAAGCTGCCTCGAACCCGTGCCCCACGTTTTCCCGTTCGATAGACATGCTTTTCCAACAATTAATAGGATAGTCTACAAACAAAATCAAAAGTAGACTCGTTGAAGTTTCAAAACTTGTGACCTCAAGAAATTTCTTGGACGTGGTCAGGATGGATTACTTTAGCCCCTAATTGACTGCCAATGCCAGCATGTTCTTCGCTTTCAAGGATGGAATTTGTCTTATCATTACACGCAAACAAAATTGAACTCCCCTCGGTTAATACATGTCAAAGACAACAGCAGTCCATACCCAAGATCCAACTATAAACAAATAGTTCTTCACGTAAAACTATTATCAACAGATGATCAATACATGAATTAATTATAAATGTACATGAAAAACTCGGCGTTCCCATCTGTCTTCACTTATTCTCTCCTTTCATTCATTTATTTTAATTTTGTTGTACAGTAGTAACACCTGGCTGGCTAATCGATCCAATCTAACAGAAGAGAACACAAAATAAAAAAATAAATAAAAAGAAGGAAAAAGAATAATCAAGAAACAAGATACCAATCAACCCTAGCTAGTGATGACAAGCCTTTCCCTCATGGTCCTCGAGTGTACCAACCCTTCCTCAACCTTCTTATCTTTCGGACGACGTAGCAACTTGGACCACAACCCGCCTTTCTTCTTGATCTCATGACAATCTTTATTCCCTCTTATTGAAACCAGAGCCAACGATCTACTCTTGGTGAGAAAAATACTCTTGCCATTGAAGAACGAGGGCAAAGAATATCCTTTACCTTGAGGAGGGTATTGAAAACCATGCATTGGTGATGAATAAGAACATGAAGAAGAGGAAGAATAATAGGATGACAATGAAGAAGAGGAGGAGCAATCCATTGTATTAGTGGAGCAACTACGTGAAGTAGAAGCGCTGGTTGAAAGTTGAGAGAGCTTTTCACTTAAACAAACCGAGCAAACACCTGGGGATTGCTTGTGTTTCGGGTGTTTCTTGCACTTACCGTCGGGCTTGGATCGACCCATTGCTTCCTTCGATCTCCACAAGCTAGCCATTACTTTCTTTTTTATCGGTTTTGGTTTTGGGACGACCAAGTGACCGCCTTGGTATACTTATAGAAGGTAATGGAGTGTTTGTTTCCACGATAGTTCATGGCAGGAGGTTTCTTTGGAATTTCCTGGTTTAAAATTGCTTTTTTGACGGTTTGTGAGAGAAGTTGACAACCTGGCTGTGAGGACTTAATTGTACGGCTGTGATGGGGAGGAAGATTTGTGGGGTCTACTAAGTCGGTGGCTGTGATGTGTTGGATGGAGGAAGAAGAGTTGGGGGTTGGAAAAAGAGAATTTCTGTAGGGGCGGCGTGGAAATTAACACAAGTTTGCATTGCTAGTCCTCCTTTTGCTCTTTTTATTAATTAATTAGATAAAAATAGAAATAAGAATTAGATAAAAATGAGTCGAAACGGCGCGCCTCACTTCCTACACCAAAGAGGAAGGATCTGTTAAAGCAAAACCTTCGCACGTGGGATTTATTCAACCAATAAGATTTTGCCACGAGAGCACGACAATCTCACGCCTGCCGTGTCAACGTTAAAGAACAAGAATGGCGTTTTTTATTTTGTTGGTCCTCTCTCTCTCTCTCTCGATACACACACACACATAAATATACAGATACGCTAGTTTTAATTTTTTTAAAAAATAATATTAAGCGAATGTGAGCATATTTTTTTAAAATAATAAAAATAAAATAAAAAATAATATCAATATGTGTTCATCCATTAAATTTGTAATTCAAGTTATTTTAATAAAAACAACAATTTTTAAAAAAATTGAAACTCAAAAAATAAAAAAATAGCAATTACAAAACCCCCAAAAAATTTAATGTTACTCGGGCCAATCCATTAAATCTACTGATCAAATTATAAGATTAGAATAACTTAAAAAAAATAAAAAAAATCATGAATTCAAATTTTTTTTAAAAAAATATCTAATATAAGATCAGGATAATTTAAAAAAATAAAAAAAATTATAAACTTAATTTTTTTTTGAAAAATGTCTAATTATGAGAAGAGGAAAAAAAATAATTCCAGAAAAAAATATTATGCCTACTTTCAGTAGCTAATAAAACCTGTGCTCAGGCCATTTGGTAGGAATTATTAAATATAAAAAATAATAAAAATTAAATATTAATTAATAAAAAATAATAAAATAATAATATAATAGCAAGTCACATGTGACATCAGGAGATAAAAGAAACCATCAAAATAATTTCAACTTTCTTCGGGGATGTTTGGCTTCCATATTAGATACTGCGCTTGCTGTTTAAAAAGTATGGGCATCTTCCATTCATTGTCTATTTTACCGCAATAGACAATCAAATGATTTTGTTGGGGAAGAACAAATTGGTTATTACATTATTTCAATTTACTGTGCAATAATCCAGGGTTACGATATTGAAACCCTGACACATATTAGTTTTTTTAAAAGATTTAATATATTATTCATAAACTAACTGGTTTGAAATACTAGATTGTTGGTAAAACATGTACTTAGGTTTGGACTTGCTCTTTCATTTTTGGGACAATATAAGTATCATATTGAGTAGCTGCAGTTCATGGTTAATCTCACTTTACATAAAAAAGGAAACATAATCTCAAATGAAAAGTTCTTTTTAGTTAAGCAAGAGTCCGTTGATCCAAACCCCGCTTCTTAAAAGAATGAAGGGAAGCATCTATGTAAATAGTCTACAAAAACGAGGATTTTCATTTCGCATGTCAGCTGGTGCTCCTTTTTGCATTTAATAATCCCCAAACAGTGGTTAATGATGAATCAAACAGCTGGTTGAGAGGGAGGGAGTCCATGGAAGTCAGCTTTTAACGAATAAAAGAAATATATCCCATGTTGAGAACACTCCCAAACATAGCATGGCATTTAACCTTTTGTTTTTCCCACTCCTAATGGAGATGCATGCGGCTTCCGAATCTCGCTCCTCTTGGACACTTCCTAGCTGTCGAGTAAGATTTAATGTCGAGGAAAGAAAACTCAAAACCATGTCCTAAGTTTGGTGGAAACAACCACTCTTTTGTCTGCCCATTTTCGACTGGGACTTGTTAAAAAGATCACGCGGAAAGCTCAGTACTTGACAGTGGAGCAACGATACTTCCAATGGCGCCCCATCCGTAATGCAGGATTTACGCTTATGAGCCATATTTAACCGAACTAATTGAAATTTCCTATCTTGGCAAATGGCAACCCAGATACTCCTGCTTTATTGGATGTGCTTGTGTCTAGGTTAAACGCTATGGCCTCTTTCTGTAACCATACACCGTCCCCACGTCAAGAGGCGCATTTTCGGCAAGAACAATATAATTATGATTCTCGTTGTCGATGACCACCTAGAACAGCTGTAAAGATAATGAATTTGGTTTCTGGTCCGCAAGTGATAAATTTAGTGAATGAATTTGGTTTCTGGTCCGCAAGTGATAAATTTAGTGAACTTTTCCATCACTCAATACCCGTATCCATTGTTTTTGTAGTGCACCAGCATGTTTGGAGGTTTGGTTTTGTGGCCAAAGCTGGGGATCGATTCGGATGCCTGGAAAGGTGCTCGTTTAACTATCATTATTTGTCTTACGGTTATACATTACTGCTAACATATATGATAATATCAAATAATTACATTTAAAAGTTTAAATTAGAATATGATTTATAAAAATTATTTTAATCTAATAATTTAAATTATTAGACGAGATCTAAGATATAATTTATATTATTTTATAATATATATTTTTAAGTAAAAATCATTTAAACATGAAACTTGTACGAATTCATTTCACCTTGTATTTATTTTTTATCAAATAAATAGTAGTGTTAAGATTTAAACTAGTAACTATTTAGATAATAAAGTTTTAATATTATATTAAAAAATCATCTTAACTTAATAGTTTAATATGNATTTAAACTAATAACTACTTAGATAATAAAGTTTTAATATTATATTAAAAAATCATCTTAACTTAATAGTTTAATATGTTAAATAAAATTATAAAATATAATTTATATTATTTTCTAATAAATATAATAAACAGATGAAACAATAGACTTGAGTAAGGTAGGAATCATTCGTTCAACATGAATGAGAAAAAACACAGGATCGGCAACTAGTCTACACCCCTTTCAAGTGCTTCTGACAATGGCACCATAATTTTACACCCAGCTAGAGTTGAGATCAGCAAATAGGCAGCTAGACAACATTGTAACAGATCAGATGTTTACTTTCGCTCTACCTTGCAGGTTTAGATGCTTTAGTTGTTCTAACCTCCGCCGGTTTGAGCTGAAAGTGAAAAAAAAAGTAATTCCAGTCAGCAATATACGCAGAACCTTATGTCCAAAAAAATACTTCAATCACTAACTTGAGCAATCAAAATCTTACCATGGGGTATGTATTATTATGGCATATGACCTCGTTTTTTCCTGGTGTAAATGCCAACCATAGAGCTATCACAATGAATACAGACCCTTCTGCTTACAAAGACATTGTATCATGCAATGCTCTGCCCCTCATCTTTTGCTTCATAGAGAGGACAAAACCTTGACAATATCAAGATATCATACAAATAATTGAATCGTGATTTGACGACAAAATTGGATCATCAAAGTTTCCACTTTCCACGTTTTTCATTGCTATGAAACCTTTGGAAGTTTGTTTAAAGAACATGATTAATTGACACCATTGAGGTCAAAGTGAAGTTCTTAAAACTTCACTGATATTTGTCAATGAAGAAACCAATGTCCATAGCTTCCCCCGATCTCCTCTCCTTTGTTTTCTTCTTCACATAAAAAAATGACAATGAGCTCGTAACTTCTATTGATCTCGTCTTTTGCTCTGTTTTTTTCTTCAAACAAAAAAAAAAAGAAATGACAACGAAAGAAACAAAAGGAGCACAAAAAAACATGGCCAAAACTTTGCCAACCCTCACGGAATCAAAATGAAAAGGAGTCAAAATGAAAGGGCCAAAGTTGCTTTACTATTAAAGTCCACAGTAAAATGTGAGGCGGTAGGTGTACAGTACCCCCACAATAATATGGCACACCATTTCGTGTTTTTGTTAAAGATAATTAATTGGCGTGGACTACTCATGCAGGTTTAGAAGATGTTTTGAAGTCTAAGTGGGATAAGAGTAGCTTTCTTCCTATGCTTCAGCCTTGGCAGAAAAGGTCTTACGTCTGCGGAATCACCAGGTTTCTGATAATGTCTTTCAAAGGAAGAGAAGGTTCTAGCTCGTATTGGGGGGATTCAAAACGCACTGATGGCAAATTAGAATAGATATTTATTGCGATTTTTGAAGAAGCTTCAAGAGGAATGAAGAGAATCTTGAGGCAGGAGGAATTGCGTTGGTATCAGAAGTACGTCTCGGACCAACTGGGTTTCTCTTGGTAAACTAAAAAAAATCATGCTTCGACGTTGATCAGAAGGTACGTGGCGAAATAAAATTGAAGCACTTCTGGATGATCAAGGTTCTTGGATATAGGATCGTGCTAATTTGCGTTCTCTGGTGTTTTCCTTCTTCACTGATCTATTTGCAGAAGAGAATTTCAATAGAGACTCGTTCCCTATCAGTGGCCTTTTTCCTCTTTTGCATGATTAAGAGAAAACTGTTCTTAAGGATGTGGATAGAAAAGAAATTAAGTCAGCTCCTTTTGATATGGGTGCTCATAAAGCTCCTGGTCTGGGTGGGTTTCAGGCTCACTTTTTTCAGTCTCAATGGCGTACTGAGGGCGATGGTGTGTATCAGTTTGTGCGGGGTATTTTCCGGGCGAGTAAAATTTTTCTGTTGCCGATGATACTTTCCCTAATTCGGGCCTAAAGTTCAAAAGTTGGATGTTGTTTCTCATTTTTTGGGCTTACTGGCATTGTGAAGTCAGGTGTAAGTTATAAAAATTCTGATGAATAGAATTGAGCATATTATGCCTCTTCTTGTTAGTCCCAACGAGAGCATGCAGCTTTGCCCAGGGCAGGCACACTCCAGATAAAATGTTGCCTTTTAGAATGAGACGTTCTTGTCCAAAAATTTCCATTCTTTGTTTTGCAGATGAAATGTTGTTTCTTGTGAAGGCTAGCTTTAGCATATTCGGCTGATCCAGCTTTTCGTGGTGTTTTATGTGTCTCATCTAGTCAGCGGGTTAATTAATACGAGACATCAAATAAAAGAATTAAAACAAGAAAGAAAAAACTTTAGAGAAAAAAGAAAGCTAAAAAAAATAAAAAGAGAAGATTGGAGATATGCAAATTCTATAATATTTTTATTAATCATTAAAATTATCTAATAATTAAAAAAGTAGGATATAAATACTAAAATCCTAACTAGAACAAGCAATCAGGCTTATAGCTTACTAAATAAAATACTCAATAATAATTAAATCAAACCCAACAAATAAAATTAAATTAATAAATCTCAGCTAAAAATTTATATAAATTAAACAAAAAAAATAAGCTAGAGCCCAATTTCTTAATGGTTTAGGCTAAACTTCATTATCTATGATCATACGCGTGCATAAACAATGTTTTCGGTTTGGTGTCCTCACTAATTCTCCTAAGATTGGAAGAACTTGACCCCGTCAAGTATAGGTCAAGGTGACTCTGATAACGCACTTAAAGATAAAGATCAAGTTGTTGTGATGTCTCTCTGATAATACAAGTATAGTTTGAATCTGGTCGTTGAGCCTATATAATGAGATTTGCTAAAATTCAGCATTCTTAGTAAAAACAACGTGCATTCAAAGTAGCATTAATATATTTTTTTGTGTCAAAGATAATGATAGTGAAAGAAGGGTTTTAAAAGGAGCATCAAGGATAGACTTTGTATTTAATATATAACAAGGTCTTTCATGTCAAAAAATAGAGTTGATATCAAAGTTTAATGGTAATTTAATAAAATAATTATTTGATTCAATCATTTGCAATATTTTAAATGGTCTAGCACTACATACTTACAATTTATGATCGATTTTCAAAGGATTCCATTTAGATCTAATTTGTATTATAAAATAATCTCCATCATTAATGCATTATGATACTTAAATAAATCATCTTGAAATTTTTCTTGTTCATTACTTGATTGAATTTGTTTCATGATCTCAACATACAAATTATAAATTCTACATGTTAACGACTCAGTTAACTTAAACATCATATCGTGAGGAGATATGAAATTATGTTCTATAAGCTTCTCAGGTTTGTAAATATGAATACTAAATGATTGAGGATGTGGAATGCGACAAACACTATTTGAGACCTATATGGATATGATATGGATACAATCAAGTAAACTAGGATTATCTTTATCTTTCTCATTATATATATAAGGTAAGGGCTCAAGAAGTTTACATGTTGCTCTAAACTTATGATGCCCTGGATACTAAGCATATTGGGTGAGGAATCAAGAAGTTTAGGATGACTAATATCATAAGATTTTTTTAAAACCACACTTATTTTTATAGGTGATTCCAGTAAAGAGTTTCCTAAAATTTCCTCTACCATTAAAATAGACATATCAAACTCTTTCTTAACCTTATTTTTAAACTCATGTAGACTCATTATGCTAAGTCCCTCTTCTTGCACATCCTCATCATCTAGGTCACCAAAGCCCTCAAGATTGGGCTTATACACTTCAACACAATAGTCTTTCTCTTTATTTATATCCTTATATTTTTGAATGACTAAGGGTGTAGATGTAAAATCTAAAAAGATATAATTAAAACCTAGACAAGTAGTACACTTAACTCTTGAACTCACCTTAGACACTTCATTGAAAACTCGTTTGGTCTTTTCTTTCTTATAAAGTTGGGCATTACTATGATTAGGTTTGTAGGTTGGAGCATTTATCAAAGAATCACTACTTCTAAATTGGGACCTAGTAGGGATACTATAAGGGTTTTAATGATTTATCCATTGATTCTTTATGATCAACTTGTAATCTCTAACTAAAGTACAAGTTGGTCAAGGGTAGGTACACCTTGAAATATAATTTCTCTTCTAAGATCATCATTCAATCTTTTATAAAATCTACATATAAATCATAGCTTAATTCTCTCTTATAACACATCTCATCATACAATAGTTAAACTGTGTTATATACTCATTCATAGAATTATTCCTTTATCTTACATTGTTTTATTGGTCCAAGAGTTTACGCCTATAAGATTAAAATAGGTACTTCTCCTGAAGGTTTTGTTTTATTTTGATTCAATCAGTTATAAAAGGTTCACCTCTTATCTATAAACAATCTTTAACATCTCTCCAATAACTTTTAACTTTACCAATAAGAATCATTTTAGCAAATCTAACTTTCTTATTATCATACAAGTTATGTCACTCAAAGAATCAATCCATATTATGAATTCACATATCAAAAATCCAAGGGCATAATAACCGTCAAAAGTTGGGGCTCATATTTTGTTATGACTCAAGACCCGTTCATCAAAGTCATCGTATTTAAAGTAACCTAAATGATAGTTATACTGGTGGCGCTCAGAGTGAACTTGTCCATAATAATTATTCTTGTGATATTTATTGGTGTTTAGGTGCTTTATTCAAAAACTCTTTTAGGGCTCAATTCTTTTTAATATGTTGATCATCTAAGTTTGCAGTTCCCTTTAAATGGTCATAAAAGTATCACTAAAGGTTGAGTCTATAATAAGTGTAAACTTAAGTTTGGATACTAGATGATCATAATGCATGCAACACTAACTTATAAATGGAATTGAGATCACAAATGGTTTTTGTAAGTAAAATCACAATACAAAAATAAAGTTATTTTTCTAATCCTATTTAGTTTTTTTCTAAAAAAAATATTAATCAAGAACAAATTATATCAGGAAAATTATAAGCATGTAATGCTTGACATTTAAGTGTAAATGATTAATCAAATAGAATGTTATAAGTAAAAACTCACGGTTAACAAACAAGAGGTTGACTAAAAAGAATTAATAAAAAAAAGGTTAGATATTTTTCCTAAGACACAAAAGTAATATTAATATTAACTTTAAATGAGAAGTTTAAAACCAGAAAAAGTAATGTTAAAAAATTAAAAGAGAAAATTACTGACTAATAAGACATTATTGAAAGGAAGCATGTTGTTACTGATGTGACGAATATGATAGTAGTTATTGATGATGTGTGAATTGAGGTGGTAGAAACTAATGACATAATTACCAAGATGGCAAAAGTTATAACTTGTTAGATGTGGAGATGATGTGTCACTAACTTGTGTGGTATGTTAAGATGATATGGCTGGTGTGGCATCAGGTTGAGATAGCTATTGATATGGTATAGGTTAATTAATTTTACCTCCAACATCTTTTATTGTTCTTAGTCTTGAGGTTTGCCAAGTCTTCTTACTTAAGACGAGGGTAACCGCAGTCTGTTGAAGGTGGTGGTTGTTGCTGGTTAGTTATAATGCTTTATTTGTTGTTAATTGTTGAGGGCAATGACAATATGGACGATGAGAACTAAAGATCTGCTGTTGGTGCTAAAAGGATGACACTGGTTAAGGCATTACCTTTGTTGGGGTGAACCGCTAATCAATGCTAGATATGATGGGTTTATGGGTGACTGTGGCTAGTGCTTGTAATGCTGATTTGGGTTGTTGAAAACATATCTAACATGGAGACAACAACTCGGTATGATTTTGTGGATCTCTGATGGCATGAAGTGATGGCTAGATGTCCGATCTATTGATAGCAGAGAGAGGATGAAACTGGTTGATGCACCACTACCAACAGAGATCATTTGTTGTTGTGGTTGGTAGGGGTGCTGTTATTGATTGCTGTAATTGATGATGAACAGTGAAAAATATTCATTGCAGCGACTATTAGTTGGTGGAGAACATGAACAATGTTTTTTTTTAATCAGAATAATAAAAAAAAATATTAGATCAAACTAGATCTAGGATTTAGCATAAACATATGGATTGTTTAATTATAAAAATAATTAAAATTTATGCTCTGATACTAAATTTAATGCGGGACAACAAGCAAAAAAATTAAAGTAAGAAAAGAAAGAAGTTTTAGAAAAAAAAAACTAAATAAAAAAAGAAAGAGAATTAAAGATATGCAAAGTCTGTAATATTTTTATTAATCATCAATACTGACTAATATTTAAGGATATAAATACTAAAACAAGTAATTAGGTGTATGGCTTACTAAATAAAATATCCAATAATAATTAAATAAAACCTAACAAATAAAGCTAAATTAATAAATCTCAACTAAAATTTCATATGAATTAAATTTAAAAAACATAATTCAATAGTTTGGATTATACTTTATTGTTTATTATCATAGGCATGCATAAATAATATTTATCATTTAGTATCCCCGGTGTTCATGCTGCCAAAACCAGCGTTTTTTCCTTCTTTCAAAGTATTTCTAATCGTAGTGCTAATGAGACGTTGAGAGTTTGTGGCTATACCTTGGGACCTTTGCAGATAGTTTGGCGTTCCTATCACTCATTAAAGGTATCTAAGAATACCTACAAGCACATTATTGAGAAAGTTCGGCAGAGATTGTCTGGGTGGAAGGCAGATGAACTATACCTAGCTGAGAGAATTACGCTGTATCAATCAGTACTCACTTCTTCGCCAACTCACACAACGCGAACAGTTTCTCTTCCCAAAGTAATTTGTGAGACTACTGAAAAGCTCTGTCGAGGCTTTATATGGGGGGATAATGGTAATACAAGGAAAATTCATGGGCACTGCAAGGCAATTTGGCAGCTTGGGCATTAAGAATATAGAATCTGTAAATAAGGCTTTGTTTATGAAGGTGGCTTTGGGTTTATTGCAGGAGGATAAATGTCCTTGTGTAGAGGTTTAACGAGCTAAATATTCGAGTAATGGCACTCTAATGTTTGGTTTAGTTGCTTTCCCTTCTTCCTCTCCTTCGAAGTGAAAGGCTACGTAACTGTAAAGTTCTACCTGAAGTTTTGGATGGTTGTGATTGGATAGTCGTAAAGTTTTTGGCAAGATTGTTGGGCAACAGAGCATGATGTTCGGTTGGTGGATCCTGCTTTAAGTTTCTTTCCAACTGATCAACTCGAGTGGTCTATCAACAAGATTGTCAACGATTCTGGCCAATGGAGAGAACTGGGAGCTTTTTAGTCACTGTTACCTATGGAAATGGTTCTGAAAATTACTGCCACTTTCCCTCCTTATGCTAATTCTGGTGAGGATCGAATAACTTGGAAACACCCTCCAAACGAGGTGTTTACAACGAAGTCGGCTTTTGTTTCTTTAGAAGAGCATGAATGGATTGGTTCTCGGAAGATTTGAGACGTTGTTTGGAGATGAAAAGGTCCTCCACGGATTCAGTCCCATTTACGGCTTATGGTGCATGAAAGAAAGGCTTGGCAGATAGTTTTCGGCATTATAGGCAGATGGTTGATTCCCCTTGTTTAGATTGCTCAAAAATGGAGGAGACTTTAGCTCATGTGATTCGTGAAAGTTGGTGGGCGAATCTATTTGGGAGAAGCTGGTAGTTAAGGAAAAATAGCACGCTTTCTTTGCTGGTAACACACAAGATTGGATGCTGCATAATCTCACGTCTGATTTCGGAACTCAAGGTCAGTTATTGGAGTCACGGTCTGGAAACTTGTGAGGTGGAGAAATAGTAGATGCTTTACGGGGATTTATGAGACGAATAATGGTGTGAATGAAATCTTGCTTTCTGTTCATGGGATTTTGCAGGCTAGAGTTCCAGCTTCTGTTACTTTCAAGAAGGTTGATAGATTGATTTTTTGGCGCCCTATTGAAGAGGGCCGGTTTCGGTTAATAATGATGGGTCCTGCAAGAGTAATCCTGGAATAGCTGCTGGTGGTGGCCTCATTCGTGACAACGGAGGACGATGGATTATGGGCTTTGTGCCTATTTCACTATCTAACATTAGGCCATCCATGATAAGAAGCCCAAGCCCTCTGCACGCAATGGTGAACAAAGACCCAAATGGGCACAAAAAAAATCAATCGAAATCTCATGAACACAAAGCAAGAATCAATTCACACCATTATTCGTCCCATAAATCCCCGTAAATATAATTAATAAAAATCTAAATTCATCAAATTTCATTATCATGAAAAAAATATAAACTCAATTCATATATTTTATGTTTAACAATCTTATTTCATATCTAATTCGTTACATCATCTAATTTAATCTAAATAAACCCTAATTCTAACATTAATTCACAGTAAATATCCACCAAAATTCAATAATTGTTTTATAAAATAACCTGTTATCAACTCAAATTCTTAATTAACCTAATTATAAAAAACCCTAAAACTTTCAAAAAAAAATCTAATTATAAACTCTAATATTTTTTAAATTAAATTAACATATATTAATATAAATCACATTGAATTGATCAAAAAAATATTGAATATACCTCTAAGCAAATTACAGGTTTTCTTTTTAATTTGCTAGCTGTAATTTTAGGTTACATCCAGTTCTAAAAAAATAATTAAATTTCAAATTAATAGTTTAAATTCAAAGAATATGATTTATTATGATTTTAACAGATTGAGATAATTTCAATTCGGTAAATCTATTAGTGTGCAGCTCCTATAGAAAGTATTGAGCTGAGAGATTAGTTCTATGCAGTATAAAAAATCAATATAAGGTTGGTGTGTGGTTTTGATTATTTTTTTTTAAAAAAATATTTTTATATTAAAATAATTTAAAATTATTAATTTAGAATAAAAAATTATTTCTTAAAAAAATACTTTTAAAATATAAAAATTTATAGAAATTTAAACGGAATGTAAGGCACCAATATTGAAAGGAAAAGGGGCTCGAGAGTCTTGTATGACGCGCCTCACTCGAGCCGTGCAAGGAATGGAGGGTGTAGGAGTTGGTGTGTTTTCTAGGGATTCCCGCGCTGACGTCATGGAAATCTACCATCAAGATTCCATTAAGGCACAACAGTCAAACATGGGTGACATTGTGGGTCCCGGTTTCTGGCATGAAAGTGACTTGAAGTAGCCAGGAGTCGCAGCAGCTTTTTAGTCAGTCTCTATCCTACTCGAAATTTCAAAGAAAAATGGAAAGAGACCCATGTCCTCTCCGGCCCCCTTGTTTAACAACTTATTAATTTTGGCTACCATGGTTGTTTTTGAAATATTTTATTATTTTTTAAAATTAATTTATTTTTAGTCCTTTTAAATTGTTTTAGTGTGTTGCATTGAAAATAAATTTTAAAAAATAAACTAAAAAATCATTTAAATGCTATTATCTTCACAAATACCTTTCTAAAACTCTTTAAAAAAATATTCTCACTTCATGGAAAAGATTGATTGATTGTTTAGCAAGACGTGTTCTCAATCAATTTTATATCTGCTTAATCATCAACGTCGATCAAAAACATATTGGGTATAATATATGCTTTTAGTTCAAGCATCACTGTCAGTGGAAAAAATCTACTTCGATAGGTTAGGGTTGTTCTTTCACTAGAAGAGAATGCGAGTTCAGCTGATCGGAAATTAGAGGTGACATTACTAGTCTTTACAGGGTCATCGAGAGGTCTGTATATGTCACTTTAAAACTACGAGTGGGTTTTTTTAACTGCGTTGTTATTCTTCTTATACATTATTATTCTGGATAGATCATGTAAAATTTTATTATTTTTTTAATTTAATATGAAAATATTTATTTTTAATTAAAGACCAATTAATTTTAGTTTATTATAAAATGATGAGATTAAAAAAATTAAAATAAAAACAGACACTAATTTTAATTAAAAATACATTTTGATATTGAAATTTTAAGAATCACATAAATTATATAATTTTAATATTTTTTCAATTTAATTTTAATATAAAATTTTATTTTTAGTTTAGGACCCAGAAAAGAAAAGAAAGAGCTTGCAAGATTTTGATAATAATAAAAAAAGTATCGTAAACTATTAAAATAGATTATATTTATATTAAATAGTTTTATTTTGATAGGTGAATTTCATATTAAGTATTTTTGTATGTTTAAAGTTCTTAAAAGAACATATACGAGCATGGTTTTATTTTTATATTGGAGATGTTTTTGGTTTTTTGAGAGGTTTTTTTAAGATTATAAATATATTTTTTTAGGTATTTTTTATTAATAAATTTAAACCTTAAATTTTTAATCACTGTGATAAATAAAATCTAAGTAAATCATATAACATGTTATTTTTTAAAAAAAATAAAGGCATAATGGCCTAGCCTTTACTCCTTTTTTATTTTTTAAAATTAATTGTTCTTTTTTCATGGTTTTATCTTTATATCCTTTTCAATTTATATTTAAATTACTGCACCTTTTTTTTAAAAAAAAATGATAATTATTGCTTGTGCTTGTGAATCGGATGAGAGAAAGAGACGGTGAATTATTGCTCTGTTTATAATTAGGTGAATCACGTTTTCCCGGCTTGTGCTTATGGCTGCCCTCCAAATTTTACAATCACAGCCTTCTACAGCTTCTCTCCAGTTTTTATTTCTCTCTCTCAAATGGCAGCCTTTTGATATTTTCAGCGACAAATCAATCTTTTCTCAGCATATTATCAGCCTTTTCGAAACGTGGATTCAACTTTCAAGCTTTAAACCACCCATCCTTTATTTTCAATAACAAATTAATCTTCTTTCTACTTTTGCAGGTTAGAGAGTAAAACTAACAACCCATTACTTCTTCCAATTTAAACACGTAATAGACTAACGGTAGGGAGAAAAGGATTAGCACCTATAAATTATAAATTATTTGAAAATATGATGTAAATTATATTTTTAAAATTTTTATTTTTATTTTTTTAAAATTTTTAATATGATGATTTTAAAAATAATTTTTTAAAAATAAAAAAATTATTTTAATATATTTTTACTTTTTGAAGATAAACGCTTAATAATGATGAGGACTTGTCTCCTTTGAAATTATTTTCCATGACATGTGATTTTTAAAGTGGAATAATTTTTTCTATCATGCTTCTCAATAATAAAACTGAGTAAATATTGTGTTTTTAATGCACAATAAAGCAAAAGTATGTTACTTTACTAAAAAAAAATAATAGTATTATTTTGTTAAAATTTTTAAATTACTATACTAATTTTAAAAAATCAATAAACCTGAAATAAAATGCTTTTACTTTTATTTTCAAGATCTTTTATGTAGTATGAAACTCAGACTGTGTTTGTTTTTAAAAAATTATTTTTAAAATTTTTTATTATATTTTTTTTATCATGAAAAATTGATTAATGAAAAATATTTTTCAGTTAAAGAAAAATTTAATTTAATTTTAAAAAAAATATTTTCAAAGTTATTGAAAATTTAGAAATATTTTATTATTTATTGATTATATAAAATTTGATCATCAACTTTATGATTATTATACATATTTTGTTTTGAATATTTTTTTTAATTTTATCTCTTAAAATTGAATTTTTATATTAATTTTAATTTTAATTTTTTTTCATTATTATTTTTTCATTAATTTTTTTATCTATTAAATTTGATTCTCATTCTTTTGATTATTATTTATTTTATTTGAAATGATTTATGAAATGTTATTTATTATTATTTTAATTTCTTCATCTTTTATTTTTTTTATTCTATAGATTTAATTTGAATTATTTTGATTATTATTTATTTTACTTGAGATCATTTATGAAATTATATTTTTTTTAATTTAATTTTTATTCAACCTTTTAATTTGTAAGACTTGTTTCTTATTGTTTTAATAAACTTGATAAAAATAAAACATTAATAAATTATTTTCTAGTTTATTTTTTATAATATAATTAAATACTGAAAAATATTTTTTAAATTTATTTTTATTACACTATTAAATATCAAAATATAATTTATTTTTTTAAAATACACCATCCCAAAATTTACTTTCCAGCAAACAATTTACTCTCCAGCAAACAAATAACCTTAAGTTTTTAACCATGAAAGCAGCTTATAAATAGTCAAAATCTATAATATCCTAACGATAAGATAACTTGATTGTTTGAAAATATATATTTTGGGATTGCAATTATTTTTATTCTTGTATTTATTTTAAAACTATGTTTTATTTAAAAGAATATTAAATTAATAATTTTTTTAGTATTTTTTGATAATTTTAAAATATCAATATCAATGTGTGTGTATAATTATTTTAATATATTTTTTAATAGATAAAAAAAATACCATACACCATATCACAACAAAAAAACCTTTAGTTTTCGGAACATATATCTTTAGTTTTCGGAACATATATCAATGATAGAAATCATGTCTCGATAAAAAGTCTAATAGAAGTGTAACTCTAGGTTGCCATCAAAGTTGTTGAAATCATAATTTTAACACGATATAAAAAATATAATAAAAATTTAAATTATAAAATCATAAAATCATAAGGAATTTTAAAATATATTAACAAAAAATTCATCTTTCAAATAAAAATTAATTTATTTCTATAATACTGAAATAACATTCAATTCAGTCAAATTTAATAATTTTCAGTACATTTTTTACCCCATTAATTTAGTCCAATTAATTTAGTCCCATAACACTTAAATGACATTAAATTTAATCCAATTCAATACTTTTCAGTCCAATTTAAACCCCGTTAATTTAATTCAATTCAGTCCAATTAATTCAGTCATATAATACTAAAATGACATTCAATCGAGTCCACTTCAATAGTTTTCGGTCCAATTCTAACTCGATTAATATTATTAATCTAGTCAAGATATATATTGTGGTACTATGACATTCAATTCAACAATTTTCTCACCCAATCTATTCAGTCCAACCAATTTTCACCTTATCAATTCCATTCAATTCAATTCAATTCAACATTATACATAAGCAAATTACAGTAATGGGCAAAATCAAAATTGTAATTAATAATTAGTAACAGACTAACGTTAACAGGGCAAAATAAAAATCTATTACAGGGGCAAGTGAGGTTCTAGCCTAGCGGTGGAAGGAGCTTGTTCCCTTCCTCTGCATCAGGGGTTCGAACCTCACCATGCACGCCTGTCACCCCCGCGGTGCCTTACCTGTTCACTGGGCTTGCAGGATGTTCAGTGAGCCGTGTGGATTAGTCGTGGTGCGCGTAAGCTGGCCCGGACNAAAAAAAAAAAAAAAAATCTATTACAGGGGCAAAATCAACTACCGCGGTAACGATGATGAAGGCAAAATGAACTTACGGTGATGAGCCGTTGATGATAATTGCTGAACGGCTGTTGTTGAAAAGGCCCGATGTCGTCTGTTGCTATTGAAGATGAGAAAGAAAGGAGATTGTTGCCGGCGTACTGCTGTTAATGAAGATTGAAGAGGAAGCCCGAAGCCATGAGTTGTTGAGGAGATCGTCGTCGCTGTTAAAATTATGATGAACAAAAAAGGCAACCGCGACCTTGAGCATCGAGGAAAGAGAAGGAGTGAAGACTGGATCGTGACCGCTTTTGTGGAGAATGAAGATCGTCGTTGCCGCTTCTGTGATTGCCGGTGCCCAGTTGGTTAATTAGATAAGGGGATTAGAGTTTAGGCAATTAGAAATTTGTTCGGTTGGACAATAAAAGGGTATTTTATGAGTTGTGATTGGATCATGGGAGGGAATTTTGTTTTAGCGTATTATTTTGACATAATTGCAAAATCAATTCTGAAATCCCAATTTTACGTGATTTTATTTGATTTTTTTTTATTTTACCTGATTTCAACCTAATTTTATCTATTTTTAATTTTTTTTTAAATAATTTAACATGTAATACATATTTTAACTCGTAAAATGATATAATTTTACGAGAGAAAAAAAATGATATTGATTACCTTGGCTACTACTAAATTTCCCAACTGACCCGCTAGTCAATCTCGTAATAAAAACAGATAGTTAATGCAAAAGCGAATGACACAAGAATGGTTGATGCCAGATCTTCTGCACCCAAGTATGTGTGGGGGCATGCAACATGCAACAGCTAAATCAAGAGCTTGCTTATTAGCGATTTAAATTGCTTTGGCTGATTCTGACAGATGAAGACCTGGCAACTCCAATAGCATTGGTAGCTGTGAGACGGTTGTTCACACCAAATCCAGTGGTAGAACCTCAGTTCCCGCCATGGTTGCAGGTGTTTAGCTTGTGTTTTTTTCGCATTAAGAGAACATAAAGTGAAGTCCTAAAAAACAATGAGAATTTGCAAAAGCAGACTTGAACCTTTTTAAAACTACACCAACTCTAGTGCTCAGGAAAATAGCGATGAAGAGTGGGGGCTTGATCAACTGAAAAGAAATTGCATGATTCCTCAGTGCTAAACAAACTCTGCTCTTCCGGTTTCATAAGATGAGGTTGATATACTTGATATATATTCCCCAAAATAACTCTTGAATCAGATAACTGAAACAAGTTCATCAGTTCATGCGAAGAGGAAATATTGCTGTGGTCTTTGGTGATTGCACTTGGATTGTTGTTTCCACTGAAATCACGGTTCTTACAGTGCACTGAGCCGTTGTTGTCTGACTCTGAAACGCGGTGCTCTTCTTTAACAGAGTGGCTGCTATCAACGTTTTCTTCACTCAACTTTGCTTTCAATTCTTTTACCTGAATTTCAAGCAACAAAGAACGTAACTAGTAACTAAATTATCCAGCAAATAAAAACCAACCAACTCAGCCTATTAGCAAATCTAGAGGCAAAACCTTTTGTGCCAAGACTTCATTCTTCTGTTCAAGATTACTGTAATCAAGTTTTAAAGCTTCATAATTGGCCTTAAGAGTGCCATAATCTCTCTCCAATTGCTTGGTCTTCCAACGGGCACGACGGTTTTGGAACCAAATAGCTACTTGTCGTGGCTGCATGCCTAATTCTCCAGCTAGTTTCAGCTTTCTCTCTGGCTCAAGCTTGTTTTCTACCTCAAAATTCTTCTCCAGGGCTTTAACTTGATGCAAGTTCAACCTTCGTTTCTTCTCACCTACATGGCTGGCTGCTTCAGAGTAGTCTTCTTCTTCAAGACTATCCAGCATTGATTGAAAACCTCTACTGCAGCCTTGATTGGTCTTTTGAGCCCTCTCTTCTGAATTAGCGAGGTCACAAACAGTAGATGTTAGTGACGTTAACAGGACAGGAAAAAAAAAAACCTCAAAAGTTGTACAGAACCAAGGCATCATTTGGTAGCCCATAGAGCGAAACCCATTTAAAACAACCTCGAACATGTGGGCAAGCGTGAATAAACACTGGTAAATTGACTTAACGTGGAGTTTTGTTTACCTTTTGAAGAAGAAATGGAGATGAAAGCAGCCAGGGGATCTGAGGAATTGAACCGCTTCATAGCTGAAAGCAAGAAATAAACAGAGCAGGTAATTAGCTTACGGTGAAGGGGCGCCCCTCCTCGAATCTCTCTTTGTTTTGCTCAATCTCCGAGCTCTTAATTAAAGGAGAACTCCGTAGCCTAACCGAAGAAAATAGAAGCTTTTGATCAAGCAGACAAAACTGTGGAAGGAAGAATAGTAATCAAAAGCATATCTCTAGCTAATCATTGTCTAATCATGTTAAAGAAAAGGAGATGTAACTCCAAGAGGCAGTGAACCTGCTTCGCCTCTCACGCTCGTTATATACAGTTTATCTGTGGCATGTGAATGGGATTTGAAATTGACTCGAAATCATGTTTTTTTTTTCTTCTAATCTTTATTTGTGTTTTTCTAGTGTTGTCACATCCCTGAAATTGCTGCAAATTATATGATAAAGTAGTCGTATTATTTATGTAATCATATAAATAAATTTGCAGTTAATATGGCCTCTAAAATAGGTTTAGTCGTCATTACCACCTCTGTCCCCTCGACTTCATTGCTTAATCAACACAACGCTGCGCAAAAATCTCCAAGCCATGTGCCAATAATTTTGTTTTCGGTGTTTTTCAGTAATTATAACGAGTAAAAGAAAGATAAACAGTTTAAAAAGTAAACACAGCAAATCTCTCACTGTCAAAAAAATAAAACTACAAGCAAGAATCTAATCTGTTGCAAATAAAACTAAGATCCATCGCTAAATTTTTTTATAATGAAATTACCAATAAAAAACATCATATACAAATTCATGGTTGCTGGTTTA
>SRLM01000162.1:307833-426789 GCA_015708895.1 Populus ilicifolia
CCCCCCCCCCCCTCCCCTTTTTAACTTCCCTATCCTTAAAAATTTATTTGTTTTGGTCGTTAAAATTATAAAAAAACTATAATATGGTCCTGATAATTTTAATTTTTTTAGTTTTTATTTTTTTTATGGGCTTCACATTTTAATACTAAACTTCATTTATTTTACATTTAAATTTTTAAAATTTGAGAGGAGAGGGAGACAATCGTTAAAATAAAGGAGAAGAGAGAAATTGATTAGCCACATTTCAATCACCAAAAAAATTAATCTTCAATACTTTTTCTTGATGAAAGGAGATCTNCCCCCCCCCCCTCCCCTTTTTAACTTCCCTATCCTTAAAAATTTATTTGTTTTGGTCGTTAAAATTATAAAAAAACTACAATATGGTCCTGATAATTTTAATTTTTTTAGTTTTTATTTTTTTTATGGGCTTCACATTTTAATACTAAACTTCATTTATTTTACATTTAAATTTTTAAAATTTGAGAGGAGAGGGAGACAATCGTTAAAATAAAGGAGAAGAGAGAAATTGATTAGCCACATTTCAATCACCAAAAAAATTAATCTTCAATACTTTTTCTTGATGAAAGGAGATCTATAAAGTTGTTTTTAAACTTCTATTTTACCAAAAAAAAAATAGATCAAAATTAAAGAAGAATTTTTTATTCAATTTAATTATTTAATTTTTGATCAATTTAAAAGTATTCTAAGATTAGAAATTGATTTATTGAGCTTTTTAGGATGTTTAATAGATATTTATAAGTATATAAATTGAAAATAATTTATTAGATTCGAAAAACTTCAGCATGATTTTCTGATCACCTCTTTAGTGCTTGGAATTTGAATAAGAAAACATGTCATTTATTTTATTTTAAATATTATGGGATGAATGACGTGTCATACATCCAAAAACATAAAAAATTAAGAAGGTTAAGCATGCGGACTTGAGCTTGCAAGAACACACAAGCTAGGCTTTATTTTCATTGAGTCAGCTCTTTTAGTTATTTTTTATTTTTTTTATTAATTCTTCATGGATGTTTTAAAAGCATTAGAACATATATAAACAACAAGCATTGATATTTAAAACTACTTTAAAATTTAAAATTCATAATACAATTTAAAATTAAGTTAAACTTATATTAGTGCAAATAAATCACAATACAATAAAAAAAAATACAATTATTATGCTTGTAATGAAAACAAACTAGGATATTATGGATCAACGTAAGGTAGAATTTGATATGGTGGTCAAGACTTATGTTTATATACCGGTGGAAACGTGTGAGTGTCATTATTTGTGGAGTTAAATGTGGTGGTATCGGTGAGGCAACATTAGATAGGTTCAATGGAGTCATGGGTGCAACATACACAATGATATCAGAAGTTGTTTCTAAGATATCATTTTATGGAAGCCATTTCCCGTTTTAGCTTGGAAATATAATCATTTTTATTGTTTTAATCTCCTTTTACAATACCTGATAAAATAAACTAGGATATAATGATTACACTAAATAGGAATGTGAAGCAGAATTTATACTAACTAACATACTATATACATCATTTACCTTATTTTTTTTAACTCCTTTTAAACCACACACCAAGTTGCTTTATTAAATGAACAATGGAATTTTTTTTATAAATTATATACTTTGAAATCATTTCATTTCTATAAATCTCTTATAAAAAATTACATGAGATAATAAATTCATCTAAGTATTAAATATTATTTAAATTATATATAAAATAAATATAAGTACCATTAGTTCTACTTTTTTATATTTATTGTCTACAAAAATGCCAGATTACTTAACACTTTGATGCAACGCTGAAAAGATATCACTACATGTAAATTCTTTACCACTTGCTATCAATATTAATGAAAAATAAAAAAGATAATTATAAAAAGTTAAATTTTATTATTTTAAACAAAAAAAAATCATTAACATGCTAACTTGACATGATGCAAATGAAATTGCATCTCTAGAATAAGTGTTTATTTTATCATTCATTTTAGTTAATCAACTTTTTTTTAATAGATTCTATTTTTTTTAGAATTTAAATGCGGTTCCAATATCTTTAATCATTTAATTCTAGTAATCATTGTTTATCCAAATGTATTCTTATCAAGCTAGTATATAATATTTTTAGTGTGTTTATATGATGTGAATTTTTTGTGAGCTTGTGTTAATTGACAAATCTTAACCTTATCTTTTTAAATATCATGAACAATTGATTCAATTTTATGGGGGAAATGTATGTTTTTTCTACCAAATAAAATGTAATATGTAAAATCAAATAAGTGATAATTTTCATGTAATAGTACACTTTTAAATTATTACAACTTGCATGTAAATACAAAATGACATAAATTCTTGGAAAAAAAAACTAGAAGGGGATATACATGGGTACACAGTGCACAATTCAATTTCTTCAAAATATTCTCGTAACCGTTAAAGTTCATGCCAAAATATGTTGAAAATGGAAACAATATGACTTAAATATTTTATTCATGCATTTTCAATCAAGCCTAGCTCTATAAAGCATAAACGTGAGATCATCGATTTCAAACTAACTTTTAAGCAATTTTAATTACAAAAACTAAATTTAATGATCATGAAGGAACTTCAGCTATTATAATCAAATCTAGCAATAGTCATGAGCAACGTCAAACTAGAGGTTCAATTTCAATTCTTTCACGAGATGGTGAAGAGAGTGGAATTTCTTCATCATATTGTAGTACCAATATTCTTGTTCTTACACCGGGTAGCTGCTAAAATATTTAGTTGAAACCAAACCAAATATAGTTCATTTTCCTATGATACATAAATCACTTGTCTGTTCATAACTAGTTTTTCTTCTCTCTTTTTATTCTTCCTATGTCTGTTCATAAGTTATAAGTGGTTCTGACCTATGATAATGGTGAAATGATCATTATTTGATCACAGAAACATGTCCTGTTATCCTGGCGCCGAGCAATCCTACTCTGCTAGAGGTGATATCACAGCAGCATATATAACAGGAATCACTGGGTATGCTGCAGTGGAAGAGCAATAGTGCCACACTGCAGGAATGGAGGAATGGAAACCTTTAAGCGTGAATGAATTAGAAAGTGCTAATGTCCCTATCATTTAGCATCATTAAAGGTACATTGACATTGTTGATGCACGTTTAACTTTGATGGCAAAAGCACGCATTCTTCTGCAGTAGTTTAAAATTTAGAAACTTGTAGCCCAGCTTCTAGTCTAGTTTTGTCACCTTCTCCAGCCCCAAACCAGCCCGATACCCAATCACAACATTCAGTGGAATCTTTAACAAACCCAGCACCACAATATAACTCCCGGACCTCCAGCCCAACTTCCCCAGCCCAAGTAATATCTACCAGTTCCAGCCTATTATCCAACCAATCCACTCCAATTCTCCAAGCTTCAAGAACTCTCACCTGGGGGATTTCCTCTCTTGTAGCTGACACTGAAGGCTAACAATTGTTAGTTGATTTTTTCTAAGTGCGATATTGCTTCTGGTAAACCTTTACAACCATCACAAAACTCGACCTAACAAACCACATTTAAATCCACAGCTATGGTTGCCATGCCAAGCACAACGAAACTTAGCTATAGAGCTCGCTCTTATACAGAAGCCAATAAGTCTCCTTAGTGGCGAGCAGCCATGTATGAAGAGATTGGAGCGTTACAACCCAACGGTACCAAGTCCTTGGTTCTGATGAGAACCCGAGCTGCATGTTATCGAGTGTAGTGGGTTTATTTAGTTAAAGCCAAAGTTGATGAAAGTCTAGAGAGATCGATGTAGAGCAAAGTTGGTAGCAAAGAGGTCCCATCAACGAGAAGGGGTCGATTATGAGAAAACGTTTAGTCCAGTCGTTAAGCTAGCAACAATTTGGATTGACGTCCTATCCATTGATTATACTATGACTAATGATTGGTCAATCAAGCAGTTAGATGTCCATAACGATTTCCTCAATAGGTCTTTAACTGAAACTGTTTTCATGGAGCAATCCCAAGAGTTCAGAGATGTGGAGAATCCAGGTTTTGTCGGCAAACTTCAGAAGTCCTGGTATGGCTTAAAACAATCTCCACGTGCTTGGTTTCAACGTTTGAGTTTATTTCTTCAGAGCATGGCTTTTTTGGATAAACACATACATTTCCTTGTTCATTTATTATGTTCATGGTGAGATCAAGGTTTATATTTTGGTTTATGTAGACGACATCCTTGTTACTGGTAATGATCCTCCATCTATCACTGCTTTTGTATTCTTTGGGTTCTAAGTTTAGTGTACATGATCTTAGTACATTACACTATTTCTTGGGTACTGAGGTTGTGCTTACTAAGTTTGGGTTACCGTTAACTCAATGCAAATATATCGAAGAATTGTTGGCCAAAAAAGGTCTGGTTTTTAGAAAACCTGTTACTACACCTGTGAGCCCTTCACATGCACTTGTAAAACAAGCTGTTAAACCGTTGCAAGATGGAACTGAGTAGAGGCAAACTGTGGGAGCTCTTCAATATGTGACTCTCACTCGTACAAACTTAGCTCTTGCTGTCAATCGAGTCTGTCATTTTACCATGCATGATCCATATGAGGAGCATTGGGTGGCAGTAAAAAGAATATTGATATTTCTCACGGGCACACTTGACAAAGGCCTACTCTTCACACGATATTCAAGTATGGCAATCCAAGTCTTCTCTAATTCTAATTAGGCAGGAAGCTTGAAGGACAGGAAGTTTACTGCTGGTTTTCGCGTTTCTTGGGCGCAATTTAGCAGCTGGAAATAGGCCAAGCAACGCGTGGCACGATCATCTACTGAGTCTGAATATAAAGCTGTCGCTGATGGGATTGCTGAAGTCACTTGGCTACTTACAGCCATTACTTTCAGAACTTGGAGTTCTAGTTTCAGTTCCACCGACAGTTTGGAGTGACAATGTGAGGGCTACGTATTTGGTTGTGAGATCTTTTATGGTCGTACGAAGCACGTAGAAATTGATTATCATTTCGTCTATGAGAAAGTAGGAAGGGATCAGTTATGGGTTTGCTGTCTTCATTCCAATGATTTATTGGCGGACATCGCAAAGAACTAAAACAGGATTGTTTTTCGACTTCCTTTTACTGTGGTGCTGCTCCCATGCACACTATGGACTGCTACAGTTCACAGAGCGCATGGGTTCGCCCCCCCCCCCCCCCCCCCCCCCCCCCCCCCCCTTTTCTTTTCTCTTCTTTTTANTCGTTAAAATTATAAAAAAACTACAATATGGTCCTGATAATTTTAATTTTTTTAGTTTTTATTTTTTTTATGGGCTTCACATTTTAATACTAAACTTCATTTATTTTACATTTAAATTTTTAAAATTTGAGAGGAGAGGGAGACAATCGTTAAAATAAAGGAGAAGAGAGAAATTGATTAGCCACATTTCAATCACCAAAAAAATTAATCTTCAATACTTTTTCTTGATGAAAGGAGATCTATAAAGTTGTTTTTAAACTTCTATTTTACCAAAAAAAAAATAGATCAAAATTAAAGAAGAATTTTTTATTCAATTTAATTATTTAATTTTTGATCAATTTAAAAGTATTCTAAGATTAGAAATTGATTTATTGAGCTTTTTAGGATGTTTAATAGATATTTATAAGTATATAAATTGAAAATAATTTATTAGATTCGAAAAACTTCAGCATGATTTTCTGATCAGCTCTTTAGTGCTTGGAATTTGAATAAGAAAACATGTCATTTATTTTATTTTAAATATTATGGGATGAATGACGTGTCATACATCCAAAAACATAAAAAATTAAGAAGGTTAAGCATGCGGACTTGAGCTTGCAAGAACACACAAGCTAGGCTTTATTTTCATTGAGTCAGCTCTTTTCATGGTTTTTTTTTAATTTGATTAAAATACATTGCAAATAAAATAATTAATATGATATTTAAATATTATTCTGTTTTTTCATGGTTTTTAAATAATATTATAGATTTTTAGAGAATGTTAGAGATTTCTTTCTTTAATTATTACATACATGATATCCAAAAAATACATAATTTATAACATTAGTTGTTGTTTTTTTCATGCAATCACATATAAAAATTTTAAAATAATATTTTAATATATTTTTTTAAAAAAACTTACTTTTGCTATAGTGATAGGTTTTCACTTAAATAATAATGCTTATAATTATAAAACATGCTTTCTTTAAAATAATAAGAGGTGAATTAATAAGAAAAATGTAGTTAGATTGAAGAGATACGTTTTTGCTACTTATTTCAAATGATTAAGAATTTTAACAAACCTGCCTTTTTTAAAAAAAAAAGCGTTGCTACTGAAAATATTATGCTATATTTTTAAAAAGATTAAAACTTGTTTACGATGATTCTATTAATTATTTTATGGATAATTATATATTATTCTAATTTGAAAATGGAATATTTCCTGGAATTTTTTCGTGCCGAAGATTAGAAGATTGGTTGGAAGTCACTGTTCAAAAAATATGGTACGACTGATGGCTCATTGATGCCAGCTTCCAATCCATGCCACAATATACTTTGACCCGACAACGTTTATCTCGGATTGCCTGTCTTTCATTGCATGAGCTTCACGTTGCCAAAAAATAAGACCACGATGATTCCCGAATTATTCACTGCGAATAACCAAAACAGCTCTGCTGTTACTCTCTCCATTTAACATTTTTTGCCCCTTTCGTAGAAGCCTCTCCTGGCATGATTTGCATTGATACTGCCTCCCAGACTCCTCAAATTCACATCCATGCTTCATTATATCCTTCATCATTATCTGCTTAACGAGGAAAACATCAAAAGCAAGGTATGTCTCTGACGTTTGACAGTAAGATTCTTTTTCCAAAGCAAATTCCGCAAACAGCTGATAACTCAGGATCTATCTACTGATTACAGCTTCCTCAAATTCACACAGCAAAACAATCTCAATTTCAAGTTCATGAAATTAAATATGTGACAAATGATAAAAGACATATCTGCAAATCCATCCCTATCAAACTGTTTAAGCATATTTAAAAGAAATAAAATGAAAACAAAATGTGTTGCAAATTTACGATGTGCATAAAAATCAACTGATCGACAAACCATAAATGGCAAAATGAACATATCTCCTAAACAAGTACAATTTATATGCGGTGTATGAGATACAAAATTCACATTGCCTTGTGTTTTTACTTATAAATTAAAGTTTATAATGTTGATCTCATTAGGAAACAAAATTTTTCAAGTCCTGCATCAAAGTTCTTGCTTCGTGTTATTCTTATTGCTAAGTGCTACCTCATCAAAATACTTGGTTGGTGTATACTTATCATCAAAGTTCTTGCTGCTGTACTTATTGTCCAATGCTACCTCGTCAAATTTATTGATCGGTGTATACTTGTCATCAAATGCTGTCTCATTGACATCAGATTTCTTGGTTGGTGCATCCTTTTCTAGTTCTGAATCATGGGAGGACAAGAATGGAGCACAGCAGGAAGATATTTTGATTCCAGCGACCTCCATGGCATTGCAGACCCATTCAGGGACATCACCTTTAGGAAACTACAAGACAACAACCATATAGGGAGTAAAGATCATACAGTAATAAATTTCATGCTGTGTCTTCAATCACTTTCCTCGACCAGCTTAACTCGACCAGAAATTGTCAAAAGCAAAAATCACATATCCACTATTTTATATGAATCAAATTCACCATTGACACCATAGAGAAAACCTTTGATCATTAATGTGCAACTAAAAGTTATCAACTAATCCCTCTAACTCTTTTCTGGAATATTCACACAGCATTTACCATTTTCTGCAGGAACCCACGGACAAAACTGCAAAGAGAGAAGGCAGAGCATAAAAAATCAGTTTGTATCAAACATATAGAGCAGAAGGTCAAATCCATAGCATGAAATGCTTCCGCAAATTAAATAATGAAATGATAATTTTTAAAGCACTCTGTTGGCACAGGGCACACATACTCTGGAAATCTTTCTTCAATGATTGAAGAGTGTAGATCTCTGCTAAGCTGCAATTTTAAAGAAGGCTTACTATCAATTACAAGATAGAGCAAACGTCACAGAAAGAAGCTATTATTTTTGTTTGCACCTGCAACATGTAATGCAAATTGTGATATGATAGAAGTTGTGATCCCATAGCATCCTTTGTAACAAGACAATGGATGTATGCCCTTGTGTAATTCTTACAAACCTGCAGGGGAAGAAAAAGATCAATGAAGATTATACTGTAACAGCAATTTATTAAACTAGCAGCTCAAGACAATGAGTGTTCCATGACTCGAATACCATGCAAGAACACATTGGATCAATGGGACGAGTATCCTCAGCCATTGCTTTGTGTTTAAGTTTCAGCACTCCCTGCATGAAGTACTTTAAAGTCAGAAGCTTCAATAAAATGGGATTAATTTTAAATTTATTAAATCCGACATTTACTGCAAAGGATTCATTAAAGTAAGTCCATAGTAAATGTTTGTTTAAAGTTCATAATGTGGTAGCACGAAGTCATTTCCCTAGTCAAGCAAATTTTGCATAAAAAGCTGCACGATACATATTACTCCAAAGCATGAAGAGCACACAGATGCAATTTACATTTTTTTCAAAAAACTAGGCTGAACAAAATCCATCACAATGGTCTAACCAAAACAAGAGAATTTGGAAGAATCTAGATGAACAAAATGCTCAAACAAATTTTATGTGGTTCAACTACAAGCCTGCATGGATAGATGAAGAAAGGGCAAAGATTAACACAACTCAAATGCTACTTAAACCCAATAATCCAGAATAACCTGTATATAACTGAAAGACAGGAAAATCTAGTTTCAAAAGAAAATAGAAAAAACTATTTGGTTGAAGCAAGAAACCATAACAAAACAAGCCTATAAAAATATATGGTTTAAAGTACATGAAAGCAGTAATAGCTTGAACAGTATGAAGATTTAGTCTCCACAGTTTTTTTGAAGTTCACTTCACATATTTTAAGAAGATAAAACAAGAAAACATCACCTCTGGTATGAGAGCTGTGCCAAAACGAGCAGTGCGAGTGGGATAAACACAGTCATACAAGTCAGCACCTAAAGCACTGCAAACTACAATGTCCAGTGGATAACCAACACCCTGAAATATAATGCAGGTAAGTATTAATGATAGACAAATTAGAAAGCAAAGCAGCTACCAGTTCATTGACTGGCCAAGTTTAAATAATGTAAGAAAAAATGACAAAAGTTGGTTTTACCATCACATATCGTGGTTTATCTTCAGGCAACAAAGCAGTGCACTGAGCAACAACTCGCCAAAATGAATCTTTATCCTCACCGCCTGCAAGACCACCAATAGCATAGCTGTCACAGAAGTAAACTCAATCAAAAAGGTTGTTTGATCACTATAAAATAATATCAGAACATAAATTGAAGTTAAATAAGAACGAGAAAAGGAAAGTTCATCTACAAGTGACAACATAATGATAAGCATGAAGTAACAGGAGGCCTGAAACTGAACAAACAATATGTTGCTCTATCTCACAGAAATTTAGGCTTAGAAGAGCATATCTTTTTATTCTATGATTAGAGAATTGGATGAATTTGACAATGGCAAGTAACTACATTTAAGAATCAAAGAGCTGAGCCTGTAAAATGGTGCTACTTAATGTAGTTAGTAACGAATAAAACTTGACATTTAAAGCTATGTAGCAGTATGTTAGAAAACAATATTTCGTCTAATTGCCTAGCTTTATCTTTTCTGCAAAGCAATCTACAAAGGAATCACTTGAACTTTGTTGCCATGTGCTATAAAACAATGATCAAGCTTGAGGGCTGTAGCAATAGAAAGGAAGACCCAGAATGGATTGAGATATTAAATCAGTAAATTCTGCCTGCATAATCTTTAATTGTAGAACAAACTCCTACAAAAAGAAAAAAAGAACATACCCAGGTAAATTCCGCTCCACCAAGCCTCTAACACATATATCCCTGATTATATGGTTAGACAGACAATTGGTAAGTGATACCAGCAACCAGCAACAACAAAAAAATTAAATATGCATCAAGCAATACGGTAATAAAAGAAGAGTGCAGTTTAAGTAAATTCACCTTAGTACAGGATCCAAACCACCTTGAACAATACCAAATAAATTTTGCTCATTTGGCTTCTTGTGAGCTGTTTGGAGAAACCAATGCAGAACAGAATCAATCAAAACCATTAATAGTGAGACAGAAAAAAGAAGGGGTGGTTGATGGAGATCATTTGGAAGTTACGATTGGAAGACCGAGCATTCAGGAAAACAGGAAGCTGATCTGTTGGCCTAAGGGCTTTAATAAAATTGTGAAGGGGGAGGATAGGGCTGTTTATGTAAGGCTTGGCCCACTCCCCCTTACAGAATATTGTTTGCTATGGCTCAGCCCAACCCGACTTCCACGCCTCACGGTTTTGTTCTTGGCAACTCATAGGCCCTAAAACACGTCCTACAAGGATAGGTATCAACTGTCTTAATATGTCCTGACTCTGGACACTTTTCTCTCGATGTGGGAAGTTACAATTTAAATCTCATTGTCACTTTTACCAATCAAAGGACCTGGCACTATAATCTAATAAATTCAAGATTGTTAAAGTAACCCTTTATAAAGAGCATCTTTGACTAGTTAAACTAACCTGGAACTTAAAATAAGGTTGACTCTCTTCTAACAAAACAACCATAGGTTGGTCATACTTGTATTGCAGAGAATGTTTGGTTTAAGCTTGAGTTAATGTGATGCCAAATTAGACATATGGTTCATTTTAGTTTGCATCCAAATTTCTTTAGTGGCATTTAGCATTAAATGAAATTACCTGCTATACATCTGTCTATCCATCGAAGAGTGCGATACATGGCCTCCTCAATTCGTGGACCAGTAATGGTGGTTTTTACTACATCATCAAGAGCCATAATAATATCTGCTCCTATTCTGTTCTGAAAAAAAAAAAACCCGATAAGAAAAGTAAAAGAAGCATAAGATGGAGTATTGAAAAACTTAGAAATGGATTGAATGGTATTAAACAACTAGGAACATGAGGAAAAAATAAAAAGAAGAGTTCTTACTTGGATTTGAATCGATTCCTCAGGTGTTAGAAGCATAGGCTTTCCATCAACTGGTGACTGGACTAAGAAAATGAAGCTTTGGTTAAACAACACCAAAACAGCAGTGTACTCCAGTTGTTGTGTAGAATAAAAGCAACAATAAGAAAAAATGAAAGATTATAAAAGAAAACATAACTGCTTATCAAATTGATTATGCATGCACATTTATAATTTGAACATGAGTGGGTAAAACAAGATGGGACAGGCATGAGAACAGGGAGGAGTATTTGATGCAGAAGATCAACTCTCAATGTGTCCCATGAGTGTGTTTCAAATTTTAGAAATTATCATACCAAACATTTGACCACATAATCTAAAAATTCTTATATATAATGGCACAGTCACATTTGTAGGTTTAAACTATAAATTTAATCAACCAAGCATATTATCTGCAGAGAGGGAAAGTCATTGAGTTCGATCCTTAAACACAAGCAGTGGTGAGTGAATATCATTTCCAGTATTTCATCAAGCAAATCATCATAGCTAAAAACAGACCAGATTAACCAAATTTCACTTTTTTATCAAAGAACAAGCACAAACCTGAAACGTAACACCCTTTTCAGTGATATCTGCTAAATGCAATAAGGATACCTGAAAATTCGTACATGGTAGTTAACCCATAAAACTGTTGCACCGAACCAACTGAGAAAGAAGCGACACCAAAAAGCTACAACTCAATAACATGAAACAGATACACTTTGATTCAAACTCTGTGGTAAATATTTTCAGATGCAAGAATCCTAAGCTCATGTATGGTCTACGGTATGGCAGATACCACAACAAAAAAATCATAGTGTCCACTCAACATGATCTTATAATCAATAAACAAACCATCTGGAAGCCACCGGAGTCTGTAAGCATAGCTCTAGGCCAGTTCATAAATTTATGAAGACCCCCTAATTCATCAATAAGCTCGGACGTAGGACGAAGCGCCAAATGATATGTATTTCCCAGAATTATCTGACAGCCAATTTCTTCAAGCTGGTTAGTGGTCAAACCTTTAATTGTCCCTGCAACCAGGTAGATCACCAGTGTGTTCTAAATCCCATGAAATTTAAAACACAATCAGAACATTAAGGATAGATAAAGGAAGTCTAACCTTGTGTGCCCACAGGCATAAACAGAGGAGTCTGGCATACAAAGTGAGGAAGCGTCAGACGAGCAGCGCGAGCACGATTAAACCTCCCAAGCACCTAAAAGAGAGAGAGAGAGAGAGAGAATAGTACAAAATAAATATCAAATCTAGCATTTAAATCCACCCTGAGAGTAAAATAATAAACATTTTATTCTAACTTGATATCCATAAAAGGAAAGAAAAAAAGGCACGTGAAATATGCAGAGAGAGAAAACAAAAATCTTTCCAGGTTAAACATTCTCTCGTTAAAACTGGTTTTCATTGTTGATCAATTTTTAAGTCAAGTAAAAAAGGATGATGTATCCTTCGATATAATAAAAACACTAGATAAGTACTGGGGAGACTTATTCCTTCAAGCTTGGGAGAGCACTAGTTCATTCACATTGTGATGGCGTGTGATGAATACGAAGAAATTAAAGGAAAAGGCGGCACATGAAAATTAGAGTCAAACCTCGAAACGAAGCGCCATTGAAAGATTGTTCGTCTGCAGGTTTCACAGGAAGAGAGTGCGAAAACAATGATTGAAAGAAGCAGCGGCAGCTTGATGGAGGAGGGGAGGAAGTGAAAGTGCGGTATAGGAATGATGTGCGCCAAAGAGCAAAACCCACCTCTGCCTCGGCGGCTGTGCCTGTAAGCTGTCTTCCTTTTGTTATATTTCTGTTATGTTTCGTTTCCGGGTCTTTTTTTATTTTTTAAAAAAAAAGTTTATTTTTTATATATTTTTAATTATTTCAATGTGTTAAAACCAAAAAAAAATAAAAACAAAAGAATATTACTATAATATAATTTTAAATTAAAAATAATTTACAAAAACAATTTTAAACACGTTTCTGAACAGCAACAGAATATGAGATAGTGGCTCGAAAACATTTTAGGTAAAGAAAATGTTGTGACCTACAAAAGGATGGACCCAGGTTTAGCCCGTCGAATTCGAATGTCTTGCGGGCTGGGGTCTTGGAAATGTTTTTGAATTAGGCCCAGCCTATTGCTAAAAAGCCATGCTAAGAGAACCCAATATCTTCCCCTCGGATGGCTTTCTCGTTCTGTATTTTGATCGTGGGATCATTCAAATTTGAGCAAGACATTCCCCTCTAATGCTTCAGTGTGGACTAGTTTTTGGACGCGTGATAAATAACAAGTTAGATTTTTTTAATATTATATAATTTATTAAAAAAATAGGAAGTAAAAAAATTCAATGCATGTTCTCCAAAATATTTTTAAAATACTTAATCAGTGATACATTGAATAAAATATTTTTCTAAAAAATTATTGAGATATCCATGTATATTGATCTAAAAAGTAATGAAACTTATATTAATAATAAAATTAATTAGGAAGCTAAATTATAATAAACCACATATTTAAAATTAAAAGCTTATAGAACAAAAAAAAATTGACTTTGAAAAACCTACATCTGCGGTCAGCACAACAGCACAGGCTTGGGAAAACTTTTCTAAATGCAAGAAGAAAAGTGTTGAGGTAACACTATGATGATATTTTAAAATAACATGAAATAAAGCAAAAAACAAGTTAAATTAATTTAATAGCACGTGTAAAGCAACCCTAGTTTAGTAGCATGAGAAATAAAAAAAAACTCGGGTGAGTTTCTTAAATTTAAGTTAATATTTTAAAATTACTACATGTGAAATCTCATGTTTGAATTTACTTAAAAAAATCATTTTTCAACTAATTTAATATTAAAAAATAAAATTATAAGAAAAATCACAAGTCATGAAATTTCATATCTAGACTTAATAAAAAAGTCAATCACATATTAATTTAATATCAAGAAATAAAATTTTAAAAATAATTTAAAAGGCTTGCCAGTGCATAAAATTAGCAATTAAAAAAAGAAGAGAATTGAACTCCAGAAATTAAAAATAAAGAAGATGAAATAAAAAAAATCAATTTTATAAATTACCTAGAAAAATAATAATAAAAAAGATAAATAAAAAAATTAAAGAATGGTGAAATATGAAATATTTTTCAAACTATAATATTTTTTTAAAATTTTAAAATCACACCAAGAGAAGAGAAATAAATTCAAAGGAGAAAGATATCGAAGGATGACGTGGTTTTTTTAAGGAACAATACAAAATCAAGGTGAACAAAAGGAAAAAAAAAAGCAAATAAATATATACCAAACCATACAGAACCATTATACAGGCTTCACCTATTATATGTCACCTGTCTAAAAAAACAAATAAATATATATCAAACCAGAATCATTATACAGGCTTCACCTATTACATGTTATCTATTTAAAAAACAAACAAATATATATCAAACCATACAAAATCATCATACAGGCTTCAATCTAAAAATATAAAAAATAATTTAAAATATATATATTTTTAAAATATATCTGATGCCAAATATCACCTCAGTCCAGGTAAAATAGGACTGGGTCTCACGTTCAGAAAATAATGAAACGGGTCAGGGCCGCCAGGCACGTCTGTCTGTTATTAGCAGAAGACATTCATGATGGACGGATGGATACAGGCAGCCACAGCGAGATGCTAACTCGTCAATTTTCAACTTGAACCTCTCCAATTCTTATTTTTCCTAGATCTCTTGCGCGGTTACAATCCTAATTACGATCTCAGGTACCGCAGGCTCTCTGTCGTTCTTCTTCTTCTCTTCAGGTTTCGTTATTAGATCCACATATTTATGCATTCACTCATTGCCTCTCTAGACTTCCAAACTCTCTCTCAAGTCTAAACGTACAAGACCTTGATTTATCTTGCCATTTAATAAAGTTTATATACACTGACTCGTGCTGATCTAAATTCAATCCAATTTGTTTGCTTGTCGTTTTACTGCAATTAATCAACGTAGCTTTCTTGAACTAAGAAATGCGCATGTCAAATTTGTTCGTTTGCCTGTACGCATACAGCTCATGTTGGCTTTGATGACTGACGAGTGTGATTTACGAGGCACTTCTTGTATTCTAGACGTAAATCTGTTTGTTATGCTCGATTGTCTTATTTGCAGGGGTCAGATCGAGTGATTTGGCAGTATGCAGCGTGCTCCGGTGACAATCGAGGAGCAGCTGATTTTGAAATCGATAAAGGAGGAATGCCCATGGGAGAATCTCCCAAAAAGGCTTCAAGCCACTCTAAATTCTAAAGAGGAATGGCATAGAAGGTTAGACTTAGTTGCTTCTTATTTGCTATGGAGGTTTAGAGTTTGAATTATGTAAGTAAGTGAGGTTTGAGGACTGAATAGTTGCCTTTGTGGTTGGAAGTTGGAACTGATATTGGCGCTCTTAAATTATGGACTTCTGGTTTTTTACTTTCACTCCTCTTCTCTTGTCCCCTTCGATTTGCTTTTCTTCTTCTTTCCTTTCTTCACAATCTAATTTGTTTGAGTACTACATTCAGGGTTATCGAACATTGTATTAAGAAAAGACTCCAATGGAATACATGTTTTGCTCGCAAAGTATGCAAAGAAGGTGAATATTATGAAGACATGATGCGCTACTTGAGAAAGAATCTGGCGGTGCGTGCTGTATAGAAATTTTTAAACTATCATCACCACATGAATATGGGTCGCACCTTTTAGAATAGTTTTTGTGCTTCTGGAATCCTACTTGTGTAATGTTGCTGTAAACTGAATTTCATGTTTTGGTTTCCGATATAACCACCTTTCTTTTCACCTCGTAAAGTATCATTTCTTTTATGTTTCTCTGTGTATTACTAATTGACTTCATTGCTTGCAGCTATTTCCCTATCACCTTGCAGAACATGTTTGCCGTGTAATGCGGTTATCACCTTTCAGATATTACTGTGATATGATATTTGAGGTCATGAGAAATGGTAAGAAGATATTTCTTCAATCAAAACTGAATATGTTGCTCAATTATGTAGCCATTATATCTTATTGTTGATCAGACTTTGCATATCAATCCCTTTGTTTACAGAGCAACCTTATGACAGCATCCCAAATTTTAGTGCTGCGGATGCCTTGCGTCTTACAGGAATAGGAAGAAATGAATTTATTGATATCATGAACAAATGCAGATCTAAGGTACTGGATTGGACTGCTCATATGTTTAGATATTCACATGGATGTGTGTTTGGATCTTAGGTTGAGCTCATTGTTATCATCGTTTTCAATGGAACAAACTGCTTTCTTACCCATCATTTACTCATCTGGAGCTATTCAGAAAATTATGTGGAAGCTGAACAAGTCAATTGCTAAAGAACTCCTACCCACACAACCTGTGGACTTTGCAATTGAACCATGGTGGGGAGTGTGTCTTGTCAATTTTACCTTGGAAGAATTTAAGGTGAGATCCTTCTAAATCTGAAAAGTGCTTGCACAAAATCACTCCTTCGCTCTTTTTTTTTTTGTCTATGATTTCAGCACTATTTGTATTTGCTTTTGAAACTGCATTCGGGCGTGTTTCAAAAGTGTGCTTGGCTTGAAAAAGCATCAAATTGATGTTTTTTTAGTGTTTTCCGATAGTTTTGATTTGTTGATATCAAAAATGAAAAAAAAAATCTAAAACAAATATCATTTTAATGCATTTTCAAGTGAAAAGCACTTTTGGAAAGTATTTTGCACCACAATATCAAACACACGCTTCTTATGAGACAACCAGATGTATTTAGTTGCCTTTAGAAGCCCTGTTTGCATTTGGTTGCTCAATAGTCGAGCCTTGTGTTGCTGATAGCAACAAATCCTTTTCCTGACCTTTTCAGAAACTTTCTGAAGAAGAGACGGCTACAATTGATAAAATTTGCAAGGAGGAGGCTAATGCATTTATCCTCTTTGATCCTGATGTTGTAAAAGGCCTGTACCAACGAGGATTAATTTACTTTGATGTCCCTGTCTACCCCGATGATCGTTTTAAAGGTAAGTTAATTGTTTTTTAATTGTTGCCAAGGTAGGTCAGTAAGCTTAACCATGTTTTCCAGTTTGTTAAAAGGATTAATTTATCCATCTTACTAGAAAGTCTGCATTTGAGCATGTTTCTGGCTCATGTACTTCTTGTATGAATGTGTCTCTATATCATTTATTATGACTTCTTGCACCTATGCACATTTCTTTATGAAACTCTACGTCAGTCTGGAATTTCTATGCATTCTGACATTGTCTGATGAATGCTTGAGAGTTATCTGTTATGTACCCCCTTCGCCCTTTGGGGAAAAAAATGAGCTCAATGATTTGAATTTCTATGACTTGACAGGAGAATTAACTATATAAAATCAAAATGCCTATACTTTCCTAGATCACATCTTACTAAATGACGTCCTGAGTTTCTGGTTGTGTTGTTGCTATTTCAGTGGTTATGAATCATTTTCTGTGTGGCTGCAATGTGTTTAACGAGTTGGGAATTTTAGATTCATGTATTAGAAAAATAGGTTTGTAGAATGTGGTAGGAAAATGATGGTTCGGTGATGGATGGCTGATGCTGTGTTATAAAGTAAGTTGCTGAAACTCTGTCAACAAGGACAAAGATGAAGAAAGAGAAGAAAACTTGGAATACCATAGTATATTCCGCTGCATCAATATAGCTCAGGTGTTCCACAAAACAAAACCATAAGTTGCCAAAATCAAAAACATCTTTGTCTCAACTCTATCACAAAGACCCCACAATTCAAATCCTAAGTTGACTTAGTTTAAATTGCCCAGAATATCAGCCAAATTCTTTCTTTCGTTTTTTTTTTTTTTCACATGGCAACATATTAATTCCAGCAGTATCCTATATTGATCCCTCTAGCTTTGTCGTAAAATATGCATAATAATGGTATATATCCATACTTGACCATGCCTTTCTGTTTGGTTTGGAGCCTGAAACTAATTTTGGAAATTGTTTCAGACTTCCTTTTTTTTTTGTAATTTTTAAACATTTTTTATATCTGATGGTTTAATAATAAGATATGTTGATTTTGAATTGAGAAAGTCTTTTATAAGATTACTCATCCTGTTTGATTTCTGGAGTCAGTTGATAATTTTTTTGATGGTTCAGTTTCCAGGCTTGAAGGGTTTGTTTCCAACAGGGAGCAGTCCTACGAAGATCCTACTGAAGAGTAAGGCAGTTAGATGTTTTTCAGTTTTTGCAATTTACTAGTGGCAAACTAAGATCTTAATGCTTATAATTAAATTATCCAGGTTACTATATGCAGTCTTTGTTGTTTCAAGTGAGAATGCTACTGTTGCTGAACTGGCATCGACATTGCAGGCTGACCTGTCTCAGCTGCAGGCGGCTGCATCATTTGCTTGTAGATTAGGATGGGCAGAGAAATTGATTGATCCAGGATCCATTCTTCAAGAAACAAGCATACCCGGGACTCCTAAAATCACTCTTGGTGATGAGGAAGATGCTTTTGATGCTAGTATACCCTCAGCAAACATGTTCAATGACAGTGATTCTAGTCAGCATGGAGATCTTACAGTGACAGAACACTCTGGACCGCGTTCCAACCACACTCAAGTTGCTTTTATTGTTGATGCTAATATAACATCTTATCTCATGATGGGGTCTGTTTCACCAGGTTTTTTTCTTCACCTTTGTCCATATTCTTGTCCCTTTTCTTTTTGTGTTTAAGATAAGTGAGAACAAGATTATGGACCAAACATGTAGTCAGGATTCATAAATACTGTTATTAATGTTTCACGGGAGCTGAAATGCGGAGCCTCTAAAGTTTTGAACTTTGCACTTGAATGATTGGAAGCATAACCATTCCTTTTTGTGTGAGACATTGGCTTGACCATTTATTGAGAGAGTGATTGAATCAGATTTCATGGGAGGGGGCACTAATTTTAAATTTAGCAAAATACAAAAATTCTGACAAACCTCCTCCATTGCCATCATCAATTTCTTCTCGGATCTTTGGAGGAGTGACCCTGTATATTTCAACATATTTTTCTTTCATCATTCTTCCTTAAGTAATCACCCTGATTTGTCTTTCATTGCTGGATTTTATAAATACAGGAAAATATATTGGAAACTGTTTGGTTTATAAATATAAGCATTCACATTGAAAATTATCACCCTAACAATTTTTCTGTTGGATTTAGATATTATTTAACATTTTGCAATGGATGATTCCTGGTGTTGGTCTATTAAGGTCTTTATTGGATTGTTGAATTGGCATTTAGATGCTTCTCCTTGTATGACTAGATTTGTTATTTTCCATCTGAGATTTTAATGCCATGATGTAAAGAATATAAAGACAGTGATCACTGACATGTAATTTTTTATTGTAGTTTCCTTTGAGAGGTGTTTGATAGTTGGGTTTTAACTTGAAATGTCTTAGCCACTGTAGAACATGTTTGAGAAAGCACAACATGACTTGACGCTGGCAGAGTCTAAAGAACCTTTGGACCGAGAGATTAGCTTGACGAGCATATTATTCTTTGTAATCCATATACTGGGATTTTGCTAGTCAGGACACTGCATTCTCTGTCTTTTCCATAATACCGTGGAGATAATTGATCCATCATGCAGCCCAATTATTCTATTGGCTAGTCACATGTCAGAAAATTTTGTAGCCTAGTGGTACTAATGGAGACATGAACATGAGGCGTATCATGGTTATTTTATTCCCCAAGCAGAAATATAACTAGTTTATCACACGTGAAAGCGCTTGATGTGAATTTCATCTGTTTCATCTTTCCAACATTGCTATATTCCTTTTTTTTAGTTGTTTCAATTCATGAAGATTTCTTCTTATGTTTTGCAGGCTTAAAATCCCATGCTGTAACATTATATGAAGCAGGGAAGTTGGGTCATGCTAGCATTGCAGATCTCTGCAAGGATCTGAGTACCTTAGAAGGAGCAAAGTTCGAGGGTGAATTGCAGGAATTTGCAAATCATGCCTTTAGCCTCCGTTGTGTCCTGGAATGCCTCCTATCAGGTGGGGTTGCTGCTGATGTAAAAGTGGAGGAAGCTTGCAACAAGATGGGCACAGCAGCTTCAAGCATTGATGAGGCTATGTCTTTGATAGCCGACGTCGCTGTGTCTGAAAATTCACAAAATATTGGGGCTGATGAAGTGAAAAAAGACAATGATGATTCCATGAATTCTATTACGCCTGAAGCTGGTTCTGTTTTGGCTAACCTTATTTCTGGAAGTACTGATGATGGCACTTCTGTTATTTTATCTGAAGACATAAATTCATCTACTGAGGCCTCCAAATCAGATCAAGATGTCCAGAATGATGATAAACTTATTCCATTTGGAGGGTCTGATGTTGGAGAAGGAACTTTAAAGAGGAGAAGGGATTATCGTGTGGATATTCTCCGCTGTGAAAGTTTGGCTGCTCTAGCACCATCAACTTTAGATTCATTATTTCTCCGTGATTATGATATTGTTGTGTCTATAGTTCCCCTCCCTCATTCAGCAGTTCTTCCTGGACCAAAAGGTCCGATCCACTTTGGTCCTCCTTCGCATTCATCCTTGACTCCATGGATGAAGTTGGTGCTTTATTCAACTGTGGGTAGGGGGCCTTTGTCAGTTGTTTTGATGAAAGGGCAGTCTTTACGTTTGCTTCCTGCACCATTGGCTGGCTGTGAGAAAGCCCTTATATGGTCTTGGGATGGTTCAACAATTGGAGGGTTGGGAGGCAAGTTCGAGGGAAATTTGGTCAAGGGAAGTATACTTTTACATTGTCTAAATTCACTTCTTAAATACTCAGCTGTCCTGGTGCAGCCTCTCAGTAAGTATGACCTTGATGAATCAGGAAGGATCATTACTGTGGATGTACCATTGCCCCTCAACAACTCAGATGGTTCCATTGTTTGTGTGGGGAATGAACTGGGCCTCTGTGAAGAGGAAAGTTTGAAACTGAACACTTTGTTAACCAATCTAACACACATGATGGAATTACCAACTATTGGTTACATTCGCCTGCTAAAGCTTTTCAGTGAAAGAGAATCAGACCACTTTGCACCTAGTGATAAAAAATATGAATGGGTTCCACTAAGTGTGGAATTTGGAATCCCCCTTTTTAGTCCAAAATTAAGCAACAATATATGTAAAAGGGTTGTTGCATCAGAATTGCTTCAATCAGATACACTTACTGAACACTATGAGGCCATGCAAGGCTTACGAAAAAGGTTGCGTGATGTCTGTGCAGAGTACCAGGCAACAGGTCCTGCTGCAAAACTTCTGTACCAGAAAGAGCAATCAAAGGAGTCACCTCGGCAACTCATGAACTATGCCAGTGGAAGATGGAATCCCCTAGTGGATCCATCTTCTCCCATTTCAGGAGCCTTGAGTGAGCATCAGAGACTAAAACTTGCCAATCGACAACGATGCCGAACTGAAGTCTTAAGTTTTGATGGTAGCATTTTAAGGTCTGTTGGATCCCTCTTATTGTTTGTCTGTGTTAGTTTGCTTCCTCTAATATGCCATATGAATTGCTCTCTGTATTAGCATTTGCTGATATAGATTTCTGATATAAACTCTTAATTTTTTATTGATGTCATTTTTAAAAAAAAAAATTAGCACGTGATTATGTCTATATATGCATAAAATTGGTGTCTAGGGGGTTACCTATGAAAAAGAGGTCATAATATAGAAACTTGCTGTCTGTATTTCTCTAGTTTGCTCATCTTGATGAATGATTTGCAAATGTACTTTGCCGTAACCTCGTGCAATTTAAGAACCTAAAGATTTTAATTGTCCAATAATGTTGCAGATCATATGCTCTAACTCCAGTATATGAGGCTGCCACAAGGCCCATTGAAGAAACTCCAATGGTGAAATCTACAAAAGCTGATCCTGATGAAGCTGATAGTAGAGAAGTAATTCTTCCTGGTGTGAATCTAATTTTTGATGGTTCTGAACTGCATCCCTTCGACATAGGTGCTTGCCTGCAGGCTCGTCAACCAGTTTCCTTAATAGCTGAAGCTGCAGCAGCCTCAGCTTCTACTTCAATTAAATAGTTATTCATTTTGCTTGATAGGGGTAGACACAAGTATCTGTCAATCTTTCAACAAATGGCAGTTGACTAACATTACACCAGCTTTATTCTGATGCCTGGTTCACCTGTTTCACCTTTGAGGTTGCTTCTTGTGCGTGAGGTAAATGCAAAGTTTTCCTTTTGCAATAGTAATTGGTTAGATTTCAACAATGCTAGTTATTCCCTGGGAAGTTCTTTATGTTCTTTTTATGAGTAAGAACGTGTGAAAAGAAAAACTCAGGGGCAGGCTAAAATTTCACTTTTCCTGATGCAATTTAGGTCAGAGATCACAAACTTGAGATGTGTTTATTATTTCGGTTTTTTATTTTTATTTTTTTTGCTTATTTTACTATGGACAAAGGATACTGAATATAGGCATTCACTATATATATTTGAAAATAATGTTACAAGAGATTTGAAGTTCCTGTGTGCTTATGTCTATCTCCCTCTCTCTCTCTTTATGTTCTGGTTTTGTTTAAACTTGTAAATGAAATCTTATGGGTGAGAAACCTGTTTGTTTCATCTTGCATTTTTTCTTGGACTTGACTGCATTTAGCGCAATTTGAGATGGGCGGTTGTTTGACTAATTTTTTAAAGCTAATATAATAAAAATCCCATATAGCAGAAAAGCGACCAGTGTTTGGGACATTGGCTATGATACCTTAAATAGCAAAATTGTTTTAATGAAATAGGCAACTAGAAAAACAATTGCTGGCGGCGAAAGATTTATACTGCTTAAACCTTAAAAATTATGTTTAAATTAGGTCAAGACATCTGATGTAGCCTCACCTAGTTGGTTTTTTTTACAATCTTAAAGAGAGGCTTTATATTTTTAGGCCCTTTTACTGAAATATTAAATGTGGATTGCTTTCATCTCTGAGCCATGCCACTGATACTTATTTTGTTTTTCATATCTTCCCAGCTTCCATCTCTGACTAAGGAACGCGGAGACTTTTTTATTTTTCAGCTCCTTCAATCTCTGTCTTTTGGTCTCATTATTTTTAAACTTTCACTAGATGCTCATCCTATTCAGTAAACCCCCACTCCCCAACTAAAGATCCATTCATTCCTTGCAAAATTTCCTGGTGTAAATGCAGGTCGTATTAGTTTAAGGCTGAACTGGTTACACCCAGTTAATCCGTACCGTAAAAAGAGAAGAACGATGGTTTTTAGAGCAGATGTGTCTCGATTTGATGCCTGATGTTTATTCCCCACCAAGAAACAAGCTTATTTTTTCACATGATATTGGGGGAAAATTCAGCACATTGATGTTTCCTGAATGTCAAAAATACAGAACCTTCTCCCATAAACTGCATATAATTTTGATTCCATTTTTTTTTGTTACTGCGTCTAAGGTTTCTTAAACATGTAAAGGGGACGGCATGCATCAGAGTCCGATGTTTTTTTTCTCCCCGGAACTGTAGTGAGGAATTGTCATGCTATACAGGACATGTACTTCCCTGAACGCAATATTGTAATTACGTAACTTTTCATATGATAAGCCAGACTAAAGCTGATACCACTTGCATCAACTCTTGTGTGAGAAAAAAATGCTGCCATTATTTTTCAAAATTCTAAAGGTGGCGCCTGTTTGGTTATTTTGAGGAGCGTGCAGTGGTAAAAGGGAAGGTTATTTGTTTAGCATTCCAGGAGGATTTCAACTGAAAGTATGCATGTGCCAGTCTTCTTTTGACACGAACACCCTGGTTAGTGCTGCCCGACTGCTGCTTTTACGATGCTGATCTCTCTCTCTCTCTGTGTTTCTTTTGGTACAGAAAGGGGCTCAAGGGCCCAAGAAAACAAAGATAAAAAAGGACCAAACCCGATCACATTCTAACAGAGGCTGAGCCACAATAGTCCTCCCAAAGCAAATCCATTAGCTCTGGAGCAGAACAGGGAATAGCTCCTAACTCTCCACTTACCTTCGATACTTGCTAATCAATCAGCACGTATATTCCCCTCTCCGCAAGCGTGTCTTGCTATCACATTCCAATTTCTATCCATCTGTTATTTTATTTGAGTCAAGCGTGTAAAGTTAGGATAACATGTAGATTGATCTTGAAGGATTATCTGCTGAACAACTTTCGAAACAAATTTTCGATAACCTCCAATCCAAGCTAGGTTATGGCAGGCCTTAACTGTCCACGGTTCTGTTGATACAGGGTTACAAAAACCCAATTTAATAAGTTAATTTGAAAAGCCTAAATTAATTTAACATTTCATTATTTTAATATTAAAAAAATATTTTTTTATTAATAATTAAGACTATCTTTAAACTCATTAATTTAGTCAAGTCAGAACAACTCTTGTAAAGCTAATTTTAAATTAAAACTAAATAAAAAATTAAATCAGTAGAATTTAAGCTTCACCTACTAAATCAGGTTTAATAACAATACTTTATTAGAGTCTAAATATTTTTTTTTCATACTTAATTTTTTTATCCAACTCATAACAGAAGTTAGAAAACAAGTTTAGTCTATTTTCAATTAAATTTAGAAAAAAATAAAATATTATTAAAAAAAAACAAAAGAAAGTTGCCAATTTCTTTTTTTATTACTGGAATTTTTATTTTATTTTTAAATTTTGTTAACACCAGCAAAAAAAAATATTGACATTGGCAAAATCTTCTATTATATTCTAAAAATCCAAGAAACAAATAAAAAAAATGGATTATTTTTTTATCACAGACTTATTACCAAATACTGTAATAAGAATTGATTTGGTTATAATGAAGGGACCACCACTACCTGATGAACGAAATCATAAAAATCCAATCATCCAAATTATAATCACAGAGTATTCTTTACAAAAAACAATGTTACCACTCTAGTGTTCTTAGATCTCATTCTCTTACTATGGAATGGGTCCCGCATGTTCCTGCCCAGACATGGAGCTGCCCTTATTAATGTTATAGTTTAGCAGCAGACTGGATAGGGGCGGATGTTTAAATCTAGGCTGGGCTGACTGGATTGGGCTATGTTTTACTCCTACATGGACTGACTTTATTGGGCCTGTCATGTGGGCTCTTTGTTTTTAAGGCGTAGCGCCTCCTTTGTGTATTCTCAATCTCAGAATCCCTTTAAAAAATTAAAAAGTAAAGGGATAACGTTTTATAGATTGCAAACTAGTTTATTTGCCCGTGATTTGTGGCTGAACTATATTTTAAAAAATATAAAATAAAATCATGAAGAGCATGGAGATTTTATTTGCAAGGTTATAAATCCGGGTAAAAAGATAAATCTTCAAATTTCTTATCTTGCATAAATTTTTAATAAAAATATATAAAAGCTAATTCAATATGTTGGTTTGTTCAAAGGGTTTTTAAAAGAAATTGGATGATTATTTTTTATTTTTAAAAATTAATATTAAACAATAAAATAAAGAAAAGATAAAAAAATACCAAAGAACATCATGTTGCATAAATTTTTTAAACCAACAATTTGATATATTAGATTAAAAATATCATACATAAAAAAGTGGTGAAACTCAATTCCCATTTAAATATTAATACATGCTTCATCTTTCTTTCTTATTATAAAGATTGACCTTTTGCTTTATTTTTTAATTAGTTTAACATCTTTCTATATGATTTATTATTTCATATATTTCTAAAATTTATTTTATAAAATAAAATCATTATTTTTTGAGTTTTTAATTAATTTTTTTATGATATAAAAAAAATTGTTATCTTTTTAATGGGCACGTTAGTTATTAAAAAATTATTTGGAGAGGCATAATTGTATTATTCATATTTTTTTTATAGTAAAATAACTTATAATTGTATTTTTCATATTTTTTACAGTAAAATAACCTAATCACCTCTTAATTAAAAAAGAATAAAATTAATGGTAAAAGTTATAATTTTTTTTATTTTATCTATCTATAAAAAAACCCTACAAGTATACCACTGGGATAAAAAAAACTTCACAACAGGGTTAAAGGTTTTCATATCTTTTTACAAAGATATTTATTTGTAATTATAAGGATAATCAAGAGTATTGCCAATTTTTTTACATTTATCAAATATTATTTAAATTTAAATTTTTTTTAGCGCGTGGAAGAGATACACATATTTTGGATAGTGTGTACAGCACCTTCAATGACGTTGGAAAAATGTTATTCTATTTTTATTATCTTTATATGTATACCATGTTTCATGCTACTTGAGTAAAACTTCTATCCATTTTTATTTAATTACATGCTTCTAATATTTTTTTTCAAGGTTATTGGAATTTTTTTAATTTTTATTGTATTTTTTATCATATAATTAAAAAAAAGTATTAAATTAGATGGTACCTATAACTTCAATCTTTTTTTTTTTCGAAACGGATTTTTTATGCTTATATATTGTTTTTCACGGCAAAAAAAAGGCAAGCGTGACGGGGTTCCTGATACTGGAATCTTCTTTTCTCAGGTTATAAATGAGCCTGCAGCGTAGCTGGTAATCCTACCTGGTATCTGACTAGAAAAAATAAACGGAGTTAAATTTCACCGAACGTTGACGTGGTGCCACAAAAGAGCCTCCCAAGAAAGCAAAAACTAGACGTGCAAATGGATCCAAAAGTTCCTGTGATTTCTCCAAAGGATATTTTATGCAACAAATCTAATAAGCTCCGAGGATCCAATCCATGGACAAAAGCAACGTTTCTTAATGACGCCTTGGAAATGGTGACAACCACGTGTAAAGACATGAAGCGTCTACACTCCAACGATACCAATCACGTGGCAGACATGACTCCTTCCCTTGCTTTCTCTCGAGATATAATGATAATAGAAAGCCGCCTCCCCACCGACAGGAGTGGTGTTAGAAAGGCCCTCCCTTTTCCATTCTCCACTCGTATAAATGAATAAATAAAATTCGAATCCTTTGATTCTGTGAGATAACTGCTGCTAAAGCTAAAAAGAAGAGTTAGCTCGCAGACATGCTTCTTCAATCACTTCCGCTCCTCTGTGATTTCAAAATTGCTGATAACACACTTCTCTCTGTCTCGCATTTCTCAAACACCATCAACAACAACAGTATCGGCTCTTCTCGTGTTCTCGATGTGGGGTCAGAAATCTCCCTCTACCGGTAATTTTTAGTGCAAGTAGAGATATATTAACATTTCAATGTGTTCTTTTAGATTGAAATTCAGTAAACAACCATCCGCCGGCGGCGGCAGCAGTGCGCGAGGATTCTCCAGCAAGGCTGGAGCCAAGACCACTACAGCACCTAATGTTTACGGTCGTCGTGCTCAAGAAAGTGTGCTTGAGCAGGTATAATTAACTAATCATCGTTTTTCACATAATATTCTGGATTATCCAGGTTTGTATGATCAGTGTTTGTTCTGTCTCTGTGATTCTAGGAAGAAGCACCTCAAAAGTTGGGGTTTAAAACATTCCCAGGTCAGGCATTTCCATTTGGTGTTTCACAAGTTGAAAATGGGATCAATTTTGCTATATTTTCGCAGCACGCCACTGCTGTTACACTTTGCTTAACACTCCCTCACAGGTAATATTTCCATCCATCCTTCCTGATTGCTTAAAAAGTTACAGGCTTGCCAATCCATATTGATTGACTCGTCTGATCTTTGTTTTTTCTCTTAGTTGCGTTCTGACAAATTTCATGCTTTTTTTGGTAGGGGTGAGTCCGAAAGGACGGATGGTGGAATGATTGAGGTGGCTTTGGATCCCAAAGTTAACAAAACTGGAGACATTTGGCACATATGCATTGAGGTAGTGATATTGTCATATATCTCATAACACTATAATTTAATGGTAGTAGTAGCGGTTATTTTCAAGTTGATCCATGTTCTTTTCCATGCCTGCAATTAATTATCACTTCCATAGATCAATATTATTTCTATAAGCGCAGGATTTACCACGGGACGACGTGCTTTATGGTTATAAGATAGATGGTCCTCGAGATTGGGGTCAAGGACATCGATTTGATAGCAGCATCATGCTTATTGATCCTTATGCTAAGCTAGTTGAAGGTCGCCGATTTTTTGGTGATGCCAGCCGTAAGCTGTCAAAATTTTATGGAACCTATGACTTTGATAGCTTGCCTTTTGATTGGGGTGATGAATACAAGCCTCCAAATATACCAGAGGTACCAAATGTTGCTTGCATTTCTGTGATGTATCGTGTTTTTGTTTCCCATGGTATATTTTTGCTGCAAAATGAAATTCGGCAACTGCATGCTCTTCTACTCCCTTTTTCTGACCGATATTGAATGAGTGAATTACTAATTCATTTTGCTGTTTCTCTTATGCTGAATAAGTCTGTTACTAAATGATTTTTACTATTTCTTCTATGCGCCTTCCATGCATTTATTGCGACATTCAGTTGATATTTTGACACACCTGTGTTTGAGTTGCATTTGTCTTCTTCTTCTTCTTCTTTTTTTTTTTTTTATTTCCTCTCCATTTTTTCTTTTTCATATATTTTCTACTGTGTTTGCAGAAAGATCTTGTTATATATGAAATGAATGTCCGTGCGTTTACAGTTGATAAATCCAGTGGCTTGGATCCAAGTATACGTGGAAGTTACCTTGGCGTAATTGAGAAGGTAATGTTGAACTCAATAGGCAATAATCTACGAATAACATTTGGAAGCTCAATTCATTGCCAGAGTCAGTAATGTTTCACTTTGAAGTTTAAAGCAACTATAAATTTTCCACGCTAGTTTTTTTCTTTTTGTTGCATTTGGATGACGTGTAGTAACTGGAAATTTAGAAAATCCTTTCGTATGCAATGTTTGACTTTCCGATTAATAATTGTTTCCAGTAATCGCTTAGATAGTCAGCTGTTATCATGCTGGAGCTACAATATCGCTAGGTCTCTTGCCTCTTCAATATCCTTTTTTACATTTTCAGTTTCTTTAGTCGGTGATGCTCATAAGAGCTATTCTAAAAGGTAAGGATGAATCTTAGGTTCAATATCCAAGAGTGGCAACACTTCCTTAGGAGCAGGAATTGCATAAATCTTAGGTTTAAAATCATGTCTTGATGCTCGTGTAGTCTATATTAGTGGTATTTGATTGCTTGTACTTATCTTGTTCTCCTGACGATAAGTTTTCATTCAATTAAGATCCCACATCTTCTAGAGCTTGGTGTCAATGCAGTGGAGCTGCTGCCTGTTTTTGAATTTGATGAATTTGAGTTTCAGAGGCGCCCAAATCCAAGAGATCACATGGTAAAATAAAACTTTTTGAAATTTGAGCCTTTTCTTTACAATTTCTGCATTTTGTTGTGAAACCTTGAAATGCTTTGCTTTTTTGTTTTTCCTTCTTTCCCATTATTTATGTTATTTTTAGGTCTCTAAACAAAGTTCATATTTGAATTAATGAATTGTTATTTTTCTGATTTTAAACAAAGTTCTGTATAGTTGAATTAATGATTTTTTGGACAGTTCCATACACAACATTTTCCTGTTTTGGTACCACTATTTCTAAGCAGATTCAAGATAACTTGCCCTTAGACATGTTAAATCAAAATTCAATATTATGACAGGGTACTTGTGAGGCTGAGCTTCCCTATTTACTGTGTTTTTTGTGCTCTTATTTGATGTACTGAATTTAATGTGAACTATTATTTCTTTTCTCTTTCCTTCCTTTTCTCTAAGATCAATACATGGGGCTATTCAACAATAAATTTCTTTGCTCCAATGATTCGGTATGCTAGTAGAGGTGGTGGACCTCGTAATGCATCTCGGGAGTTCAAGGAAATGGTTAAAGCCTTGCATGGTGCCGGAATTGAGGTAATAAATTGTCATCTGGTCATCAATTTAAGACCACATTCTTCAAAGTTGGGAGCAATGATTTCATTCTTGTTCTGATATGGCAAGTCTGTGATGCATGCACACCAGCATACATGTACATGAAGCCTGAGTGGTTATTGAAGCAATTTTCTGAAGCTTTTTTCTGTATACAGGTTATTTTGGATGTAGTCTATAACCATACAAATGAGGCTGATGACGAAAATCCTTTTACAACTTCATTTCGCGGAATCAATAATAAGGTGATTTACTCTTTGTTTTGCAGTTTCTTGCTGTTAGGGCTGTAATGGACTAACAACAATTTCTAACGTTATGGGCTTTTGAATCATTCAGGCCTGAGAAACACCCATTTCAGTACATTTAGTCACTGGTTGATTGGTTTTGAATATTTTAACAATTGCAATGTTGTGAGTACCTTCACTTTTGTGGAGTCTTTCTGGGTTTTAGTGTAATTTTCATTTGGTCTTGTGGAATGCAGCCTGATCTGTCTTCAAACTTGTCAGCCTTGTAATATTTTGCTCAAGCTATGATTTCATTACGAGCCTTTAGTGAATGCTCTGGAGTATCTGATTGGTGGTTATACCATGAAAAGTTCATTCTATGCATATCTAAATCTTTCTCTATATAGCATTTCATGCATTATTATTCAGCTATTTCTTCATTTCTCAATGACATGTCTTGTTATCCATTTACAGGTTTATTACATGGTTGACCTCAACAATAATGGCCAGTTGCTGAATTTCTCTGGATGTGGTATAAACTTTCTGCTCAATTACTTTTTATTCCCTTTTCTGTCACTTTTTATTCCTAGGTGAATTTTGGCTCTCTTCTTATTGCAAGAGGACGGTTTAGAGAACCAGTTTTTTATGCCTCCATTACCAATCAACATTTCTTCATTTATGATATATCACAAGAGTAGTGGATACTCAAACAAGACAGTTTAAGACTAAGAGGCTAGTAATTTGTTTCTTGTTCTATGAGAATTCTGGGAGATCCCAGGATGATCAACTTTTTGAAACATAGCAGGGAGAAAGAAAAATGTTGCTGTCTGTGATAGTGGCAGTGGCAGAATAGTGAGTGGGCAGCCAAGATGATAGCTGCTGGCTGTAGTTCGTGGAGAATTCATTACCTAATTCTGGGTGAACTTCTTTAAGTTCTCTTGTTGGCTAAATGGGGTTTTTCAGAGGGTTCAGAACTCTTTATCTTTTACAAATTTGGAGAAAAGCATAAGTTGACTTAAAAGTCACCTCCGCTTCTGCTTCCTTCCACTATGGAAAATTGAAGCTCTTTTTTCTTTTTTTTACCTTTTCCCTAAGCAGTTTGAAACAGAGTTAACAGGGAGTAGACTTTTTTGTTTCTCCCATATGCTGCAATATTTTCCTTGTATTTGAAGGCCCTATAGATTCTCATATTTAGGACCAATGACTATTTTAGTACTAGAAATGACAACATCATCTGAACTTATTTTTGTAGAAGTTACAGAAAATTTTCAATTCCATTGGGCCATCCAAATCCTGCTTGGTTTTATAATGCAGCATGCGGACATGACATTTTCCTGAAAGGCGATCTGATTAAGATAAGTACAGGGTTATTAGGACTTTTGGTATCTCTTGCTGGTTTGGTAGAAATCAGGAATAAGCTCACATGATTGTTAAGCTCAAAGTAACAAGCAAGCAAACGCCTTTTCATTGTGTTTTCTCTGTGAAGAATTTCGAAATTATTACATGCATCCATGGCTCTTTCACTTGCAGTTTCTTGTTTCTGTCCAGGGAACACATTGAACTGTAATCATCCTGTGGTCATGGAGCTCATCCTAGACAGCTTAAGACACTGGTATGTGCTAAATTAGAATGAAAAAATCCTTGTCTTTGTGACATTTGAATTAAAAAATTTCATATAGTAATTTGGAAGTTTTCTATTGTTTGGGTATTGCTTCAAACTTGTCAACTTGATCTTATAGCAAAATAATATCGCCTCTTAGGTTTAGGTCAACATATATTCTTTGGTGATCCTTAACTTCGGCAATTTAGGATTGTGTATGTTTTGTTACATCTGTGCCTGTGCATATGTGTATAATTTACTCCTCATCCTTCTCTTTTACTGAATGCAGGGTCATTGACTATCATGTGGATGGATTTAGATTTGACCTTGCCAGTGTACTTTGCCGAGGAGCAGATGGTTCTCCACTTAACGCTCCCCCACTTATTAGGGTGAGATATTTTCACATATGATATTATATTTTTCAAAATAGTGTAGTTACATGCATTACCGATGTCTATCAATTAAAAGAAACAGAGAACACAGTCAGAAGTGAATTGATATTATGTCAATTCACTTAGAAGACCTGAAATTGGAATGTTACATTGCAGAAGAAGAATGCTTTTTAATTGGAAAAGGCCAGACCTTTCCTTAAGAATGTGATAGGTTCTTAACATGCATTCGGAGTTTGACTAAAATTTTATTTCTCCAATTTGGATCTGTATAAATTCTTTCTGTGTGTGTGATCAAACTGCAAATGGGCACACACAATCAATAAGCTGTACCCCCTTCATGTGATATGCAGTAACTTCCTGCTGTGTCCTTTACTAGCATACCTTCACAATGATGTCTGTGCTTCTCTATCTGGAAGAACTATTTCATGCTGTTATATTAGAAGTTAAAAAAATAATTCTAAATCTTGTAGAATGCTGAAGTGTTGTTTAGTTGCCTAGAACTACATATGGGATGCTTATTTTGTTCCAGGAAAAATAGAGCCTCCATATGCCAGTGAATTCATGTGGTCCTTGGCATATATAGTCACAATAGTGAATTTTGTGCAATGAATTTTTATTGTTTTAATTAACCAGGCAATTGCAAAAGATTCCATCCTGTCAAGATGTAAAATTATTGCAGAGCCTTGGGATTGTGGAGGCCTTTATCTGGTTGGAAATTTTCCAAATTGGGACAGGTAACTTTTGTTTATTATTTTTTGCGAATCTTTGGATAATAAAGGCATTTACTTGAAGATGCATTATCAAATAGATAAACACAATCACAGTGATATTTTGTTCTTCTTTTTATCATTTTTACATTTTGTAATGCTTTTGGAATCTGGTTCTACCTCACCCGTGCTTTTTTTTTTTTTATTCAGATGGGCTGAATGGAATGGCAAGTACCGTGATGACATAAGAAAATTTATTAAGGTAATGCCAGAGGGAAAGTAAATTGACTTTGATTTCTTCGTAACTTATTAACATTAAGGATAGCTTAACAAGCACAGGATATAGGAAACCCAGCAAGATAGCAACTCAAACTTTAACTGAAAGTGATGAATGAATGTGTCTTATCCTGAAATGGTTTGATATGCTTGAAAAGGTTTAAAATCGGTTTGAGATGATTTTGATGGAATTACCAGGTATTAGTAGAAACTATTTTAGGAATTACTAGGTATTGCTTGAAACTATTTTATAACACCAATGTTCTAAAACTTCAATGCTTGCAATCACATTCTTATAGTTTTGTCTCTTCTACTGAATTTTGTCATTTTTTTTTTGTTTATCCTTTAAAAAGAATTATCTTGGCATCCAAATTTATGAAACCTTTACCTCTTCTTTAGCCTTCATTTTTCTTTTTAACTTCCTGTTCTTTTATTACTGCATGCATGTTGTTTACTCTTCCTTTATGCTTCTGTTAGATGATGATGAAGTGTGCTGAACATGATTATGTTTCTTAATGGGAGAAACAAAATGTTCTTGTAGTTTACTTGTGAACGTTTCTGTTTGTCAGTTCGTTTTCCTTTATAATTTCTGCATATTATAGGGTGATTCTGGTATGAAAGGAAGTTTTGCTACCCGGGTTGCTGGATCTGCTGACCTTTACAGAGTAAGCATTTTAATGTCATAAAGATAATGATCTTTGCAATATCTTCAACTTTCATGCATTTATATTATTTTACCTAGAATAGTGTCATTGCATATTTAAGATTGCCTCATGTTAACAGAAACTCATATTTTTATTTGTGCTGCAGACTAATAAGCGCAAGCCTTGTCATGGTGTTAATTTTGTTATTGCACATGATGGATTCACCCTGCGTGATCTTGTTTCATACAATTTCAAGGTAAGTGAAGCATCAATTTGATTAAGTGAATTATTCAGTGTCCAGTTTTTTCTCATTTTCATTGGTTTCATAGCACAATGATGCTAATGGAGAAGGTGGAAATGATGGATGCAATGACAATTTTAGCTGGAATTGTGGATTTGAAGGTAGAGTTGATAATCAGCTTCTATCCGGATTTTTCCTTTAATCATTTCTAGCTTTGGAGTGTTAAATCTTGCAGCTATTAAATAGTGTTTTTGTAGGTGGTAAATCATAGTCATTACCTTGTATGCATGCTAAGGTAAAGGGAAAGTGGGGGCAGGGTCTAATATGCTGTTTTTATTCATGGAAACTTATTGGATTTGTTTGGCTTTGTCAAGTTGCTTTGCTATATAATCGATGCATTTATTTTAGCCTCCAACTTGGATGTGTTGTTGATCTTGAGATTAACTGTGTGAAATCTCAAGAGTCCAATATACTGTTTCTTTTTATTTTTAGCTCATTTGCTGGAAGAAAATCTATTTCAGATGTATTTATTTCCTTTCCTAGGTGTTAATTTATCTGTATATATTGGGCAGGAGAAACTGATGATCATAATATTAAAGCTTTGCGCTTCCGGCAAATGAAAAACTTCCATTTAGCATTAATGATATCTCAGGTACGGTATGTTCTTGTGTCACGCTGGTGGCACCTCATTACTTACCCTGTAGAGAACAGGCATACAAAAAATGCCTTGGAAGCTTTTTTCAGTTGGATAAATGGTTTCCAATTCACATGTGATTTCATGTGTCCTGCTTTTCTACTAGGTTTCTATGCATCTTTCATGTCCTCTGTGCTTTTCTGCAAGGTTTTTGTGTCTTTTTATTTCCTCTTCTTTGTCTTTTGCCCAATGAATAATTCTTAGCATTCATAGCTTATCCATCACTACTTAAGAAGTTAAGATATCAAGAGTTCGTTTTAAAGAATGATTATTCACCAGGGAACACCAATGATGCTTATGGGGGACGAATATGGACACACTCGCTATGGAAATAACAACAGTTATGGGCATGACACCTCTATTAACAATTTCCAGTGGGGGCTCGTAAGTTTTTGCAGACAATTCTTGCCCTTTGACAGCTTCAATCCAGTAAATTTCTGAGTGAAAATCCTTTGTTAAGGCAGTTGGATGCAGAGAAGATGAGTCACTTCAGGTTCTTCTCAGAGGTCATAAAGTTTCGACAGACACATGAAGTATTTACTCATGACAATTTTCTCAGCGAAGTAATTTGCTTTTCACCTGCGACTTAATAGACATGCATTTTTTTTTTTGAAATTACGATATATTTTAAGAAATTAACACCTATGAAAGATTTTTCAACACACTTTTCTGTGCATGTTATGCAGAATGATGTGACATGGCATGAGAACGACTGGGAGAATCACGAAAGCAAATTTCTTGCATTTACGTAAGAAATTATACCTGTCTTCCAACTGAATTGTTCATCTTGCATCCGCTGTTCTTTGTTGTAGTACCTTGCTTTGCATCATCAAAATGCTTGTTACGCAGGCTTCATGACAAAAAAGGAGGAGATATCTATCTGGCTTTCAATGCTCATGACTATTTTGTTAAAGTTTCAATACCCCCACCACCACCCAAGAGGCGTTGGTTTCGTGTGGTTAGTGTCTCTTCTGTTTCTGACACATATGCCAATGTTCTTGCTGCTACTTGTCAAGTAGCTGTTTAACTACATCCTTTGCAACTCTTTTGCCTTTATGGTGCAACTGTATCTGTGCATGCGCACTCAAACTGCACATTTCAATGGTGCTAAAGCAATTTTATAATAGGCTTAGATCTCCGAAACCCAACTGATTTTTGGCCTAAGATTTGATTTTTGGATAATCTCATGGAAAAAACTCTACAAAGTTGATAATTATGTTGGTGGCTTCCAACAGGAGGAGTGTTCTTGAGATTGGATTTTATGTAAAGATCCCTCAACTTTTGCTGTTAATTTCCCAAGGCAGCCAGTTTATTTCCTGCCTTTTTTTTTGGGGTAGTCATATAAAAGATTCATATTGTGAGAATAAGTACGACACACGAGCATGACTCCTACACTGCACTCTTTCCCACACTTCAAACCATGGCTTCTTACAAGAGATGTATTATTGCTCCACTTTTCTGAAAGCTGATATATCCCCTGTTCAATTTATGTTGAAGGTTTTAGACATGAAGTTATTTAACGGTGAAAAACAGCCTGCGAAAATTAGTCACATCATTATGTTGATTATACTTTGCAGTTGTATTTTTCAAAATTGTAGCAAATCAATCAGTTCAATCTGAATCATATGTACAAATTCGTTGTTCAAATGCAGGTAGACACCAATTTTGAATCTCCGGATGACTTTGTTCCTCAAGGTCTCCCAGGCATTGGAAGCACCTATAATGTGGCTCCATACTCTTCAATTCTTCTTGAAGCTAAAAACTGACAGAACCTGAAGCTGATCGCCGATGAATATTCTGAATGACCTGCCTGATCTGGAGAATCGCAAAATCTTCCCTGGGAAATGCTCAGATTCATGGCATCAGGTTATGGTTACAGTACTTGATGTAGATGTCACTTTACCCTGGATGGATGCAATCAAAGAGATTTGAGAGAGCATGGAGGTTTATCACTGCTACAAAATGACTGATGCCCGCTCATTCCTTTGTTGCATCAACTAATAAAAAATACTCAACTTGAGCAGCAAGTAGAATATGCCCTACTCGATGTAGGTGCTGCTGTGTGCATGTTATGCATGAGCTGTGTAATACTGAGATGAACTCTGGGGTCCTACAGCTGGTAATTCCTAACTAGAGTGGAAAGAATGTCGAAAGATTACTAAAAAATAATACATTGATGGTAATAATTACGATGATAATGTTAATTGTAATTATTTTTTTGGCGTTCTCCCAATCGATTTCGTGCTGCTGCCCATTAGACACCCACCAGCAGCAGCAAACGCTGGCTGGCAACTGATGTTCACTAATACCTACTTCGTTTTTTTAATGCTTTTGTTTCAGTAGCATGCCAAAAATGACAATCTGCCTGGCAGATTAATAATGTTGTAGCATGTGCACAGCGGTCTTAATCATGGGGTCTGTGTGAAGAACAGATCTTGTCGTGAGCAGGTGCATGAATCGAGAAGCCTCAAAAGTATAATCTGGCTGTGACCCACACAAATTGTGACAGTCTGGCAGACAGACAGGACAATCCAATAATGAATGATGCGTCCTCTCTTCCCTTAAGCAAAATATCTTTGTTATTGTATCCTCGAAGAAACAACCATTCTTCCGTCCTGGCTAGCACACGGTGATATTACCAACCGGAAAACAGCTACCTCGCTTCGTATCATTTAGTCCAGTTTGGTAGGCGGTCGACCTGTCGCCGTAGATCCCCCTTAGATTATAGTCCTGAACAAGAATTAACTTGACATCCTCAGTGAATCGAAAAGTTGTCTGTCTGAGTGTTGGGAGATGCCATGCTCTGACAAGGTCCCTGTCCCATGGATCGGTGGACAAGTCTGGGCCAATCGGATCATCAATAATGATCACGGTACAGGCACCCTGTGTCTATGGTTTCTCTTCCACAGTCTGCCAATTTTATGATTTATCTCATCAGTGACTTCGAGTGTTTCTGCGAATAACACCTGGTTTTGATTTAAAGTGAGGATCTATGTAAATCTCATGATTAAAAAGAGTTGAAGGCGTCAGATCTAAGCCTAGAGCGGGGTTGACTTTTTTGTAGTTTTTACAGAAAGACTAACTCAAATCGCGGCTATAATATACGACCATGACAAACATATATGAAAATATCAAATATGAAACTCGAATAGATTTATTACTCGTTGACCGTGAATGTCTTAAAAAAGTGTCCTATCGCTAACATTTAGCTGTAATTAGTTTTTCTCCTACTCTCGGGAGTTGACCAAGTTAACACTTGGTAATTTTTTTCTTTATTTTCTTTAATTATAGTTTCTTTACATGTTATAATTATTTTTTTCATTTCCATCCCTCAACATTAATCTTTATTATTATTTTATTTACCATGCTTTTAATCTAATAATACAAATAATAAGTTTTAACAGTTGATACAGATAAAAATTCTTATTTTTTTCTTATAATTTTATCATTCCATAATATTTTTTTTAAAATTAATTTTATAATAATTTTTATTTTTTTATTGATTTATCCTAATCTCACGATAGTTATAAGTTACCTAATCTTTTTTGAATTAATTTTTTTTTATAAAAAATATTTTCTGTTGTGTTTAATTTGTGAAGATTTTTTTTATTTTATACAAATAAGATTTATTTTATATAAAATATTTATTTTAAAATAATATATCTTATATGTTAGGCTTTTCATAGTGTTTTTTTCTTTTATTTTACTCATTCACTCTCATGTGTATTTTTATTTTTATTATTTTTTTATTGAATTTAATAAATAAATTTGATAGATATAAAAAAGTAAATATCTAGATTAAATATCTTGATTTAAATTTATTTTTTATTTTTTTCAGTTATTTTTAATAATTTATTTATTTATATTAATGATTATTATTTTTTAAATTAGATGCTTGACACTTTTAATATTTTATATAAAAAATATTAAAATAACCTACCTGTCAAGGTTTTTTTCTTAAAAAAAATTACGGCCTGCCGGCTGGGAAATTCTGTTGTGTATAAGCAGGTTGTCAGCGAAATAGAAAGGTGGGTCCGAGATAATATATAAATGTCACGGAGTTATCCTTTAATGATATCTATTGCCAAGCTAAACTAATAATTGGCAACCAAATGGTCATGGCCAACCCATATTAACTGGAAAGAAACAATAACCCAAGTTGCAGTGGGGATGTCTAATTAACGCCGTGAATTGAACTTTTCTAGCCATCAAGTGGGGTTTTTTTTGTCCTTTCCTGATATAGCCTCCAAGAGTAGTTGAAATTTTTTCTGTTGGAACCTGTCAATTCTCGTTTGAAATATGGGTAATGGCTGTTTGTTTATATGTTTTATTTTTTTATTTATTTTAAATTAATATTTTCAAATTATTTTAATATATTAATATTAAAAATAATTTTAAAAAAATAAAAAAATCACAAATACATATTTAAATAAAAATATATTTAAAAAATAATTACAACCATCCACCCAAACAAACCCTGCAAATTAATTCACGTTTTCTAGGATAAGAGGCAGCAGTTTTTCTATTTCTTTCTCGTTGTTTTTCCCCGTAAAAATCAATTTCCGTCCGTGCTTCCGAAGTGCTCGCGTTTTTTCTTAGTTCAACATTCAAAACGGACCCCGTTTCTTTTTTCTTAGCAATCCCTCGCCTCTCATTTTTTGGATCCAGCAATATCTTCCGATTATGCTACCATATACACACTATATGTTGGTTCTCTACCTCGCTATATACTAGAAGATATTGCAATCACAAGAATTTGAAAATCTAAATCTCACACTTAACTTGGAATCACAGTTATCGAATCACATCTAGTTAATTTATTATGTTTTTTAATTTTTTCAATGAAAAAATAAAAAGATTAAGATCTTATTTTTTTAATATTTTATAGAGATTTGATGGAGTTTACATTAGAATAGCATTGAATTGATCAAATAATCAAACCTGATTAGTTTAACACAAAATGTAAGTCAAATTAGACGAGTTAAATTTAGTCGAGTTAACCCTTGGATACTTCAAATAAATAGCTTAAAATACTAAAATGATAATAATTTCTCATAGAATCTCTCTCACACAGTAATCCATGAGCAGATTGATTAATATTGTTATTATTTTTTTCTGCGGACAACTGGACCTGTGACCCTCTAACGACTAAAAAGAACCTGCCGGGAATAGAGTGGAAAAATGAACCAGTAACGTGCTAATCATAACGGTTAGCAGAGTTTTTGTTCATAGTTAATTACAAGTGCACCGATCATTGGCTGGTCTGTTCTGCTTCTTCCTTTTCCTTTACCAAATCAACAACCCAACCTATCTACTCCCCAGACCGAACAAGCAAACCTCACCACCATCTCCTCTCCGCCAGCTTGAAATCAACGCGTCTTCGAATCATCAAGAAATTGGATTCACATCGGACGGCTCTCGTTATCCATTATAGCCACGCGTACCTCCTTGATCCTCTCCCACTTCCAAAGATACAATTTCCGCCTCTCTAATTATATATGATACACCAAACAGGTGCTGAGCTGTAATTTCACAAGTTCAAAGGAAACAAACAGGAAACTGCCCTCGTCTCCTAAACCGACTAAAAACCTTAAACCTTCGCCTTCCCTTTCTGTATAAATACAACACCCTTTCTCTCTCTCTCTCTCTCATCAATCCCTTTATCAACTCCTCCCAGTATATTTTCTTGTCTTCTCTCCTCTCCTGTCCATCCTTTCCTTCACAACTTACAACAACAATGGCTTGCAAAATCTGGGCTCCTTTGATGCTTCTGGCTCTCTTCGCCGGTTCAGCTTTGGCTCAGGCACCAGGAGCTGCACCAACAGCCTCACCAACTAAATCACCATCTCCTGCACCCGCTGCTCCTCCAACCCCAACCCCCGCTCCAACCCCCTCTCCACCAGTCTCTGCTCCAACCCCCTCTACTTCTCCAGCCCCCTCTACTGCTCCATCCACTCCTCCTCCTTCATCTCCAGCCAGCTCACCACCTTCTCCCGTTTCCCCTGGCCCCTCCGTATCCATTCCTCCAAGCGCCGCTTCCCCTCCATCTCCAAGCGCCGCCGGCTTGAACAAGGCCACCGTGGCTGGTGCTTTGATTGGAGTCGCTGGTGTGTGGTCTTTGTTGCTGTAGATCTGATCATCGGATATTGTTGATTGTTACAATTATATTTATTTTCACTTTAGTCGGGGATTATTATTGTTATTATTTCGAGTCGTTTTGTAATTTTATTTATGGACGGTGATGATGACTCTTTTGGTTTATCTTGACGGTTGAGATTTGATTATTATTGTTGTTGCTATCATTGTTCTTTTTCATGATTAATTAATGACTGGTCATTGTGTAATCATTCGTTTATTCTCAATAATTTCTTATTTATCTCCTCATATATCTTGATGCTCTGTACTTAACTTGTGGTAATTGATTACAATTAACTTGATCTGGATTTCAAAGGAGAGAGCGATCCATCGGTCGTTCATGTCTTCGTTCGTGTGAGAGAGCGTGTGGGGGAGTGATGGTGTTTTATTGTTTAATATTTTTATGTTTAGATGGTAGCACAAAAGTTGGAAAAAAGTAAAATAGGGTTTCAGGTCAGGCATGTCATGCACGTGGCAACAGCTGTAAATTGAAATCTTTGGGTTTTTCACGTAAGCCCATGTGGTTTGTCATATGACACGCGAGACAGACCACCTGCAACAACACTGACATGTGGATGTTATATCTCTTGTCTACTCGGTTGCTGTCACCTGACACGCGAGGGAGATCAACTGCAGCAACACCGACCTGTCATTTTATTTTGAGTTTTCGTGCTTGTCTGTGAAGGTAAATGCGTTAATAGCTGTTTAAATTTTTTTATTTAAAAATATATTAAAATAATATTTTTATTTTTTAAAATTATTTTTATATCATTATATCAGAATAAAAAAACTAATTTAAAATAAAAAAATTATTTAAAAAAAAAGTATTTTTACGGTTTCCAATGAGTGGCTTGGGCTGGTCATGTAAAAAACAGAAAGAAGTAGATAGTAAACTCTTGGTTACAGAGACTTCGAGCAGCTTCGAAAAATGATGTGTGTGTATAATTCAACATGCAACTTGCGCAAGGCCTGATGATGGTGCACAGCTCACCATGCCACTGTGGATCTTGCTACTTTCTTTCCCTGATGATCAGTTCTCAATTTAAGAAAGGTTTGTGCACAGTTCTCCATCACAAAGAGAAGAGAGTCGAGGACAATGTGCCCCCACCACATATAGGCTTTTCTCAAAAGTGGATTTAGGCTAGGTGCCATGTGGAACAGCATCATTGGCTAAGTGATCCTGGTTATAATACCAAGACTCAACAGCGAGGTGCATTAAAAAGGCAACTTTATTATGTCAGAAAAGAATTTCGTTACGACTAAAAGCTCGAATGCATGATACACAAGTCAATTTAGGAATTACCTAAATAATTGATCATTTTTTAAAAAACTTTTTTGTCATGATACTAAATCCCTGATATATTATGCCTAATCCTAAACTAATATAAGATAAACCCTACAATAGAAGACATTAAAATAATACATGCCTAATCATAAACTCCTTAAGATCTTTTGACTTTGCTTCAAAGGGAAAATTCGCTACAAACATGTTGAATGTTGGCCCTGGCATGAGTGGCGGAGGTGGTGAAGGTTTTTTTCTTTTTCTTTTTTTTGCATAATTCATCCTCAAAGTGCGGCCCTCAAATTCCTATAAGGCATTTGTAAGAAGACTAAATGTTTTCTAGCTCGTAAAAGAAAAGGGCAAGACAAACACTAATGCACGTTAAGATGTGAACGAAATCAACGAAAAAGAAAAGAAAAACAAAGACCAGAGATTTTATGATTCTTGTTAATAGGTTTTCGAAGAGCAAAAGGCTAGCATAATGTGGATTAAGGTACATATCCAAGAGCCATATTAAAATCGGTTAATTCTTGATAATTATAAGTCTCAATCTGATTTATTTCTCCTCTCTATCCAATAAGGTATGCATTACCACAAGGATTCCATATTCCATATTCCGAAGAAGGGAAGAATCGAAGATGATGTGCTTACGTAAGAATCGAGATTATTAAGAGCAGCATCTGCCTCTTCAGGGGAGCCCATTGCGACAAACGCCAAGCCCCTGTTTCTGGTTTTGCTGTACATTAGCAAAAAGAAGTAGGTTTAAATTACTATCCACCAATATTCAGAATATTATTCATTATAATAATAAAATTGCTCATCAGCCATGAAACTTTTAAAATAAATACCAGAAAAAATAAAGTGATATTTTTAAAGTGACATGAAAGTCATCTAGCTTTTTTGTTATTGCACAATAAAATTATTAATTTAACCCTAGAAAAAAAATAATGCCTTTTACTTAAGGGTGTTATGGTTTTTTTAAATAATATAATTAATTTGATGTCTTTAAAGGCAAAATTAGCTCTCTCACAATGACTTTGTTTTTAATCATTTTTTTGTCTTCTCATGGAACTCAACATCAACCTCTTTAAAATTTCAGATCATCCTTTAATTTTTTTTCCTTTACATTTGGCTCACGTTTTTTTTTTAATTTTGAATAAGCTAAAAAATTATAAATATTTTTTAATTTCAACCCCTTAATAAAAAGGTAAATTGAAATACGAACCTCAATCTACAACTGTCCCAAGCCTCTCAATTCATCATGATTAATTGAGTTAGGTTCCAATAATTTTATTATTTAGGGACCAAATCCAAACATTCAAGGAATGGGAAGGGCCAAAAAAAGATAAAGCCAACTCATGTTTCCAAATTTGAAGAATTAGCTACGGAAAAAACAACGTTGATTCATTAATGGCGTGCGGCTTGGTTTATTTTGTTTGTATTTTATTTTTCTTTACTATATAGGAAAGAACTATTACGTTAGTAATTATTTTTCTTTTTCTATCTTTTCTAATTAGTTTAGTTTGACTTTCAAGTTTACATGATTATTAAATTTAATATTTTTTTTAATAGAGAAACATTATTATTGTAATTTCTGACTTACCTCAACACATAATCTCAATCTTTGTACTCACTTCTTTCAAGCTTTCTCATGTATATTTTTTTTTTCCTTACATTTTACTGTCTTTACAGCCATTTGTTCGATTAGAACTCATGGTTAATTATTTGAAATGATTTTAGAGTTTAACAGTAACACTTGACAGTTGACATAAATAATGTTTGTCTGGGAATACGACTGATTACTAATTCATGCTCATGTGAGCTTATTTAGTTTTAAATTATTAATTTAGAAAATCGTGTTCGATGATGAAGGACTCCAATTCACTTTCTAATTTTACCAGCTCGGAGGTGAACATCATGGATCAAAATGGGTCACCATACTATTCAGTTGTAACCATTTTTGTCAAGATTAATGAATTTTGGTATTTTACCATTAAATATTACTCTTCTCTATATTAATTAACTTAATGATATTAGAAAAGTAACTTTACCTAATTTAATAAGAGATTAATTATCTAATTACCATCCGCATTCGAAGGAGAGGGATGGAGGGAAGCGAAAGGATTAAAGTACCGGAATAGAATTTTTGGGGGCACACATGAGGAAAAAAGTGATACTTAATTATGAACCATGATCACACATACTTAATCTATAATCTCATATTAGTAATTACTACTCGTTCGTAACGATAAACAGTAATAATCCTGATACAAACAGAACTTGAGGAAAAGCAACGACCAAAAAAAAGAAGACGGATCTAGCGTAGCACTGCCTCTATCCTGGCAATTCATGAGAAAACCATCACAAAAACGGCAACACAACTGCCGGCTAAAGCCACAAACGGGGAATTATTGATCCCTAAGGATGAATCGGGTACGTTGTTGGATGAAGGCTTGTAATTGGTGACGTTACTACCGGCGGGAGAAGTGGAAGTGCCATCAGAAGATGGAGTTCCTGAGGAGGAGGGACTTGTGCTCGATCCTGCTGCTGCAACAGTGACTGCAACCTTCATCCCACTCCCACAGTGGCCAGGAACACCACAAATGAAATAATGAGTTCCGGCAGTCTTGAGGGCTATTGTGGTAGCACCACTGCTATCTGAAGTGATTGCATTGCCTGTAGTGCATGTCTTGTAGTCGCTGGCACTCACTTCATCCACCGTGTGGCCTCCTCCGTAGTTAAACACTAGATTTTATAAACAGAAACCTGATTAGTAACTCAAGTACTAATCTTGATCGGTAACGTGTACTGAGAGAAAGGGACTCACCAAGGCTGTCGCCAACTGAAAAGGTCTTGCCACTAGTCCAGGTGCTATAATCCATTCCAATTGCCCAGCCTGAACTATCCCCTACAGTGTAATCTTTAGCCAAAATGGGCACCACCGTGCACAAGACTACTAGGATAGCACAAGGAACTGATCTTGAAATTAAACCGGCCATTTTCCGGGAGAAGAGAAAAGAAGAGAAGAAGGTATTTGGGTTGCTTTTAGGATGGTCGTTAGGGGTGTTATATAGTGGAATGATTAGAATTAGGTCCACTTGATTCCTCCAAACTCTTTGAATGTGAAAGGGACTAATTTCATGAAGATGACTTAACCCATACTCCATACCTAATGCAAGGGAAAGTGGGTTCACTCAAAGATGGTTGGTGGGGAAAGATGCATCATTTTTATGTGACCCGTAACTAAGGAATGACCCGAGTTCTTCAAGGTCATAATCGTTTTATCTTCTTATGGGCCGAATGAATTAAATTCCATAATCAAGTAGACAGCAACATGTGACTGAACATCATGGAACGCTTAAAGCCTACGTCTACAAGTTCAAACAAAATAAAAGATGAGATGATAGCTTACAGGGAATTATTGGTCTTATTTTCCAAGTCTGACGCTCCTCATGGATAAGGCGCTTTTGGCATCCTATGCATCAGCTTCTTACTTTAAAAAAGGCCATTTTGTTTTATTATTTTCGGATGAATTTCTCAGAGATGATACAGGAATAAGAGAATGTTTCGACATAATACATGCAGATCCTCCAACTTCATACTATTTTCAATTACTCCCTTGGTCTCTCCATGGTTTACATTGAGCTGATGAAAAGGCCTACTTTGAACCCAAACTTCTTCTAGCGGACGAGGATTGTAGATTAAACATATATGATAATAGTTGGAGGGTTCAAATGTAATTTTTCCAAAAATGGTAACCCTATACTAAACGAACATTCCATGCGCTCCTTGTCCGAAGTCCAAAGCCATGAACTAAGAAGGCATTCCTTCCCTAGCAACGAAAGCCCCCTCCATTCCCACAATTACGATGTAGACATGGCTTTTGAATTGATCGATGACAAATACTTGTTAACTACATGCCCATCAAAATTAAGTTTGCAAAAAGCGTAATTCTTTGTTAAAAGGGTATATCGTTTATTAATCATTCTTGGACAGCTACCCATCTTACAATTTTAATTTTTAAGTTGAATGTAAATTGTTTAACATGGCTGTGCATTTTAGTGAAAGTCTCTTGAGAATACAGAAAAGCAGCCAAATCTCTTGCTGGTAAATTAACATTACCCAAGTTTGTCTTAAACAGCATCATTTGTCTTCGTCGATATTGCTTTTCTGCTAAGAATGTACTGAAACTTTTTTCACGTAAATTCCATCATTTATATAATTATATCTTCTGAACATCATGGAGAAAAACCACCCAGGATCAGCCTGACAGCGATGATTCATTCACAGGTAATCTTAAGGAGAATGGGCACTTTCATAAAATCTTCACTGAAAAATCTACACTTGTTTATCTGCATGTTATTTGAAGCCATGCATGATCAGAAGACGGCGACGATTCATTCACAGGTAATGTACGTATATTATTTTAGCATTAAATCTTGTTGCAATGTCCATGTTTAGATAAAAACCGAGCACCTAACATGTGCTTAAAAGTCACCATTGATATTATTATCACAAACGTATTTAAACTATCGCATGATTATCACTAAGGTATTTAAACTATCGCATGATTACCCAAAACGAAACAGCCCCACCTGGCACGCCGTGCAACCAAGCTCAAGAAAAAGGCATGGTGTACTTTTAGATGTGGTGGTCTGGTAAGAGTGGCTCCGGGTTTGGTTGGGCTGTGAGGGTTCATCCAAGTTCTCACCAACTGCTCATGTGTGTTGTTTCCACTTGAGCCATTACCATCTACGCTCTGGTTGCCCTCCCTCCTAAAGTGCTCTTGTCCCTTTTCTTCTTCTAGCTCAACCCATTACCCACCCCCCTCCTTTTTTTGCACGATTTATTCGCTCTCTCTGGCTTTTCGAATTTGGCACATTCTCATTCCAGCTTTTGCAACTTGGTGCACGAAGACGAGTTTTTCTCCTCTCGATTCAAACTTGGATGACAACAGGATACAAATCCACTTACTACTTGAACTAACACGTAATGGTTAATCTCATCTCTTTATAACACTAGTCCCACATTTTCCATCATCAAACATTTTGTTTCTTGATTGATTTCATTTTACCTTTGCAATGAATGATCCCGTTTTTGGGAACGCAAAATGCCCTATTTTACATCCAGACAGAACAGCAAAGGTAAGCATAAAGATCTAAGGACCCGAGGATTCTCACCTTTAATCGCGACACCAAACACATACCAGGTTAGACTTCGATTACATTGATAGAATTCAAAATGCCTGATAAATTCAATGCTTTTCTAATCCCAGTGACAAGGTCTTCGTCTCATGCAAAATTCAGAAGATGCACAATTAAATTGACAGAACTCAAAATTAGAGGTGTTCATAATATAGTTGGATTTGGTTTAAGTGTATAATTACATACTTTCTAACTTTTGATACTTACATATTATAAATCCGATTCATTCAGTATTTTTAGAATTGAGCGAATTAAATATATTGATTTGAGTTAAATTTTTTGTGGATATTATAAATATTTATGATTTGAATTAATATTACTAATTTTTATGAGTTCTGTATTTAAAAACATATTTAATTTACAACATGTATTGTAGGTGCAATAACATCCTAAATATTAGGTTTAATCTTCATACCCTACATTGCCATTAAATTCTAGTCACATTCCCTTCCCTTCTAATAAAGAAACAAACTATTTTTTGTTGTGTTAAAAAAAGTTAATATATTACTATAAAATTAGCAAATAGTAATAAAAATATCAATAAAAAATATATTATCATATTTTCTCCTATAAATAGCGATGGAAAATTTCTCTTGGTAGTTACAAATCAAAATTACAATGAAATTTAACCCATTGATAATTTATGATAAAATAGAAAAAATAAAAAAATAGTTTGCACTCCCATTAAAAATTCGATCGTATCAATATTTTTTTTTATGGAATTGGGGATGGACATTCCATCAAAAAATTAAATGAAATAAGACTTGACAATCCTCTTTTCCCTCCTCCTCGTCCTCTTCTTCTTCCTATCCAAAAACCAGTAGCCCCCTCCACGTATTTTCTTATAAAATAATCCAGCTATCATCCTAAAAATTCTAGCCACCTCAGACCACAAATATCGATCTAAATCTATCAATGGCATGAACATTTCTCTTTTAATTTAATATATTATGAAGCTGAAGCAAATCTATATATTTTTCTTGTAATCTATTTATATTTTAGGTTAATTTATTAAAAACAATTAATACTATTTATAGTTTGCTTATATATTTAAGAGTTTTATCTTTTTTTTAAATATTTTTTTTTATTAATGTCTGATTTATATGTTAGGAATTGTTTGAGAATTGAGGAAAATTGAATTCATTTTTCATTTGATGAAATTGAGTTTGATTTTGTAATAAGTTTGTTATTATAGTTGAAGAAATAATGGGTTATTTAATAATTGTCAATTATATTTTATTAGTTTTATTTTCAAGTTGAAAATTTGAGAAAATCATTTTTTTAGGAAATTGATAACAATTAAAATGTATTAATTTATAGGAAATGCTATCAAAATTTTGTTAAATCACTTATCAACTTATTGTAAAATTATTAGAATTAGTATCTTGATAAACATTTTGATTTGTGTTATTGTTTTCTGATAGACACCATGTTTCAAAGGAGAAAAAAGCTCTAAGTCTAGTAGTGTCAGTGATAGTGTGCTATTAATTTAGATATCAATAATAAAAAAGCACTTCAAAAAATATTTTATGCAGATGTTATCGATCAAAACTCATTTAATATGGGTAGAAGAGTTGGAATCCCTTCAAAAATAAATTAATATACAAATCAAAACTATAGTAGAATGGAAGGTCGATAATTTTACATAAATCATGTCTTTTCTCGCTAACAAACTTATTTATTTATATTAAGTTATTTTAAGTTTTTCATTAAATAAAAAATAAATTTCATGAATTAATTTTAAGATTTACCAATATTAAAGCTTTCCATTTGATAACAAGTATGATAAAATCATCATTCAAAGAACAATTATTTCAACAAAGTTGACTTTAGGATCATCCTGAATGGATGAATGTAATAGATATATGTTAGGGAAAATCAAAGGTTGGATCGGATAAATACTTTATATTTTTTTTATATAATGTTCCCATAATTTTGAAAACTATTTAGTGTTTGAATTGAATTTTTTAAAAAAGTTTTACTAAGACACGAAAAATGAACAAGTGGTCATAAAAGTATAAGAAAATCATAATACAATTAGGTAAGTTTTAAGCAATAAAATATTATATTATTGTTTAATAAGTTTTTGTGTCAAATTGCGGTGGTTTGTGGTTTGATGCTCATAAATAAATATACAATGAACAAAGCTTACTTGATGACATAGTGTTGTGGAAATATTATAAATCAAAATACATCATAAAGGATAATTCAGAAAAGCTTCAAGAATTTATGATATCATATGAATTTAAAAAGTGCTTATGATCCGATACTCAAAATAAAAACAAAAAAAATCATAGTTTAGCGAGAAAGTATACCGAAAAAGCACTTCTCTTTGTAAACCATATAAGGCATTTGATAAGAGCTTATTGTCGTATATTTATTTATTTATTTATAATTTAATCTTTATTTTAAGACTTTTTTAAACTTTTTATTTTTGTAACAAAACAACTTAAACATAAACCAACTCCAATAGAATTATTTAAAGAAACTTATATAAGAAAAGCATATTAGAAAATAAAAGGTGAAAATGTATTTCGAGCTAAATAACTCTTTATAAGTTTTTTAATAATTATTTTAATTAAAATTTATATATATTTACATTATTAATATGAATTTTAGATTTTGGGGTTTTTTCTTGTTTTGTAGGAGACATGCAGAAATGATTGTCAAACCATCTTTTTTATTATCCTTAATTGTGATTGGAGATTGGCCCGACATGAAGATATAAGGGTGGGTTATATGGTTTCAAAAGTAAACACACAACATTTCGTTACAAGCCGAATAGATGGATTAATTGGACAGCATTGTTCAGTTTTATTTATTTAACTTTGAGCCTTTTGGCCCATTAAGTAGCTAGCCTACGTTGATTTAATGTACTTAATTTGTTCTCTTCTCGTTGCTCAGAAAAGGAGACTGGTGGTTAATCAGGTCGGTCCACCCTCTGCCCGTTATTTAGTAGGCTTTTCTTCTTTGTTTGCCTTCTTTGGGAAAACTACATGTCGTTCTTTTCTTTTTTGAATCCGCCAGCGATTTCTTCATACACCTGAAATTAAACTTCAGAGTGAAACGACATATGGTTTTGCAACAATTTGTATTGGCAGAGGACTTTTTTGAAGCGGGTAAACGATTTGTGTGATTGGGTGCTGGGCCTTTGGAAAGGAAATCCTGAATCCATCGATTATATTCTTTCTAGCTTTCCCTCTGTTGCCTTGGAAACAGCAAAATGCCTGCGTCTTTCTTCCTCCCCCTGTTGTGGCTGGAACTGTGGAACAAATTACCTGTCTCCGTGAATGATACCACAGCATCCCCAGTCCTATGAGTGCCTCCAAAGAGCTAGCCTTCGTGCGGCAAAGGAATCCTCCCAGCGTGTCCTATCACTGTCTTTGAGAACATTTTGCTTGAGAAGATTGAGAGTCAGATTTTCAATTTTTATCCAATGTAATATTTAATATTACCAGAACTTTGATCTTGGACAGGATGTAGACGCAACACGTCTTTAAAAACCTTTCAAAACTTCAATTAGTAAAATTAGTTTTCACTTTCATTAATTGCAGACCCAATTATGCATGGACTGAGGCAGGTTATTCTCAGAGTCTTGGCGTAAAGAAAGCAGAAGCTCAGACTGGCTCTCTAATTTAACTAGGCCATAGCTTGGTGTTGACATCAAAATAAATTTCTTTCAATTGACCATGATTAATCGAGTTCAATTACAAGAATTTTATTATTTAGGGACTAAGTCCAAACATTCAAGGAATTATAAGGACCAAAAGGATAAAGACAATCCAAGCTTCCAAATTTGAAGAAGTAGCTACGAAAACAACAAAGTTTATTCATTGATCGCGTGCGGCTTGGTTTATTTTGTCTTTCTTTACTATATGGGAAAAAACTATCATGTTAGTAATTATATTACTATTTCTTCTAATTAGTTTAGTTGATTATTAAATTTAATATTTTTTATATATGTAGAGAATCGTTATTAAATTTAGTCTATACCATATTTTGTTAGCGTCTCAGTACCCTTCAAGCCCCGGGGACATGGTGGCTGAAAAAAGTGAAGGGAGCAGGTTCGCCACTTAACTTAGTTATAGCATTTAGTATTAAACAGACAAAATCTGATCTTCAAAGTTGCATGTATCAATGTTCGAAAGGATGGTGGAAGGGAGATCAAGAAAAAAACCTATGTACTTTCCTTTCAGTCAAGCACAGAGGTGGGTTAGCATCAGAATTTGGGTTAAATTGTAAGACTTTTTATTATTCAGGGATGAAAAGGGTGCCCTTCTGCCTTGGTCGCTTGTTTCCTTGGTTCTCACGGGCTTTGCCGCGTTTTATACCAAGAAAAAAAGAAAAGAAAAATACATTAGTTAATTTGGAAAATCACGCTTCGATGCTAGAGGATTCCAATTCACTCGCTAATTTTAGCAGCTCGCACGTGAAGATCATGGCTCAAAATGGGTCACCATACTATTCAGCTGTAACCATTTTTGTTAAGATTAAGGAGTTTTGGTATTTTACAATTAAATATTACTCTTCTTTATATTAATCGACTTAATTATTAGAAAAAGAAGTAATTTTACCGAATACTAAGAGATTAATGATCGAATGACCATCCGCATTCAAATGAGAGGGATGGGGGAAAGCAAAGGGATTGAGCTGAACCTATGCCGGCAGAAACGAAATAGAATTTTTAGGGGTACAAATGAGAAAAAAAAGAGAAACTTAATTATGAACCATGAACACATACTTAATCTATAATCTCATATTACTACTCGTTCGTAACGATAAACAGTAATAATCCTGAATACAAGCAGAACTTCAGGAAAAGCAAGAACCAAAAAAAGGAGGGATCTAGCGGAGCACTGCCTCTATCCTGGCAATTCATGAGAAAACCATCACAAAAAGGGCAACACAAGTACCAGCTATAGCCACAATTGGGGAAATATTGATCCCTAAGGATGAATCGGGTACGTTGTTGGATGAAGGCTTGTAATTGGTGACGTTACTACCGGCGGGAGAAGTGGTAGTGCCATCAGAAGATGGAGTTCCTGAGGAGGAGGGACTTGTGCTCGATCCTGCTGCTGCAACAGTGACGGCAACCTTCATCCCACTCCCACAGTGGCCAGGAACACCACAAATGAAATAATGAGTTCCGGCAGTCTTGAGGGCTATTGTGGTAGCACCACTGCTATCTGAAGTGATCGCATTGCCTGTAGTGCATGTCTTGTAGTCGCTGGCACTCACTTCATCCACCGTGTGGCCTCCTCCGTAGTTAAACACTAGATTATATAAACAGAAACCTGATTAGTAAATCAAGTACTAACCTTGATCGGTAACGTGTACTGAGAGAAGGGGACTCACCAAGGCTGTCGCCAACTGAAAAGGTCTTGCCACTAGTCCAGGTGCTATAATCCATACCAATTGCCCAGCCTGAACTATCACCTACAGTGTAATCTTTAGCCAAAATGGGCACCACCGTGCACAAGATTACTAGGATTGCACAAGGAACTGATCTTGAAATTAAACCGGCCATTTTCCGGGAGAAAAGAAGAGAAGAGAAGAAGGTATTTGGGTTGCTTTTAGGATAGTAGCTCGGGGTGTTATATAGTGGAATAAATAAATATGGTGAGTAGAATTAGGTCCACTTGATTCCACAAAACTCTTTGAATGTGAAAGGGACTAATTTCATGAAGATGACTTAACCCAGACTCCATACCTAATGTAAGGGAAAAGTGGGTCCGATTTTCCTCTGCTTGTCTTGAACATGATTGTTAGGAAAAGACGCATCATTTTTATGTGATTCGTCACTAAGGAATGACAAGATTTCTTCAACATGTGAGTGAACATCATAGAACACTTAAAGCCTACGTCTACAAGTTCAAAGAAATTAAAGATGAGATGATCACTTACAGGGAAAGTGGTCTTATTTTCGAAGTCTGATGCTCCTAGTGGACAGGGTGCTTTTTGGTATCCTATGCATCAGCTTTTTATATAAATAAAGCCATTTTGTTTTATTATTTTCGGATGAATTTCTCAGAGATGATACAGGAAAAAGAGAACGTTTCGACATAATACATCCGGACCCTCCAACTAACATACTATTTTCAATTAGTCCCTTGGTCTCTCCATGGTTTCCATTGAATCATAACTATTCATGCAAGATCGGCCTTCCATCCAACAATCATTTGTTCTTGCAATCAAAATACACAACCATTCTTCACTATATAAATCACACAAAAAAACCTTAATTCTTTTTTCATTTTATGCATTCGAGAATCAATTAAGGGAAATCAGGTTTAGATCACCCTAGGAAAAAAAGTTGTTGCAAATTCTCCAATCTCTAATGGTTAGTAATTAGGTCCCAAAATCCAATGTTTCTAGATATAAAACATATATATTGGATAACATATTAATCATTTAGTTTTAGTAATTCAATCTATTTTCCATAACCAAAATGTCTCGTAGTATGATAGGAAAAGCTAATGTATTAGGCACCGTACTCACCAAATATACTTGGTTAATTGAGTTTAAATACTGCAATTAAATCATAATAATGTTTATAATTAAAATAAAAAACTAAGAGGTTGATGGAAACACCTCGAAGGTCATTCCATGTAATGATGTGAGGTTTGAAAACCTCATTTCAATCCAAGATTATATTGAAAAGTGGAGGATTATAGTTATACGTGAGGCATGAAAGCTCATTATTAAAGAAAAATTTCACCGGAAAGTGGGAGGCATATAGCCTCCTTAATAATGATATGGGGGCTTAAGAGCCCTTCACTTGAGAGAAATCATAATAAATATATATATATATATATATAACCTTCTTAGCATTATCATGAGACGTGGATCAAAGCATGTAACATTTCTAATGATGAAATGGAATATAAAAGCTCTTTTACTATAGAAAGATTGCACCTAAGAGCCGGCAACTAGATTCAAGCTCTCCACCTGAACCTAAGAATAGTTTGACCTAGTTAATATGTTCGATCCTTTTCATTAGGTGAGTTTTTTAAGTTTGTAGAGTGATTTTTAAACTTATTAAATTTAAGTCTATAGAAAAGTTATACTGTTTTTTTTTTATTCATTCTCTCAATACATATGGTTTAAAACATGTGCAAATTAAATTAGGTATAATTTAAGCATTTTGTTTAAAAAGTAAGTGATTACGGGATGCTTTTGAAATCTTGATGGACAGAACAAAACTAAACATATACCATACTTGGAGGGATAAAAAAGTGTAGTTTTTACAAGAATGGATTGTATGAATCACCTTTCTAAACGAATTCAATAAATTAAAAAAACCAGTGAAAGGACATTCCTTACCTACCAACAAAAGTTCCCACAATTATGATGCAGACATGACCTTTACCTGATTTTAGTTTGACTTTTTCTTTGACTTGATTGATGACAAATACTTCCATACTAAACGCCTTGCTTTGACTCTTTATATTCCCGTCAAATTAAGTTTCAAAAAAGCGTGATTCTTTGTTAAAAGGGTATATTGTTATTAGTCTTGGAGAGCTAAGGTAAATAAATTTGGCTTTGTTTATAAAATCAAGGAATCTACCCATTTACAATTTTAGTTTTTACAAGTTATTTGACTTGTAATTTATTATTAGAATAATTGTTTTAGCAAAAAAAATATTATCTTTTAAAATATTTTTATAATAAAATTTTTAATTATAAATCAAAAACTCTCTCTCTATATATATATATTTAATTAAATAAATTAAAAATTATTTATGCTAATAAATATAAAAAGATTAATATGTCTATTTGACTCACCTAATCATAGATGAAATAATTATTTTCTAGCTCAAATGAATTAATATATAGATTTTATTAATTTTTTAATAACAAGTGAAAAATATAATTACGAATTAATAAGATAATGTTTATATATAATAAAGATAATTTGAACTAATAAAAATTTATAAAATCTCAAGTTTATTTTTAACATATTAAAAACTACGACAATATTGCAATTGTCATATTAATACATTATTTTCCTTAATCTTTGTATGATATTTTAAAAAAATAAAAGAAAAATTACAAAAAAATATTAAAAAAAGATATAGATAGATTAAGTGTAGAGTGATAAATAGGCCAAATATAAAGAATATATTTTAAAATAAATGCAAAAAAAACAGTAAAAGAATATTACAAAAAATTAAAAAATTATTATAAATAAATTAAGCTTAAAATGATTAAAAGAAATTATGTATGGGTAGGCAAAAGAAAAGGTTGAGAAAAACATGTGAAGATAACGGTGTTTCATTTACAAGTAATGTACGTACGTTATTTTATCATTAAACTTTGGTTGCAATGTCCTTGCTTGGATAAAAACGGAGGACCTAACATGTGCTTAAAAGTCGCCGGTTGATATGATTATCACAAAAGCTGTCGCATGACCATCCAAAACGGAGCAACCCGCCCCGCATCCTGTGCAACCAAGCTCGAGGAAGAGGCATGGTGTCCTTTTAGATGTGGTGGGTTGGGTAAGGGTTACTTTTGGTTTGGTTGGGCTGTTCGGGTCCTTCAAGCTCTCACCAACTCCTTGTCTGTGTGTGTGTTGTTTCCACATGAACCATTACCAGCTTCGCGCTGGTTGCCCCGCTCCTAAAGGGCACTTGTCCCTTTTCTTCTCCCCTCTTTTTTGCACGATTTATTCGTTCGGTCCAGGTTGTTTGGTTTGGAGATGCTTTTAATTTTTTTTACATAATTTATATAAAAAAACATGTATTTTTTATTTTTAAAGATATTATTTATACTTTGAAAATATTATATCTTTGAAAAAAACCCGTATCACCTCCCATCCAAACACACTTTAACAACTTTTGCATCTTGGTTTGGAGTTTTTCTCTTCTCTCGATTCAAGCTTGCAAGCCAACCGGAAACAAATTCTCTTACTGCTAGAGTATTAATAAATAATAATGAAAATATTGAGAGAGAAAAATATATAGCTATTTTTTTATGAAAATGAGGATAAAATAACTTATCTGGGCATTTTCCGCCACAATTGCTAAATAGATTATGTTTAGTCAGTAATTAGAGAGGGAATAGCTAATAGATTAAAAAAAACATATAAAAATTTTTGCGAGCAATTCAATCGGTAATTTTACACCATAAGGATTTACCGGTAAAATTATCGATAAAAAAAGTTAAAATATGTTGTTCTTACCGCTCATTCCTCTTCTTCTTCTTCTTATTCCTCCTACTCCTTCTCATGTAAAAATTATGATAACATTAATTTGTTTCTGGACAAGGGAGGCAAGAAGTTTTTTGGAGCCACAAAAACGATGTTGTTTTCTCAAGCAAAATATACCTTTTTTTTCTTTTTCATTTTTTTCACTTGTAAATATTTGACTCCTTACAGGTCCGCTTGAGCTCAAAATTATGATAAAGTCTGGTAAGTTTTGGTTTGAAAAACATTTCAGCTCATTTAATAAACTTATGTGTTGGACCTGTTCTTTTCTTTTTTGAAAAAATACTACTATATTTTCCATAACTCTTGAGAACAAAATAGTATCTTACAATTGAGGAGCAAGAAATTGGATGAAACGCACCGCATTAGTGGGATATGGATATCCATGGAACCTAAAGTATATTTAACTATTCGAAAATTTAAACAATAAATTGTTGGTTTATACCACAAGTAATCTATAGCAAGGCTTGGTGATAGTACAAAACAGTAGAGTCGACTAACAGATTAAATGAGCGAGGTCTTCTGAGATGCATGAATTTCACCATCTCATAGCACCATTTTTTTATCTGAAAAACCCAGTAATCAAGATGTAGTTATGAAAGAAAAGGAGCGAATCCCCAGTTCATTATGAATCGGTTATAATTCTCGTACAACATATATGCAGATGCAATTGAAGCTATCTTTCCTCCGCTCATGCTTTCTTGCTCAATTACCCAGAGTCAGTAAAAAGAAATTAGAAAAACACCATTAGTCACTACTGCTTATACAGTCTACAACCAGGGGAGTTGTGACCCAATGGTGACAGTGGCTGTCTCAATGAATCTATATCCTCCGAATCAATCTTGCTCTCAACAGGTAAACTCCTCGAACTTGATTTTCGCTTGCTCCTCTGCAAAAAAGTCAAGGAAATTAAACTGCGAAATGAACCTCAATGGCCAAGACTGCTCATGAAAGTGAACGCACATACAGACATAGTCGTGCGCACAAATGGGCAGACATGCACCTACAGACACAAATCGGGAAAGAAGTCTTCCTTCTCTCTTACCTTAGCAGAAGCACCGGTGCTATGCTTTCCGCCAGAACCATCAAAGTTCTGTTCTCTGTTTTCTCGCCTCAACAACCTTTTGTTCTCCCCATCCAGTATATTGTTCTCTTCAAATAATAACCTGACCTGCACAAGACAGTGTTTCATTAAGCTATTACCAGGAAAACTTGTGTCCTCCAAGAAAATTGTTTCCATGAGTCTTCTCACCTCCTCTTCAGCTCTAGTAAGATTAATCCTGAGATGTTCCTTATCTTGCTGAAGTGTCCTTGCTTTAGCAGCTAGTGATAATACTTTCCGTGTTGAAGGCCTCAAACTACCACCGTCAGAGACAAAAGTAAAAAAGAAATAAAGGTGATAAGAGTATTGAGTGCGGAAACTTTCAAGAAACAAAAAACGAGCTTGCAACAAGAGCAAGACAAATGTCAAATGTTTTTCAACTTTTTGGCATACACCATTACATTTCCAAGCCGCACAGTGACGATAAAACACGGTTGTCAAGGGCACCAGTTTATCAGTAAAAGATTAGACACGAGCAAAAAATGTCATTTCATACCAGTTCATCTTAATATCCCGAATTACTTAAGTCTCTTTTGCCTGTCGACAGAGAGGTTGGTTCCTCATCATCAGAAATACAGGTGACACAGTACAAGACAGTGTAATTGCTGGAAAACTGTCAAAATTGGTGAAAAGCAAGGCAAGCTATTGGTATTGGTTTGGGTTTCCAGTCAGAAAAACAAGGTGTGCTATGAGGATCTTATTTTATCATTTCTGGAAAATAAAATATAGTAAAATCAAAGATGGTGAAGAACACTTCTTTGTCTACAAGTCCGTGGAAAGTATAACCAAGCAGAAAGATAGACACTCTGATATTTGTAAAGGAAAGGGCTATATTTCAACAAACTTGACATACAAACAAAAAGGACTGAAAAATTCATTTACCTATTCCACATTTTCAGCAAAGTTTGACATGAATCATAGCCACTGTTCGCTTCCAAATAAGCTTGGCCAGATTCCACCTCATCTTTATCAACCAGTGTTGCTAAAATGGACTCAAGGGAATTCTCCTCCATATCAGTGCTCTCAGCTGATGAATCATCCTACGAGGTTACAGTTATTAAGCATTGTCATCCTTTACTTGGAGTGGTATATGCACGCACACAAAGAGAAGCAAAAACTGATAGTAAGGGAAAACTATGTACGAAACGCAGAATCACTCATAACAAAGGTGCATTCATCTATTACACATAACCAAACAGTATTACCAGGTTATGCAAACCATTAATTTCAGTGTCAACGAAGTGTACATTCCTTTGAGCCACAATCCAGTACGTATAATCAATGCCTTTCAAGGAATCAAACACTATTACATGGGAAAATTTTGCATGAGTGTAAATACCCATATGAGAATTCACAGAGTTCTGTTAGCTGTCCATACATATAAGTAGCACTAAAGTTCCAGGATAAAGAACTACAGTCTATAAATCAAGTAGGCACAAACAGCTAAAAAAACGTTACGAGGCAGCCTGACACGCAATTCTGAATCAACTAAGCAATAATACTAACTCATCTATAAGGTATAAGCCCAGACAAAATGTAGGCAACATCCAATTTTCAAAAACCCACAAACAATCAATCAAAAGGAAAGGTAACCGAAAACAAAGAATTTAAAAATTACCCTACGAGTATGGCACTTGTGCTTATAAAACTGCAATTCCTCCAAAGCCTTCCCCGACTCCTCCTCCAATTCACGAACCCTGACCTCTGCCTCTTTTGCTCTTTCCTCCGCCTCTCTTGCCCGCTCATCCGCCTCATTCCCAAACTCCATTAAAGCCTCTCTATCATTATCATAAAGCGAACACTCTCTTTCCCATTTGTTACACTGACTCACCAAATTCGCACACTCCGCTGCCAATCTTTGATTTTCCTCCACAAATTTCTTTATCGCCGCTGCATTCATATTCGCCTCCGCCTAAAAGCCAAAACACACCAAAAAAGAACAAACAAATTATTAAGAAAATCGGGAACTAAAACGAACTGGATAATACAATTGATTGGTAACTTTTTACCTTGGCACGGTCAATAAGGATGTCTTTTTGGCGAAATTTGCCGAGGAGAAGAAGGTGTTGGTCACGGAGACGGAAATAAGCATCCTCGTAAACGCGAAGCTTTAATTGGAGAGTGCGAGCAGAGACTGGTAGGCCTAAGGATTCATTGATTGTTTCTTTTATGTAATCGTCGATTTCTTGAAGTAGATCCATTTCTGATCTCGAAAATAAAAACCCTAGCTTTTGAACTGATCTTGAAAATTCAAATCAACGAACCCTACGAGATCGATTTCGCTGATCTAATGTCAAAAAGATTGAGGTTAGAAGTTTTTTCGCTTGGCTTCTGAGTTCTGTGGCTTTTGGATTTGGGAATTCAAATTGAAATGGAAGGCGGTTTTTGGATTTTGGGAATCGAAACTAGCCGTTTGGAGGGTATTTAAAGCGGCATCTCGTGTGGGCCCTCAGATAGTTTGAGGCGTTTGAAACCTACCTGTGCTCGGCCCAGTAAGACCCAGCCCAGATGGGCTGTGAATTAGGGTTTTAAATTTATATTTTTCAAAATGTTTCATTTTGGCCTCTAATGTTTTGCATCTTTTTCTTTTTTATCTGGTTCTTTTCTAACTAAATTAAGGAAAAGAGAGATATTAGATGGGGAATGCTAGCGGCAGTCTCTTCAACACCAAAAAAAAACTTGGTGTACAAGAGATTTTTTAAATTGATTATAGAGATTGAATTTAATTAATCAGACTTTAGATTTACATCTTAAATATTATTAGTTAAAATATTATAAATTTTAGAATTGTTAAAAATTTACATGAATCTGTAAAATTAATCAAAATTATATGCAAATTCATATACATCAGGTTCAATGATTGGAAACTAAAATTAGATATTACATGGCACTGGATTTAAGACATGGATCCCGGCCACTGAAATTCACTCGTGAGAAGTAAAAAAAATGCTATTTTTTTGGTGAATAGCAAAAAATATTAATTCCCTTGCATTACGAAGCAAGACTATCGTGATTTGAAAATTCAAATTGCAACTCTTGATTGTATCAATCAACGGAGTTGGACGAGAAATTAAATATCACGCATGCATAAAATCACGAGGAGCCACTTGCTACTTTTTGAAAACTAGGGTTTTAATTTGACGGATCGCACAGATTCCTAAAGCAACACGAGTATCCATTGCTATTAAAATCTATTTGGAATTGTAACAGTAGTTACAGTTTAAAGTATTTTTATTTAAAAATAAATGAATTAAAATTATTTTAAAAATATATTTTTTATTAAAAAAATTAAAAAAAAAACATAATTTATACTATATTCTCAAACAAACTTAATCATAAATAAAGTGATTATTTGATTTTGATTTTTTAATAAATTAAAGAAGATTTTTCTAGATAAAATTTGGTAAGTGGAAAGAAATCTACTCTTACCATTAAACATGCTACTTTACGTTAAAGTAGCTATTTAATCCACGCTCCACCATAGATCTTATATTTGTTTTCAAAACAAATATTATTTTAATGGTTTTTTTAAATCAAAAAATTCTAAGTGTAAACAAAAAAATTTATAAAAATATATAATTAAACAAATTGATAATTATCTATCTAAATAAACAGAAAAAAAAATCATAAACAATAACCAGAAATAAAACTAAAAAAATTAAAAGATAAATGTTGATCAAGATATTTGATCCCACAACATTAAACATTTATATAGTTATGTTTACTGAATTTATTTATTATAACCAATTTATTATTGAATTAAATGATAATATAAATAGACACGCATATGGAACTTATCATAAATATTATTTAAAAATAAAATAAAAAATTTATGGAAGGCTAAGCATGTGGAAAATATTATCTAAAAATAAATATTTTTTATTCTTGAAAATAAATTTTATTTATAAAAAACAAAAAAATAGACGAATTAGAATAATATCTTTAAAAATTTAATACAAACAAAAAAAAATTAAAATAAACCTCACTTCAAAACAAGCATGTGGACTCATAACTCGGATGATAAGTAAGGAATAAACTAGTAGAAAAGAAATTGAAGATAATCACAAAAACATTTTTCTTAATAATATAAAAAAATGAAATCATAAAAGAAAATTAAAAAAAAAAGATATCAACTTGCCTTATTTTTTCAAACTTATAACCTAAGTTATTGGACTGAAAGCACCATAAATAAAAAAAAATCTATGAAGTCCAATTCCTAGTAAATTAAATGTTGAGGATGAAACTGAAAAAGAAATCAATTGCATAAAAAAATCTAAAATAAAAAAATTATATTAAAGGACAAGATTAAAAACAAATAAAACTTTAATAAAAAAGTCAAGAAAAAAACTAAAAATCAAGAGAATAAAAATTAAATTATAAAAATAATAATACATAATAAATTACAATTGAAGGACTAAATTGAAAATAAACATTTTTTTATAAAAAGATCAAGTATAAAAATTAGAAATAAAAAAAATTAAAATTAAAATAAAAAATTAAACATGTATCTTTTAATTACCATCACATGCCATACTAAAAAAAAAAACACAAAAACGCTTTCAACGACATGATGGAAGGGCGTGTATGGCTACTAAAAAACATTCTACACACCGCTCAAAAAAGGATTGATACCTTTTATGCACCGATGTGTGATGAGCAAGTATGAACAACTTTTTTGAATAAAAAATTAAAAATTCAATATAAAAAATCAATGGGAAATAATAAGAACATCCCTAAATGTCTTATTTTGCCTATTTTGAAGGGCAAGAATATTTTTTTATTGTATTTTAAGAATGAAAAGATAGAAAAATAATTGATGAAAAGTTCTATTTTTTTTTAATTTTAAAGGATAAATAAGTCATTTTATTATTAAAAAAACTAGAAAAAAATACATATATCCATAAACAACTATTTAATAACCAATAGATCATTAAAAAATACAAAATTACACTCAACATCGAAGCGTTTGTTTTTTCCACTGAAAGACAAGATAATAATTTTATAGTAGGAATCTACAATAATCTATATTTATTGCTAAGCACTCTTGGTTTTGTTAATTTTCTTACTAATAAATGCTATTAAAAGCCACGTAAATCATGAATGGCAGTTACAGAGGATTGTCAAAAGACTCAAAACCACAGGGTAGGTGGATGGAGAGATGATGATGATGATTAAACAACCATACATGGAATAGAGATCACAAAAACAATGACTCCACAATATTTCAGATTCTCAGTTTCATAAATTACAAGTGGATTTGGTACATCGACACGAGGCCTCAGTAAGCCATTATGAGTTTTCGGCTTCTTTGCTTTTGGCGCTGGCTTGAACGAATCGCTCCGCCTCTTCTTTCAGTTCTCCTTCGATTTCTTCTAACTGCAATTTTTTAAAACCAGAAATCAAATAAATTTAGCAAATGCTTCTACTTGATATGCAATTTCAAAATAAATAAAGCTAGCTGAATAAGTTGAGACACCAAGCATCCATGGCATCGAATCATTGGTTGGTAATCAAGAGTCAAACTCTGAATTCAGAAAAGCAAGTTAATTCTCTAAATTTGAGTGATGAAACAATGTCGCTGCAGCACTTCAACAAGCTACCTAGCTATGACTAGAGGCACCATGATTTTTTCCTTTCTTTTGGATCCTACTGTCACAATCACATAATTTCAACAAGGCATATTTAGTTATTAAGAGAAGATAATTAATTCTGATATAGTTGACATGATAATAGGCAAGAACACGAGACTTGGAACAAGGTACTGGGTTGATGAAAAGAAGCACCTTCTCGATAGCTTCATCAACTAGATGAGCATCCCTTTCTGCTTTTTCCGCTATATTTTCAATATATCTTGCCGTTTGTTTAAGTTTGCCTTCCGGCAAACTATCGGCTAAGTCTTCTGCTACCTTGTCCACTTTATCAGCAACCTTTTCTACAGTTTCAGCAACAGCTTCTGTTGTCTGCATCAATGAATCAACTTTTGTCCACACATCCAATTCAAAAGCTAAGTTAGGCCCAGAATCATATTATAAGACTGTATGAAATATAGCCAATGATTAATGGCGATGCGTGCTGGATGTTAAACTCAAAGAAAATGTGCGTTTTAATCTGATAATGAATATCTCTACCTTTGGACCTTAGTATAGGCCACCATTTGCTGATGCCGAAGGGAGTTAAGGCTAAAATCAATCCCAGAACCCAAGTTTGCCTACACAATGAAAGTTTACTGCATCAGTTCATCTTCAGATAATAGATTGCAGAAAGAATATTACGAATCGTATAGACATTGAAATTTCAAAATAGCACTCACCAAGATCCGGGATTAAGATCAAAGGGAAGATTAAAAGGAAGAGGAAAAGGAAAAGGAATTCCTGATTCAACGCCGGTACTGTAGACAGCCATTTCCCTGAATCACAGTTAGGTACTGTCACATAAGGATCTGATGCAATCAGCTTAAGATAATCATAGTATAAGAAATTATAGCCAAGCAAAATTAAAGAGAGATTAAATATACATCTTTCTATTCTTTCCGTAGTGTAGGACTTCCTGAGTGGTAGTGGAAATGTTCATCTTCTGATGCCCAAGAAACTGGATTCTGTGATTGTGTTTTGAGGTTGCCAGATGAAAACTGGGATTGGTGCCATAAACTTGAGATCTCCGTCTGGATCCGGTAGGAAGACTGGCCCAGTTATGGGGAAGTGTTGATTTTGCACTGCACAACATCACTGCTAGGATTGATTTCTTAGAGGCTTATACGTATCTAGGCTGCGGGATGACAGAAATCCTTGGATAGAGAAGTAGTGTTTCAATCTGTTAACATATAAGACGCTTGGAAGGAGTTATTTTGAATTTTCAACCATTCTCCATGTTTGACCATATAAATGACTTTTAGAAATGTATGAAAACATATTTAAATTGCCAGGTAAGGAGAGAAAGCCAGTCAAAGACGCTTTATTTCATGCCCTGACAAAATCCCTTAGGTTTACATTTTGGAACAGTAGCGACAAAGAAAATGAAAATAAAAGTAAAATGTTTTTATATATTTTTTACTTCGAAAGTTCCTTAACTTATTCAAAAATTATTTTAAAAAAAATTATTTAATACTTGTTGGACCATGAATTATGTTTATATCTCTTCAATCAACCATATTTCTGTTATTTTTATGCTTCTATCGTAAAAACTAACCAAACAAAACTTTAGAAATTAAACTTCTGTGTGGGACCATCAATATTGCAAGCGTGCAATGAATTCTTCTCTCTCCCCCTGGTGTTTGTCAGTTGTATGCGTGCTGTGAAAATACGATGAAATTTAGGATTTGTTTATTTGTAAGAAAATTATTTTTTAAAAAAAGTAAATTTTATGAAAGTAAATTCTGGAAAAAATAATTTTTTGAAAAGTAAAATATTTTTTGATATTTGGTAATGTTATTAAAAATAAACTGAAAAATAATTTATTAATATTTTATTTTTCTCAAGTTTATTAAAATAATAAGAAATAAATCTTACAGATTAAAAAATTAAATAATAATAAAATAAAAAAAACATAAATTATTTCAAATAAAATAAATAATAATCAAAATAATAAAGATCAAATCTAAAAAAAATATAAAAAATAAAATAATAATAATTAACATTTCATAAAGTATTTCAAGTAAAATAAATAACAATCAAAAGAATGGGAATCAAATTTGATAGAAAAAAATTTAATAAAAAAATAATAGAAGAAAAACAAATAACAATTATAAAAATAAAGATCAAAGTTAATATAAAAATTAAATTTTAAGGAATAAAAATGAAAAATAAATATTCAAAACAAAATATATATATATATAGCAATCAAAAGTTTGAAAATTAAATTTGATATAATCAGTAAATAATGACATTTCTAAATTTTTTACAATTTCCGGAAAGTGTTTTTTTTTCAAATTTTTCAGGAAAACACTTTTCTAAAAATTAAGTTAAATTTTTCTTTAACTATAAAGTGTTTTTTATTTATCAATTTTTCTAACAGAAACAAACACAAGAAAATTTATAAAGTGATTTCTCATAAATCACTTTTTGAAAAATAAACACAAAAAAGTTTGGAAAGTGTTTTTCTGGGAATCACTTTCCGGAAAACAAACACAACTAAAAAGAAAAACACTTTCTTGAAAATTAAGCCAAATGTTTTTATTAAAAAATATTTTTGTTGGTAAGAAAATATTTTTCATTGACCAAAAAGTTTTTTCCATTGACTGGAAAGTGTTTTTTGTTGATCGGAAAATATTTTCCGTTGACCAACTTTCTTAATGACAAACAAACACGGGGAAGTTTGAAAAATGATTTTTCAGAAATTGTTTTTCGAGAAATAAGCATGACCTTAAAAGACTGCTTTAGAATGTTTTGCAGTTATTTTTTTAAAATTATTTTTAAAAATATTATATTAAAATAATTTAAAAAATTAATTTAAAAAAAATACAAGTTGACTTACGTTTCCCAAAACACTATCAGTTGAGTGTATTGAATTAATTTTTTGAGATAATCTCTAAATTTATTTGAGTTTCAAAATAAATTGATTGAAAGTTGATTTAATAAATATTTAAAAATATAGTTATGATTACTTTTAAAATATTTTTTATGTAAAAAGATATTAAAATAATATTTTTTTTATTTTTAAAAAAATATTTTTGATACCAACATATTAAAATAATCCGAAAACACTAAAAAAAATATTAATTTAAAACAAAAAAAAATCAAATTCTTTCACAAATATTTTTAAAATAAAAAAACAAACAGGATTTGATACGAAGCAATCAACATATCAAGGACACTCATGACTGGATCAACCTAACCACAACTAAGCTTGGTTTAAAAAATTAAAAATAATATCAAATTATTTAAAAAAAATATTAAAATAAAAATATTTTAAATTAACTCACTCAATTCAGTTTAATCCATCCAACTATTAGCATGGTTAAGTTTAGTAAAAAAAAATAAATCTTATTTTTATTTTATTAAATGATTATAAAAGTAAATATTTAAAAAAAAATAAAAAAAATAAAATCACCAAGAAAGAGCGTGTTTCTTCTGTTGAACTTCAATTCTATATTAATGCATCTATTTATTATTTTAATAAAATTATTTTTTATTACAAGCAATGTTTATTTTAAATAAAAATATATCATAATCACAAAAGCAAGTTTTTTTAAAAAATAACATCTTAATATCTACATGTAATCAAAGAAAATATGATAAAATCATGTAAAAATCTATAAAAAAAACTTAAATTTTTTTTCATTGATTGTTTACGAGAAACGTAAAAATGTGAATAAAACAAAGTCTTGAATCAAAACATATATTTCTTTTTAAAAGGGACTGAAAAGTGAAATCAAAAAAATTTGACATGCCAAATTTTTTAAAAAGATGTCCATGAACAATGATTAAAAAAAGCTTGCACCCCCCGCAGTCAATTTTGGTCCACAAAATTTTCTTTTTAGTATGGATTATTAAACAACTCTATGATATTACGAGGTGAAACTGCAAAAAAAAAAAAGAGCAATTAAAATCAAACAAAAAAAACCCTTTTAATTCATGTGAGCTTAAAAACCATTGTCCATGAATATATGTTTAGTATGATTTCACGGAAAAAAATAATTGAAGAATGAAATTGAAATAAATTAATTTTAAAAATAAAAACAAACAAAAATAAACCTGCATTAATTTTTTAAACTAGTAATTCTCCAGTCATGAACATGGGACTAACCCAACAGAAAATAAACCATAAAAAATAATAAAGCAAAACTAAAAAACATAATAAGAAAAAAAAAACATCAACTTAAAAAATAAAAATAAAAATTAAGCAAAATCAAGTTAACCATCTAAATTTGGTCTCATTTTTAAAACTCAAAATTTATAAAATTTTAGATCTGGATTCAATAAAAAAATATTTTTTAACTAATTGAATTTTAAAAGATGAGATGATGGAATAAATATTAATACAAAAAATGCAAAAGGAAAAAACAAAAAAAATAAGAATAAAAGTTGATGGAAAAAAACTCAAAGATTGTGCAATTTAAAAAAATAAAATAAATAACAATTAAAAAATAATAACCAAATATGAAATATCATAAAATCACAAGGGGTAAAATAAAAATATTTATAAATTGATAAATTATTTATAGACTAAGAAATAGATGAGAGGTGACACTGGAGAGAAAAAAAAATTAAGTTTATAAAAAGATTTAAAAAAAACACGGAATGAATTTTCCATACTATATGAGAAAATTATATATATTTTTTGTTTCCATGGGTATCAAAGCAATTACATTTCAAAAAAAATAAAAAGATTAAAACACTCACAAGTGAAAGACATCATTATTTTTTACTTATGCTAAAGTTGTAATTTGACTGTAAAAAAAATTTACAGGTCTATCCTTGTACAATATTGAAAAAAAATGTCAAATTCAATTTTTTTATTTTTTAAAATTACACAATTGCAATAAATAGTGATTTTAGTCTCGGTAAACCGTAACTTCAATTAGTATGACTTTTCAGAACCGGCACCGGTCAAACAAATTGCATTTGTCATTCTTGCCAGGATCTTCAGTCTTTTGCTTCTTAGGAAATGTCATCGCTGCGACTATTTGAACAAACGACTCCATCTCCTCTTCCATGCCTTGCTTCCACCTGCATTTTAATCGAAACAAGAGACGGCTTAAAATAATCAGATGTTACCAATCAAATTAGTATGACTACAAAGGGCAAAAATGTTTCGAGCTCAGCCGCCTCACATTTGGTTCCCAACCGAAGTTAATTTAACTAGTTACACATTTCTTTTTATCTCGGGACTTTTAAATTTAAACCTTGTATAGATATAAAATATAATATCTTGTATTTAAGTTTATAAAATAAAATAAATATAATGAAATTAAAAAATATAATTACTTAAATCAGTATATAATAACTTAAATTATTATCTCGTAATATAATTTATATTATTTTTTTTAAAAAAAAAACAATGCTCCTTTTAGCACCAACAAGAAAACGTACTGTTGCCCCTTCACAGATTTTGCAAATTGTCCAGCAATCGGAGAGCATAAAGTGAACCATTTGCTATCTTCTCCTTCTGGTGAGGATTTTGCAACGACGAAATGCACGCGTTATTTCGGTGATGGAAAAAATTAATTAATTCTTAAAAAGCAAGAAAAAGAAGGTATACTTTTCCTGCCCATCGTTGACGTGTTCTTTTTTTCATTATTCACTTCAACATTTAAAATTTTTTTATGACATGTACAAATAACTTTGAAAATCTCTTTAAATATTTTATAGGCTGTAGATGGTTTAGAAGAGGTTATTTTTTAAAGTATTTTTTTAAATACATTAAAATAATATTTTTTATTTTTAAAAATTTATTTTTAATACCAGTACATCAAAACAATAAATAAAAAATTTAAATTTTTAATAAAAAAGAAATTGAATTTTAATTCTAAAGGAACAAAGTTTACTTACCAAAATACTTCTGAGCTGGTCACTTTGTTTTATAATAGTATTTTAAAAGTTTATATTAATGGGGCATATTAGGTGTAAGAAGAAGCGGTTCCTTGTGATTCATGAGCATTCCATCATTTTCTAATTCTCCGAAGCAACCTTAGCTGTTTATTATTATATTTACTAATATGGCGGAGCCATGTAGCCAAGTCGGTGCGAGTTGAGGTAAGAGATGAAATTTTCCAGCAGGTTTAAAGTTACTATCAAAATCAGAACAAAACGTCAAAACTCTGGCATTGTTCCTTGCGATCATTAAACAAGACTTTTCACATGTTGATAAAGAAAAGATTCTTGCTGACTCGGTTAATGGTTCGGTGCGATACGAGGCAGCATGTTTTTTATAGGAAAAAAGGTGCTAAGGATAAAGGAAGGTTCAATGGTTCCGCGCGATATTAGGCAACATGTTTTTATAGATAAAAAGGTGCTAGAATAAAAAACACCTTCTAGATGACCTCGTTACTGTATGAGAATCTTTGGCTCTCTCTCTCTCTCTTTTTTTGGAATAGTGATGAATTAAGTTTTTTATCATTATATTTTTATAAAAATATACTAAATAAAAAAATTATGAGAATAAATTATTTGACGCATAAGTATATCTTAGTGAGGGCGTTTCAAGTCTGCCTGCAGCCATACCTAACCGTGATTTTATAATACATATTTTATAAATAAACACACATATTTTATATTTTAATGTGTAAAAATTATTTGTAAACTTATTATATTTTCATCAAATATTAATACAAATATAAAAAAAAGTATTTATGTATATTGTCATAGTAAAATTAAATTTTAGACTTTTTTTTACAAAAACATAAAATTTATATGTTATAGATATATTATGAGACCTTTATAACAAATATTTACAACTTTTTATCTTTTAAAATAGAAATATTTACATTTCAGAGTATCAATAAATTTAAAATTCAAGAACACACATATTTATTTCTAGAATTTAAATTTTTTTAAAGTTATTTAATAATTTTTTTTATAAAAATATCAATTTTGTCATCGCAAGTTTTTAAATATCTTGATTGGAATTACTTTTTTAGGCATTCAAAACTTCTATTACAGGCCTATAATTTCTTGGATTAAAAAAAAACTAAAATAGGGGAATACATTAATTAATTAATATCTCAAATACTGAATAACATTTTATCTATATATATCTTGAAATTTAGAATATCATCGGGTATTTCGACAAAAGTTGCCGTTTATTCAGGGCACATACGCGAACCCTTATCTTTATCAATCCCAGTGTCAAATTAGCGTGCCGGTTAGTTAATATTTATGCTTTAATGGAAATTTCCAATCTCTAATTAGGAGGTTGCGAAACTGCTATTTCGTGTGCAAAGAAAATATATAAACCAATTAAGAGTTATTCAATGAATTCCAAACTATTATACCAAGCACGTGCAGATTCTAAAAAAACCGCATTGTTTATATTTTACATGTTGAATCATTATCCCGAATGCTTAACTCTAAACAGTATCTCCCGTGAGCTTGCAGGAGGTGTCATGCCAGCTAGCTCGGGCATTGTTTAGCTACAGGATTTTAGGGTACTCCACTATCTTTATTTTTCAATTACCATCTGACATGTGCTGGAATTGCATTGGGCGTGGATCTTCAAAAGCTTATATAAACTTGCCATGAGGTGTACGAAGAGTTATCATTATCTTACTCTTTAAAAAAGCTTTGTATTTTTTTATGTCACGACAAGACGTGGGAAAAGAAATATATATATACATACACACACACACTGGATCGGCGGACCCTTTTCATCCAATTTAATTGCCTAAAACTTGAGAGGCCAAAAACCTTTAATGTCTTATATAAAAGAGTTGACAACAAGTCTCATTCATGTGTAGTTAAATAAATAAATATTATAAAAATCCTCCGTATCCAAATTATACTTAAGGTCATCTCATTTTATAATAAGGGATTTTTAGAAGCATTAAGGGAATTTTGATAACATCTGAAAACTTCTGGATATAAGTTAAGAGGGTCATTGTAATTTACCCAAATTCATAATCTAATTTATATAATTTGGAGGGTGTTATTAATTGAAATGATTAATGCAGGACTGAATTGCAAGAGCTCGTATGATTGCGTGTCACGATGACTAGGTTTTTTTTTTCCCCGGGTAACTGCACGACGTTGAAAGCTCGGGCCATCCTGAAAAGAATAAACAGAGGCACCCGGAGGAAACCCAGCATTAACGATTATCTAATGGTTTCAAGATGTAGCAAAATGGAATCGAATTGGGACTGAAAATAGATAGATAAATAGATAAGTAAATAAGGGTATCTGCTACTTATCAAGCTTTCCTTAATTACAAGTCAAATTTTTCATGGTACAATAACAAAGTGTTTCTTGGCTGGCCTCAGCCTTTTGATTCTTCGGATTTTCCATTGGCTTGCTCCGTGAGTTGCTCCGATAAAGACTCCACCTCCTCTTCCACCTCCTTTTCCACCTCTTCCACCTGATTTTTAATCTTAATAAGAAACAAAGCAAACCCAATTTTTACTTTCTTTTTTTAAAAAAGAGGCTCAGTTTACAACATGGATGCTACAAATATTGCAAAATGCCTAGTTTATTTCATGTAATATTATAACATGTTTAAAACAGCCTGCATTGGCTGTCAATGGGTGACGGAAGTCGTTGGTTTTGATTTTCGATCTGGACTGAAAACAAGATGGGCATGCTTTTTTTTCTTTTCAATCCTTTCTTTAAAGCAGGCAGCCAGCAAGAATATGAAATTTACTGATTTTTTTTTCCTGCTAGTTATAATTCAGCCATGGGACCATGATGTTCACAACTAAAACGAATCGGTACACGACTAAAGTGAACGTCAAAATCATCAACAGCGAGCATTTAGGCTTACGCATTGATTCTGCGTTTCGAGAAACACATTTAACCTGATATAAGGAAACGATTCATGCTGACACAATTAACAATCGTTTTATATGGTGTTAGGTAATTAATTGCTAAGACAGAAAAAAGCGTATTAGGCAGTACCTTTTCAATTATTTCATCTACTACATTAGCATCCTTCGCTGTTTCTTTCGCGACGTTTTCAACAAATGTGGCCACTTCTTGAAGTTTCCCACCTTCCGGCAGATGATCGGCAACTTCTTCAGCTACCTTCCCCACTTCCTCAGCCACCTCTTCTACGATGTCTGCAACTTGATCTGCTATCTCCACCACTTCTTCTACTTTCTCTACACATCCAATTTAAAAGCTAAGTACATAGGATTCCATAACTCATTCACAGCATGTGAGTTTTTATTGAGAATTGACAAGTCGAGCCTTTCGATCCCTTACCTTTTATCAACAGTAATGGCCCCCATTTGTTTCTACAAAAGGGTAGAATTATTGATATTAGCATTCCCAGAACCCAACCCTTCCTGCTAGTAGATCACCATAAAGTTGTATTAAACTGGCCAGGAACATGAAATATATAGGGCAGAGTGCAATTTATCTGTTTTAAAGATCGTTGGTAAAGTCAACTCACCAAGGAGAAGGAGAAGAAGGATGAGCAGGTCCTGTTCCATGACTATTGTATACAGCCATTTCCCTGCACCATTGCATGCATTAGACTCAGATCTGCAAGATATCTGCATCTGGATGATTAATGTTATATGCCCAGAAAAGTTTTGCAAAAGGAAAAAAGACGTACATCTTTGTATTTCTTGCATAGAGCAGTTTCAGAGAGGTGCTGAAAACTTTCAGCCTTTGATTTCCAAGAAACTGGCTTTTGAATTTGAGTTTTGATACCGGACTAGGAGCTAGAAATATCTGGCCAACGGAACTGTCGGGAAACATTGCTCTTGTTACAGACATCATCAATGCCAAGGTTAATTTCCAACTCGTGCAATCAAAGAAATCCCTCGATCAAATCGAAGATATATATCTCAAAAGTTTTTAAGTTTGGTGCAGAACGTGCTTGGAAATTTTAGATTATATTGACTCGTAGAAATGGTCGAACCACATATATATATATATATATATATATATATTGCCACTTGGCCAGGAAAGTCAAATTATTACTATTATCCTCCCTTGCTTCGCGTTACATGATAAATTTTCTAGTCGATTACAGTCCATCTTCGCGTGCAAAGAAAATGCGCTAATCTCCCGCAAGGTCATCCAAGTTTTCGTGTTGAAATACCGTTGGGATTTAAGACAATTAAGAATATTTTTGTTGGCTTGAAAAAGATTACTTTATAAAGACGCCACACTCCCTGTTCCATATCAAATGATAATTGAACAAAAAAAAAAAATCTGGTTTTGTAAGAAAATAATAATTGGGAAAACATCAAAGTCACTCTTCCAAGTATCCAAAAATCTCAATTAGGTTCAAAAGCTAAATAATTTCTCAATCGAATCCTCTGATTGAGATTTTTCAGGGAAGAGATTTAGTGGTATTAGGCCCAAGGACAAAGAAAGGGTTGCGGAGTCCGACATCCCAAGCTGAGGCCCGAAAAAAGAGCCCAGTAAAGATTGAGGCCGAAAGATTTCAATAATCAATCAAATTACTGATCAGAAGGTATGGTATTTGCTAAATTGTTAACTTTTATTTATTTATTTTATATATAATTGGCAGCATTATAATTTGGATTGTGCCGAACACGCCGAATCTGGGATCTTTGAACGCCATCCCTGAACCAGGGGGGGCGGTGGCAGGGGCCGGGAAATTTTTCCCAGCCCCTCCCATTATAAAATAACTAAAATTTTAATCTTTTTGAAACAATTCTTTCAATTTGGTCCCTTTCAATTTTTATTTTCCTTACTCCGCCCCTGTGTGGCACCACGTATCATGATGAATTTAAAGATGATTGAGCACGATAGAAGCTTCGCCAAACGGTCGTTTCAGTGCCTGGGAAGAAATAGGAGAGGGAAGGGTAACGGTTGACTGGTAAAAAAGTCAATGGAACCCTAAACTCGGCTTCGCAGCTTGTTTGATAATCGTCAATAGACTTTCATTCGAAGATAGAATTGAACAAGCAGAGTTGCCAGCCCTATTTGCGTGTCGTGTAATCAACTGGACGAGTGCAGGGATCGCATCACATGTTTTTTATTGCCAGTTTACATAGATTTTTTGAGGTGAGGTTCTACGTAACTGTAATATTAGTAGATAAGTTTGAGATGGTATACGTGGATGTCAGACTAGGGATTAGAATTTCTAGGATATCTAATTAATTGATATTGTCTCACCAACATCAATACTACTAACAGATGCGTATTGAGCCGATCACAATGGCTATGGCGAAGAAAAAATGAGGCATTAAATGAACTTATTCAACGCATTTGAGCCGAGGCTCACTTCAAAGAAAATATAACATGTACGGGAGAGCTCAATTCTTCCATATCTTGGGTTTAGGGTTGAAATCCCGATGATAGTCCTATTTGTTAACATTACAGGGATATTTTAGATTTTATAAACTAAGAATTTCTAGTTTTCAAGGAAAAATCAATCTTAGTGAGAAAATAAGGTGAGTTAGATTTTTAAATGTCATAGTTATTATGGGTAAAAAAGGATAAAACTTGTGATCCTTGAATTTGTTGATTACACGATTTATTTCATGGGATCAGAATAGAAAGAGGCCTCTTTTATTGAATCAGATACTCGAAAATTCATATTGATACCTCTTCATGCACATCCTGTTTGAAGTGAAAATATGAAGGTCATCCAACTTATTCTCTTTTATCTTCTTCGCCTAGCATATTTTCCGGATGCTTAAATGGCTCAGACGCTGTCTCCATCACTTCCCGCTTCAGTTCATCCTCCCACAGTGGTACCGAAATCAGACCAAGTGTTTAACTGCCGAGTACTGATACATAAAAGTGTCATTAGAAAAAGAAGACGATGAATTTTGGATGGAAACAGCCACCGTATTTGGTGAACTTTACATGTGAATCAAGTCCATGGGCATCTGTTAAATTATTTTAGTGTTTTTTTTATTATTTTAATATGCTACTATTAAAAATAAATTTTTTAAAATAAAAAATATTATTTTAATATATTTTCCATTAAAAAAAATACTCTTGAAAAAATTCACTGCCACTTTTTGTAATACTAGAAAATTCCATGGTTTGGAAGCTTTTCATATACCTTCTAAGCCACCCAGCAACTTTCTCCACCACAGCAGCCACATTCTCCACTGTCCCTGTAACTTTTCCCACACTACATCACAGAAGTTCATAGTATGACTCACATAAATGCCCATCCAAACTGCAGTTTTGTCAATCGTCTTCTTTTTTCAGTTAAGGTCATCCACAATTGCAAATTACAGAAGATGTGGAAATGAACTAATCCAGTAATTTAGCCGCCACGGGACACCTCGAAAGACTTCCTTTTGAGACCACCAGTACTTTTGTAATAAATCCTGTTCTGATATCCCTTTCTTTAAGCTCAGAACTTCTACTTAACCCAACCCTTGTAAGAAATTCTTTTGCGCTATTTGTCTAATCGGTAACATTTTATTTTAGGATTTACACTTAGACTTTGTTAGGTATAACTTTAAAACTGATTTAATTCTTTTTTAATTTACCTTTGAGTTTTAGCAAACATTCCCATTTCTTCTCCCAGGAAGGCTGGAGCATAAATAACATTGATTTGCTTGTCGCATCAACCAACATAATGCATTGTATTATTGAAATGAACAGATCTATCCATGCCAGTAAAGAGGAGAAAAGGATTTCTTGGTAAGTAAAGAAATCACCATATTAGAAGGTTCAAGATGGATTATTTTCAGATGTAACTTCAAGGAACCATTTTTTGTCATTGTTGATGCCCTTTTTGTTATTAATAACACTAAATATATTAGGTCAGTGAGTAATAATATTTAATTTATTATATTTATTATTAATATTTTTTTAATATTTATTTATATTTGATTAATGAATATAAAGTAAAACAACATTCAAAGACAAAACTACTTTGCAAATAAAATTATAAAGTTGTTATAATTACGAGAGTTTTATTTTATCAAATTATTATTTCTAAATGTTCTTAGTCAATGTTTTATTAAAACCAAACACTAAATAGAGGTAGATAGATATCATGTTTTTTTTAAATTAAATAATTATTCTCGTAAATTGAGATATAAAAAATATATAAAATTAATATGCATGTAATGTCAAATGATATGTACATTGAACTAACCCACAAGATAATTTCATATGAAAAAAATTATATATGTCTATGAAAAAACAAATTTGATAGTTAAGTAGATAATTTTTAAATTTGAGATTATTAAATTATCTTATATATAAATTGTCATGCTTTAATTTTGAATTACATATTATCCTAAACAAAGATAATAAACTGACAAATATTAAATATAACATAAATTATATAAATATATTTGAATAAGTAATAGATGATTCATCATCTCTAAATAAATTAGATAAATATGTTTTTAATTTTTAAATAATATTAATTGTAAAATCCTTTATCAATGTGGAATAATATTGAAAAAAAATTAAAATTTTATTCAAAAAATTAATTATTATAATATAGAGAATTAAAATAATTTAACAAAATACACACAGAAACATCTTAAACATAAAATAAATAAAAAAGTTAATATTTTAAAATATATTAATTCTTTGCAAAAAAAATATTTAAAAGAATATTTACTAATAATTCATGTATATTATTATTAAAAGCCGGATATTAAATGACCTATAATTTACAAAAACCCATATATGTATATGTATATGTATATGTATAGATGTATATATATCCATTGAATTGGGACCATAAATTATATATATATAAACTTCACATGGCAGATACGAGGTCCATTTCACTTCATAGGTCTATACTGTCTATAGACTCTTTGCTAATCCGGCTGTGACACCAAGGATATCTTACCAGGGACGGTATAGATTGCACCAATTTGAAGATATTTTAAAATAACAATGATAATGACATCCTACCAAAATAGTAACAGGACGACTCCAAAAATATTATAGCGCACCTAATAGATAAGAAATAAGGGGAAAAGAAGATGGCCATCAGAAGAGAAGTACTTGCACAGGAATGGGAAGTTTAGTTTGTATTGGTACAGATCGATTCAACTTATTTTATGCATGGCCTGACAAGATCAAGCAATGCTGTACTGTATTGGTACTCTTTTTTCGGTTTTTGATTTTGCAATGAGAATGTAGCTGATAGTGCTCTCGATAGTCTACAGAAGCCATATTGTTATATTTATTACCGGATGAAGGAGAATGCTGAGACTACATTCACAGCACCGAACTTGTTTAACTTGTTTTCAGCCTGTTGTAGCATCTTTGATCTCCTTGTACTGTACTATGAAAGTATAAAAAGGGGCAAAAATACAAGTAAATACATGGCACAGAAAAACACAACCAGATAAGAGTTATCTACGACAGAAGACAAGGAACTTCTAGATTCGGAGCCAAACCTACCAAACACATCAGTAACCTTGTTGATTAAAAATTGAAAAGGACGTTTTTCGTAACTTTGTTAATTTCTTTTCTTTCGATTGAAACAAAAGATAGTAAGCTCGCCCACTAAGCCTTACGCAAACACATTGTTGCAGATCTATCTTTACTTTCCTTCTCAATTTCTTACACTTTTAACAGTTTCTTTAATGGCGATGAAACACAGAAAACTGTTCCCAATTGGAACTGAAACAAACCAGACTATAGACTGCCCTGACTTCTGTGACCCAGCTTGTCCTTATAATTGCTATCCTTACTCAGACTACTTTTTGCTACCCCCACCTCCACCACCTCCATTCTTGCCCCAAGAACGTCACTTATCACCGTATGTGATCATCATAGTTGCTTTGCTAGCCAGCTTCTTCCTTATTGTTAGCTATTATGTTATTGTGGCCAAGTCTTGTTCTGGTTGGTGTGGTTCCAGGAATAACACGGGGCCCCAGGCTGAGGAAGATGATACAGATGAAGAGTTTCTTGATGAGAACCGGGTTGATCACCCGATATGGTTCATTACCACCATCGGCTTGCAACAGTCAATTATAAATTCAATCACAGTTTGCAAGTACAAGAAGGGGGAGGGACTAATTGAAGGCACTGAATGCTCAGTTTGCTTGAGTGAATTTCAACAAGATGAAACTCTTAGGCTATTGCCTAAGTGCAACCACGCCTTTCACATCTCTTGTATCGATACTTGGTTGAGGTCTCACACTAATTGTCCTCTGTGTCGTACACATATAATCAATGGTCCAGCTAGCACTCCCTTGATTTCGGTTGGTCAGAACCACGATAACTTGAATCCAACTTTCAGTACCCAGATGGAGAATTCAGATGTTGATAGTGGATTGGTTAATAATCAAGAGAGTAACGAACCTTGTGAAGGCAGAGCCGGAACAGAGGAGGTCGGTGAAATACTGCAGGTTGATGATGAAAGAACTTTGAAGGATGAAGTAAATTCTGATGATATTGATGATCTCCAGGTGCTTTGTAGCTCCTTTGACAAACACCAGGCTGAGGATAATGATATAAAGCTGCTGAGGAGGTCTTCTTCAATGGATTCTTTGAGAGCTACAACTATGTGTATTGGCCTGAATGATCATAAGAACCTGGTTAATCAGATTGACATTAATGAGGAAAGAAAATCAAATATGGTTTTGAAGTGAGATGGTGGGTATTCAAGCGTGTTTAAACTGACTGGTTCTTCTTCCTTTTCACCATGTCTTCATAAAGGCCCCGTTTCCATGGAAAGATCATTCTCGTGTGGAGGAAGGTTTTTCTCTTCGAGGCAAAACCCAAGCCTGAAGTCAATTCTTCCCTTGTAAATTCAAAGACTCCGCTCCTTTTTGGTACGTATTTTCATATGAGATATATGCAAAACGGAGATTTCTCGTGCACTCCAAATAAGTTGGGGTTCTTGGAGATAAAGAGGTGAGCTAGAAAATGTCTCTACTTACATATTAATATGTTGTTATGCACCTTGCTTCAATGTTTCACGTTCTGAAGCAGAACTGGAATAAGTTTCTATATCACAAAAATTGTGATTTAACTGGTGCCTTGAAGGAGAAGGTATCAATTCCACCACCAAGAACTCATTATGTTGGTGCACTTTTATCAGAAATCCCTGAGGGGATGTGACTCATGTTTCTGAAGAGATGAGGTGATAGATCCGGTATGCAATCTTTTAAATCTGTCTATTTGACAATAATGGATGTTTGCAAGTATCACAGTGATGTTTCAAGCTGAGATACATCTTACACAAAGAAACTAGCAAATATCAAAAAGAGAGTTGTTGAGGAATAGACCATTTATGACATTAAGGTGCAATTATACGTTTAAATAGAAACATAAATTTAAGGTGAGAAATGTGCAGCAATAGAATGGTAGGATAGTTCTTGTCCTCTTCACTTTACTTTATTACTGAAATAGAGTTTATTAAAGATGCTTATAAATCAATAAAGGAGATATTGATGCAAACTACATGTAAAAGGAATAAAAATATAAAAGGATCACTATCTAGTTTTATAGTAATAAGAAACTTCAATTGATTTTTAAAAATTCTAGATAATGAATTAATTATATAATAAAAAAGATAGTAATTATCATATACAATTTATCTAAAATAAGTTTAATTATTTTTTTTAATAATAAAAGTGTCTGATATACTTACATGTTAGGAATTTATGGTGTAGCTATATTTTTATTAAAGATAAAAACTATAATAGCCCAAGAAAATGATTTAGAATATGGGTCTATGAAAAGTTGAAAACTCAATTTATTCCCACTGTTGTAACATGAGCGTTGCAACTAAGACGATGGAAAACAAATGATAATCATAAGCTTTTTCATGATTATATTAATTAAAATGAATTCAAGATCCACCACTTCCATTTAATGAGTCCATCTGATCTAGCTCAAATTTATCTATAATATTAAATAAATTTATTCTAAAAATAAGAACACAAGATAAATTCATCACACACATGTCAACATGAACGTATAAAATTCACTTTCAAGTTACAAATGAACATTGACAAATAACACATCATTAAAATTTTAAAAATATTTATATAGTTTTAAAAACAATAAGGTCCATTATAATTGACTATAAGCGACTTCATCTTTTGAAAATAATTGATTAAATAGCTGGAATAGTAACTTAGAAAGGTATTCTCGAGGGCACACTTGGAATCCACTGATCTAGATTCACAAGAAAAAAAAAAACATTGTTATTATTATTATTAAAAAAAATTATGAGGAAAGTATGATATTTCAAACATATCTTTGAACATGATAAAATTATGTCTTAACTGATTTATTTTATGCTTTTCATTAACCTAAAATAATGACTAATGATAATTTATTTATCCTAGGTAACAAAATATGTATCCAAAGACAACACCCATATTCAAAAATTCAAAAACCTCATCTGAATCACAAAATAAACCCACAGAACAATCTAAACACCATGTCAACTAATTACATTAGTCGCGAAACAACTGGATTGCCCAGATTTAATCAGCCTATACTTTTAATCTGTGGTTTTTTTCCCCTTCACTACAGTCTTTGCTTGCCATACTGAACTCGTCCAAAGATAGAGCATCTCCGAGGTATGTGTGTAGCTCCTCCAAATTCAATTGAAGTGGGAAAATGAATTTCGTTGATCTAAAGGGCTTAAAGTCTAAGATGTGCGTGGTCTTTTAATTATATTGTTCCTTACCCTTTTTCCTCCTTGACGATTCCATGCTCTCAAAAAACAAGTTCTCATAATTTAAACCTTCACTGTCTCCCTGCTAGTTGGATGCTAAAAAAATAGTGTGGTCCAAGAAACTTGGGTACAACAATATAAATCTCAACAAATTAAGCAATGTATTATATATCAAATCTTCTGTTGATTAATTATACCCAAAGCCAAGATCAAATCACTCTTTATCACTACATTTTGAATAATTGTTTGCACTTCCAATGTATCACAGCTATTTGTTAAGGTGCTAGGATAGTCAACACCAAACCTTCCCTACACAGCTATGCTTACAGTGCAAATGTGCTTTACGTCATTTCCCAGTTTTCCTTTGCCATCACCGATCATAAAATCTTTGGCAGGCTTTAGCTTCACGGTGAAGGCGATGACCAAAATCCTACCCTTCAATTTTGCCTAACAAATGCTGGCTAATTAATGACAATTAGTCAAGACCTAACTTTTTGTCAAACTTAACATTTCACACGTCAAGTTGCTGAAGCTTCAAAATACTGATCTAAAAAAAATCAACAGTCGTTTCATGTTTTTAATTTTTAAGCACAAGTTCGAGTTTTTGAATCCAAAATGTGTTTTTGAATGCTAATACTAATACTTTATAAGAATATTTTTATCCTTTCAAAAAAAAATGTAATTTTCCTTTTTTTTTAATACCTAATTATCTCTTTTATGATAAATATTAATAATTAGTGATTAAGCTAAAAGGTTCTTGTTCTCCGCTAGAGAGAGAAAAAAAAAGGGAAGAAGAGAAAGAAATCTACAATAATGGGCCTATCATTTGCTGGATTTCGATCCATGGCGAAAAAGATTTGCGGCTATTTCAATTACCCGTTCGGGGCCTGATACTATTGGTCAGGGCCTATTACAAATCCAGTTGCTAGACATTTCTAACCATCTAATCGAACAAGGATAGCTAGAAATTGTACAGTTCTTTTTACATCGTGAGAAATTTGCGAAAAGAAAATATTTTTTATTTTTATTTTTAATTCACGAGACAAGCTGGGATTTGGGACTTGTTGTTTATGACGAAGAGGAAGACACGTACTATTGTATCAAATTGGAACTCTCTTGGCCTTTCAAGTAAAAGAGGCACTCATTTAACACAATATGCTAGTGAAGAGTGAAATTTCCCAAGGATCGGTGGTATTAGTTTCATTTTTCGTTTTCTGAAAATAAAAATTAAATTTGAAAACAGTAACATAGATTTGGATTTGTTGTGGTGTTTTCAAGAATTAATTTTAGATGTGTTATGATTAGAATAATTCTTAGAGGATTCCCTTTGTATAGACGCAGGCCTGTATATTTCTTCCATAAACTTGGCAGACGGCTTTTTGAGTTATAATGTTAACAATTTAGATTTTCCGATGGATTTATGTTCTACTAAGATATGAGCTCGTGAATGGATTTGTATATGCTTCTAGGGTTTTCCCAAAGTCGATTGACTCAACTATATGTTATATACAAGACAAAAGAGCCACGGTCCGCCTCCTACATGCAACCTCAAGATCGGTTCAGATTAATTTAATAATTAATTTTAACATCTAGTCGATATACTTGTAAACTAGATTGATATGTCCTAATCTAGCAAAGAGTTGGACGATTGAAGTGGGGTTTCTGACAAAAAAAAACTAATTTCCTATAATTTAAAGTGTGGTGTGATATTGAAATAAGATATATATTGATATTCAAGATCCATCATATCATGGTTTTGTCCATGTATTTTACCTGCAATTTTAAGTTTCGTTAGATTTTAATTCAACCTTAGCCACTAGCCCCGATTGTGATTCCTGCCTGCCCTTCAATTCTTTGAGATTGAAATTTTCATGACACACCTAGCCTAGCCCCATCCGTCCTTGCACGTTATTGCCAGATAGAGCCAAATTGATGGAGGCCATGGGTGCATCCCAGCAGTATCAAGAAACTTTATTACTCTTTCGTAGAAATGCAGTCGTAATGATGGAGGGAATATCGTACCTGTTCTTGTGGCCTCCATTGTTTTACAATCTTGAGGATTCTTGAATCGGCAATCATTTTATACACGAAACTTCGTCGATCCCACCGGAACTAGCACTTTTGTCATTTAAAAGTATCCCCGATGGCACCCAATTATTAAAAATTTCATGGCAAGCATGGTCTACAATATTCTCCCATGATCACGTAGTTACAAAAGGCTTTCATCCATTGCGGGACCCTGAATACTGACATCAACATTGCAACATAGCCAACAAGCATTTTAAATATTTAAAGCTAGAGTACCAATCACCAGATCATAAAAGGAAAAAAAAAAAAAAGAGCTTGGGTTCTTGCGAAGTTACACGGTAGCTAGCCTCGTCTTTCTCCCAGCAAGTCCTTTCGAGCGCTACTTTTCCCCCTAAAGTGAGAACGAAAATCTAATGGATTTCTTCACCGTGCGAATATGGACATTCAGCAGTATAAGACAATTATGGCACGTGGATCTATCGTGCATATATTGAAAACCCACGTACTACACGCCTTGTCCATTTTATGGTTCATACTTAAATGTGGCCCACTACGGTTCGTAATTTTTTTTAATTAATATTGATTTTCATATTAGTTTATATATATTTTAATTAATTCTACAAACTCTAAAATTAATAATTATATAAATCTCTAGTATTATTCAAGTTTATATAACTTAAATTAATGATTTCTAGAAAGTAAATCTAGAATTTGATTATTTAAACTACATCACTTAGAATTACAAATTTTAAATTTTTTTTATGTAAAACCAATGTTAAATTACCAAAATTATATTTTTCTTAATTAGAAAATAACAACAAACATACAAATCTAGAAAGATATAAAGAAAATAACATTATAATCCAAAAAAAAAACTCCTTTAAAGTACCTAATTCAAAAAAAAAAAATGTTGCTCAAGTTATAGCATGATATACTTTAACCTAGCTAATATGGGAGAATCAGCTAGAGTTAATCTGCAAACTTCATGGTCCAGATTATAAGATTAAGATAACTTAATAAAAAAATATAAAAATTATTTTTTAATATAAAAAATATTAATATCAAACAATAACATTGAAAAAAACATTATAAACAAAAAAGAAGGACAGCCCATATCAACTTTTCAAATGGATCGTTAGAGTTGAAGTAACATATATAGAAAAATAGTAAAACTCATTCCCAACAAATCAAGTATCGAAAGGTTGATTAATATTGAGAATGAAAATAAAATAAAAAGTAATTACACTAAAGGATCTAAAATAAAAAAAAATAGTAATTAAAGAAATAAGGATGAGAATAAAAATAAAAAATATAATAGAGGGAAAGAATATTTTTTTAATTGGATTTAAATTGAAAAGAAAATAAATATTAAAAGAATAAGGATCAAATTAAAAAAAACAAAAACCATAAATATAGATTGAATAATAAAATTGCAAACCATCAAAACTTTAACAAAAAGAAGCCAAGAAAAAAAAAGAGAAATTAAAAGGGAGGATCAAATTGAAAAATATTATATGTAATAAATTAAAACTAAGGATTAAATTGAAAACAAATAAAACTTTAATAAAAGATGTAAGGATAAAAAATAAAAAATTAAAAGATAAATGACTAAATTTAAAAAACCAATAACAGTGTGAACTGGGTTGTATTTTTAGGTAGAAAAGGGAAAAGGAAAAAAGTTGACCAGAGAGGATGTGATGGTGAATTAAATAACATGATGGAAGGAAATCTTTAACCACAGGAGGCGCAGTATACGCCGCCTAAAATGCACAAACAACTCTTAAATGCTAATATTTTTTTAAAATAAAATAATTTAATTTTTTTTTTAAATCAATATCCTCGTAGCCTTGATATACACACACTTAATCCTATTTTATAAATTTTTTTGTACCCGGGGGAATATATGTAAATTTAGTTTACATTAATAAATACATATAAAACATCTATACCCAGTGTAATCAAAATGGTTGTGAAGTTCAGAGGTATGATGTACCACCTATTTTAAAAAATAGGCTATAAGATGTAGATTAACTACCAGTTGTCATGTCAACGTGGTGTTGTAGATTATTATATGTTTGTGTAACGTGATAAATCTATAAAAAAATGATAAAAAAATTTAAGAATTATTTTTCATTCCATAATATTTTTTAAAATAAATTTAACAGTGATAATTTTAGAAAAAAATCAATTAAAAAACTTGTGGGAAGACGGTATAGTAAGAAAAAATCATATAAAAAAATATTTTATTAATTCATGATGCTTTTTTAAAAAAACTACAAAAATAATTCTATAAAAAATTAGCTCAATATAGAAATATTTTTTCAATTAGCTCAATATAGAAAAAACTAAAATTAAAAAAAATAATTCTATAAAAAATTTATATATACATGTGTGTACGTGTGTGCGTGTGCGTGTGTGAACACGTGGAAAAACATTATAGCAATCAACAATAATTTTTTAAAAAAATTATAAAATTAAATTCTCAACCGACTTAATATTAAAAAAATTAAATCAATAAAAATAATTTTAAAAAAATATAAAAAAAGTTAAAGCTAAATTTTCAACTAGCTTAATATTAAAAAAATTCAATAAAAAGAATTTTGAAAAGAAAATATGAAACAAATATTGTAATGAAACAAAAACTATATGAGGAAAATATTATAGAAATGTATAATATTTTTTATAAAAAAAATAATAAAGCTAAATCTTTAATCAGTTCAATATAAAAAAATAAAAAAATTACTATCTTGGAAAAAAATCACAAAAAAAAACTTATATAAAACAATTCATGATTTTTTTTAATGACAGAGCTAAATTCTCAACCAACTGAATATTAAAAAAAATTAGATATTTTAAAAAAACATATAATTTTTTTTTAAGAAAAAAGTAAATCATGGGGAAGCAAACATGTAAAAACATAAAAAAAAAATATTAGTACAACAAAAATAAAAAAATATGGGGAAAGCTATTGTATTTTTTCTATACCTCTTAAAGTATTGTTAATTAAAAGATAAAAATAATTATTTTGAAAAAAAATTATAAAAAAGAAAAAAAACTCATATAGAAAAATATTATAGCAATTTATAATTTTTTTTAAATAACAAAACTAAATTCTTAACTAGTTTAATATTAAAATAATTAATAAAAATAATTTAGAAAAATATATATATATATATATTTTTAAAAAGTAAACCATCCAAAAAAATATAAAAACATATAAAATAAAATAAATATATTAGTACAACAAAAAGGCATGGAAACGACAGCACTTTCTTGATGCTTGCTAGAGTATTGTTAATATATTTGTCATAGGTTTCAAACCCAGCTAAAATGATTAGTAGAGGACAGCGATGTTAAAGAGAGAAGAAAATAGCCCAAATTGAAGGGAGAGATCCTAACAGAAAGAAGATGGATATTTTGCACATTCATAATACCTTTCGTAGACCAACCTATACCATCAATTCATAAGAACTAGATTGGCCAGATGATTCAGAAGATACAGCGAAGCTCCCTCGACCACCCAAAACCTTGGCTCTTCCACCAGAAGTGATTATTGACTTTAATTAACTAGTACAAGAAAGATTGATAATTGGCTCGCCGAAGAGATTCCAGTTGTTTTTAAGATTAAATAATTCTCAATTTCCTCTGTTTTTAATAACTCTAACCTATATGTTGGGAAAGCTTGTTTGTTTATTTTAATGAACTCGTTTATTTGCTTAATATTAGTAAAACACTATGTAGTTCGTTTTTCTTGCTTCTTGTTTGTTTTCTTCTTCCATATTCTTATTTGCTCCACCTACTTTACAGGAATACCAAAAGCAAACACCATCTTGAAATGGAAAGTGACCAATTTAACATTATTCCCGTTAAGACTTGAACAAAGCAAGCCCTAAATGTGATGTTCTTTCTTTTTTGTTCCTCATAGTGATTTACTTATGGATAACGATGCCAAAAACTTCACATACTCTTTCATGGTTGAATGCTTAGGATATAACTAAATTAAAATGGCAGAATAACCACCTTCAATTCATCACTGATTAGGGTACTTATTATTACAAAGTTATGCCACTTCATCAATGACTATGGTCTTAAAAGGTTTATTTCAAATCCAAAAGCAATTTATTTGTTTTGTGATATTGATATATGAATTGATTTTATGTCTACGTTTATGATGATAATTAGGGTGATATTTTGTTGATTATACGTGTGTTGATTTATTTATCTATTTTTAGAATGCTTTTATTGATTTTGTGATGATTTAATTAACTATGTGAAAAATATACATTGGTCCGCATTTGATTCTCGTGTTTTATATGGTTAAGTGTGATTTGTAATTTGGGATGCTAAATATTTTTTTAGATGGCAGGAAATATTTTTATCTATGTAAAACAAAAATATGTTCGGTTTTTATTGAAGAGTTGACCATTGGTAGTATTATCACTTGATGGGTTTTGTTAATTAGATGACACCACTTTGTTTTTTTTTAAAAAAAAAACCAAAAAACAATTATAGATAGTATGATCAATGAACACTTTGTCTTTTCAAACGTAAATCAAAAAAATTGTTTTCAAAGTTTTATTTTAAAAATAATAATAAATGAATTCAGTTTGTGAGTTAAAGGTTCTCTTTTGTTTCATTTTTCTTTCATAGAATAAATTGTTATATTATCAATAAAATCGCTCACATACAACATTTGTTTTATAAAAATAATAAATTTTATTAATTTTAAAATATTTTTTTAGGATATTATCCATCATGATAAGAAAATTTAGGTTGGGTCAATATAACTTCAAAAAGCTTATCAAGTGTGATAATTTAAAAAACAAACTCAAAACTTAATTTGTCATTTTTCACCACTCGAAACAACATTTATATTTTTGAATAAAGATTGGACCTTGTAATCAGGCCTACCTCCCATCTCATGTATATATTAGTTTAGGTCTTCTTAGTAAAAACATAATAGTTAATTTTATTATTAAATACAAGTACAATACAGTCTATCATAAATAAAATATTTTAGAATGATTTTCTTTTTAATAATTAACTCTTTATCTAAAAATGGGTTTCTTAACTTCTTATCTACTTTTATCTTACTTTGATTTTTTATTGTGGTATCGAGCATGACATAAAAGACAACAGATTTGATTGGCATTGATTCAAAAGATGGATCGAAGAATGGCTATTATTCATTTCTTTCTTGTATAGAATTGTAATTATTAATATTATTAACACTCGGTCGCGGTTATATAAAATTATCTTGGACAAATTAAAATGGAGGGAAACTTAAACCAGCAAAATCCATTACGAGAGGCAAATTAACAACCGGCCCTAACTGCAGAACCGGTACAAGTTAGGTTTACAAATTTCAGCTGAAAGCAGTTGCTTCTTCAATCCTGTATAGCATATGATTAACAGCAGCTGCAATCTCGTCCACTGTATTCAGATGACATCCTTCTTCAACCTGTCCCAATATATTCATACCCAATGAAAAATTAAAAACAAATAAAATTTGAACACCGTACAGTAAACTTATAATAGTAGATGATCATAATTAATAACAACCTTTCCAATTAATTGGTGTTCAATTTTATGGTTCTATTGGCTTAAAAGGAGAGGGGGGAAAAAGAGGTAAAAAAATGCTCAATAAAGAAAAATTGACTGATTTGACTATAAAAATTCACTAACCTTGACACTAACTGAATAGAGAACCATTTGATCAACAGTGGTGACATTGAGGTGAAGAATACTGAGCCTTAGGTTTTGCAACCCCACCATCAACTTCAGGAGCTGTCCTGGCCGTTTCTTTGATAGAATTTTGAGGTTGGCATGGCTCTCCACCATTGTCACTTCTATGTCCCCTAAAGCCCGCTGGTTCTGATCAGCCACTGATTCATCTGCCGTTACTGAAGGCTGAGATGCACGAGTCGAATACTGTGGGAAGGTGAAGAACTCAGCAAATAGCCGTGAAGGGAAACCATTATCGTCGGGTTGTTGCTTGTTCTTTTTATTAGTTCCCATGGTCTGCAAGAGCTGCTCTAGCTCCTTCACGAAGTTAATGGCACCTCCAATTATCGATGCTTGGTCACCCTAAGAAGAACAAATCAATGTAATTAAATTTATGAAAATATGTTTGAAAAAATTTTCTTCTAATGAATTAGTACAAATCCGATCAAGATGACCGATTAATCAATAGATGGAACTGTACAATAAGCTCCGGTGAACTTCCATGAAAAATTAATTTCCATATAAGTGGGGCTATGGAATTCTTTTTTATCATTGAATTTTGAAAATAGGTAAAATATAATTTAAGTTTTAACATGCACAGTTGAAAACGGGGGTTTGATATGTCAAGGCGCATGGAGGTACATACTCTTTGAACATAAGAAGGAGGCATCAAAGACCTAAGCACAGCAAGATACTCATTCATCTGTTTTCTGCGGTTGCGTTCAACAGCAATGTGAGTCATTCTCTGGCTCTCAATTTCTTCCTTATTCTTGGAGCTCTTGGTGCGTCTCCGTTTTCTCCTGTTTGTTGTTGTCACTGGTGCAGGTTCCATCATTGCAGGAAACAGTATTCCTTGGAGAGATTGATCGACATTGCAAGTCCCGGGTGATGAGGAATTGTAGTCCCATTCTTTTTCTTGTTGCATCAATGAAAGTGATGATGAATCCCAGCTTGCATGAAGACCTTGTTGCTCCATGTTGTTATTTTCCAGAATCCCAAGAAAAGCTTTATCATCTTCTTGCAACTCAAAATCATAGTCCCAAGCTCCCCCCCCTGCCAAGGAGTAAGAATCCTTGCAGCCATAAGTAAATGGATCTTGAGAGTACACAATTGCCTCTAGCTCCATGTCTAGTTACTATCTCTCAAACGCGGAAACAGACGGACCTGTTGTGTTTTCTAATAATCTCTCTCTCTTTTTCCTCACTCCAAGAGGCAGACAAACATGAAAGAGGATTCGGGGTAGAGACCCACAAGCTAGTGTACTGTGTACAAGGGAGGAGGAGTCTTATGAGTAGAGAGGGCTTAAAAGGAGGAAGAATTATAGTATAGAAGTGGCGTTCCGTTTGAAGAAACCCAAAGGAACATGACATGCACAAACCCGAAGGCTGTCTATATACCAAAGGACAAACGAACTTGCCTTTTTATCTTTCTCCGCGTAGGAGGAAAGGCATGATACTTTAGGGATGTTTAATTAACTAACAAAAGCTACAGCGTTCTGCACGTGAGATGGCAATTTGAACCCCTCATAAACGAGAGAGAAGAGAGATTCTCTTTGTTCTTGGACATCGTAAATACTGTTTCCTGAAAATTAACATGGAACACACACTACTAGTGAAAAAGAAAAAAACCAGACTGCCTTGCTACTGCATGCACATCCCATTTTGTGAGGCGGGTCCAAAAGGTAACAAAAGGAGAGGAATTTGATAAGAAAAAAGGCGGGTCCAAAAGGTATATCCCATTTTGTGAGAAGGGAACATTATTTTCCAAATTAAGGGCGGCATGAGTCGTCTTCTGACACCACTGTTCCTTGCATTACGTTAAAAGGCTTGCTTGGTCCTTTCAAAGTTTCAATAGGATGCATTAGTTTCTAACAATAAATAAAAGGATGTGCCTAAATAGATGTGACGATAGATTCATTTGGTAATAAAGTGGTCGGACACTTGGTCATGGAAAGGAGAACATGTCGAAAAGCTGATAATAACCCAGAGATTCCGAGTAAGATCTATAGGGGAAAGAGAGGAGGAGGACAATTTTACCATGTGATCCAACAAAGAGCCACTCCGTGATCATCTACAGTCAAGACTATATATGTGTCTACTTTCCCAATGAACGCCCTCGTTGTTCTCTTGCTGCTTCCTTATTACACTTCCCCAACTCCCAACATAAATTAACCTTATTTACTGATGCCTTGTAATGTTAATGACATTAGTAATATTAATCACAAGTCAATAAGACATTCTCTAGGGTTTCCTCTCTTCTTTCTCGGGTTCTATCCCATAGAGCATAAATTGGCCCACAACGTTATTTTATTTGGTGTTTAGAGAAATGTGATTCCATGCCATAGGTGCTATACACTGCCCTCTTTAATTGAACAATTATCAATGGAAGAATAGAAAAGGGCCAAAAAAAAAACAATCCTTATCGAACTGGCATTCCTTTGAATGTATCACCAAAAATGTAGTTTATGAGATTCCTTGTCGAAATGTATGCTTAATAAAAAAATCAACTGGCTATTTTAATACCTCTAATTCACTTATTTTCTTCCTTGAGATCTCTTTGAAAGGACCAAATTCCTGTTAAAAAAACGAGAAATACCCATCAGCCTACTGCTCTGAGTGTCACATTACGCTACCACCCAGCAGTTTCTCACCCATTCCCTTAATTTAGTAATTTATGTTGTACGAATTTAACTGTAGCATAATTATTCAAATATACTCAGGACAAATCATATGCTAGTGAATCGCTTTTCAATTAATTAATCACTCCAGTATGCTTACGGGTGTCTTTGTTTCCTTTCCCTGGAGTGAGAGGGAGAACAATAGAAAGATTTTGCTTTTTTTATTCATCGAGTAAAACAAAACAGCTCTTTCACTATATGGCAACCAAAATCAAATGTTGTAACTCATCGGTAAGATGATAGCACGAAGATCATGTGCTTGCTAGAGCGCTATTTTGAGCCATCAAGTTTGGTTTGAAGGGTTTCAAGTCTTTAAGAAGTTGCGTCCCAATATTTCATGCTTGGATTCGAATCATTTCCAGAATAGTTTTGGTGGAGATAAATTGATAAATCGACAAGTTCTCCAGCTTCGAAGGCTCCTGTGATTGAATAATTTAATCGTATTGGGTCTTCGTTTGAGATTTCTTTTGACGTGAAAATCATTAGCTAAGCAAGCACGTGTGACATGCACTGGTTGTTGAATTTCGGTCAAAATTTGACCATTAATTTTAATGAAAGTTGGCAACAAATTAAATCGATCGGGGGACTAAATCTGTATTAGAATCAAGGACTTGTTTAAAAACAAGAACCCATATGATTCAATGTCACCAAATCATTGAATACAAAGATCTGCGATGAATGCAGATCTCATGGATTTAGTTTGCATAAATAAGAAAGTCGCTACTTTTTTGGGGGTTAGTCCCTTCTGCTTCGGTACTTAGCTATAACGTCATAAGTCCCGGTGTTTCGGAAAAAAATCTATGAGATGTCGCATGTATTTTCTATGGTGTAAAAGAAAAACAAAACTCATAAAGGTTTCATGGACCGAAGTGATGACCATCTAGGTTTATGAAGGTGGAGGTTTTGATATAACCATTGACAAATACAGAGTAAGATTTATTATTAAAGACTCTAGACTACAATAATGATGAATTATTTTAATATATATTTACATATATCATTTGTACGGATGTTAGTAATTATTGTGGCTATTAACAAAATAGAAATAGATAAAAATAATTTTTTTTAATGGTGAGTGCTTTGTAACAATTATTTAACTAATTAATACTAAAAGGGACGAAATGAATGAAATTGATAATGGATAATTTATTGATTTGGGAAATCGATAACTACAAATTAAAAGAAAAAAAAAACATTTTTCTAGGCATATATATTCGAGGTGGCCCGGACCTCCGATGACTGAATTGAAAGTTTATCAAGACTCAACATGACATTAACTAGACTTCTAACTCAATAAATAAACAAGAATTCAATTATTCAAGTATGAAATATTTAAAACTTGAAAGATCTGGGCTAATCTAGATATGATTCTTCAACTGTTCAAATTGTAACAATCTATTGTCGTTTTATGCTGACTATAAGAGTTGTTACACCTGTCTCCTATTGGTACGCTGCTGAAACATTATCCCATTATTCTCTATTAGTTTCTCATGCAGTCCTAGTTGTACATTCCAATATTCCTTGTTCATTTCTTCCTGAAGTTTTACCCCTTATTGTCTTTATAAAACTCCTCTTTCTAAAATTAAGTTTTTCTCAGCTTCCATGGAAACGTACCTAAACTCATCACACTCTTACCTCTATTAAAAACCCTGCCTTCAAGTTAAGGGTAGGTTTCCCTAAGCCATTGTTTATCCATCCAATTTGCAATTTCGTGGCTTCAACCTTTCGATCGAGCTAGTCGCTCTTCTTTAGAAGGTAAAAGAAAAATATTATGAATTTATTTATAACAAATTTAACAAGAAAACTTGTGTATAGTTCATCAAGGTGAATAAACTTAAAATATTAAAAAATAAAAATGTATTATGATAATAACTCAAATCAAGTTGATTGATGACCCCAGGATTTAAGTTTTAATATAAAATTAAGTTATGTAATATTTTTAATAGTTCTAGAAAATAATAATTTTCTACCTATTTCTATGATGAATAAATTAAGGTGTTAGATGCAGTATAACAAGAGGAAGTTGTGCTATTAACGGAGTCGGATCTAGAATTTTAGTTTGGAGGCTCAAATTAAAGGAAACAAATTAGGGGGCAAATTTCAATTTTTTATTTTTTAGGGCTAAAAATATAATTTGTTGAAGGGAAAATGAAAAAAAATGTTTCATTGCAGAGGCTTCGACCTCTATTCCGTTGCTAGCTCTTAATGATTCTCGTACTTGATTTAGCTTATGTAGTGAAGTGTTGTTTTTAATTAAAAATTACATATGATTGATAAATATGGTCACTTTTATGGGAATTTTAAAAAATAAATTTTATAAGTTACTAATAAAATTATATATTTTTTTGGGATAAAATCAACATAATCATGAGAACTAAAAAAAACTTTACGAAAGGAAAAGCAAGTATACAAGTATTATTGGCTTGATTTGCATAAAATAATAAGTAATTCAAGACATTATACCACTAATTACACGAGCAAATCTTGTAAAACTACACTAAGAAATATTCAAAGAGAAAAGTTATTTATCATAATATAGTTTAATTTGTTATATTGTTTAATCTGCACTTAAATAAGTATAATTTAATTTATTTATATTTTTTAATCAATTAACATTCTTTTGTTGGTAGGATAGTTTCTATTTTTTTTCTTGCTTTGTATGCATGCCCATTTCATTTCTTGTAGTTCATGATTTGTTGTTTGATATAATATTTAGATTTAGCTATTAATTAGTTTTTATTTAAATAATTTTTTTTTAGGAAAATAGATTAGACTTCATTTAAAATGAAAATCCAATCTTTTTCACGAGATTTAAAAGCTTTTTTTAACATACCTCATTTGACTTAATTGGTTCAAAAACAAATTAGTTAACTAGTAGAAAAATCTAATAATGAAATTAANAATATTTAGATTTAGCTATTAATTAGTTTTTATTTAAATAATTTTTTTTTTAGAAAATAGATTAGACTTCATTTAAAATGAAAATCCAATCTTTTTCACGAGATTTAAAAGCTTTTTTTAACATACCTCATTTGACTTAATTGGTTCAAAAACAAATTAGTTAACTAGTAGAAAAATCTAATAATGAAATTAATAGAAAAAATAATGAAATTGATAGAAAGATTATACCAAATTGACTTATTATCTAATCTAAATTTAAAATTAAATTATATGAAAATTAATTAAATATGATGTAGTTGATTTAATTAATTCACTTGTAAAAAAAGTTTGAGATTGAGATTAAAAGAAAAATTAATAAAATTATTATTGAAAAAAATATATTAACTTCATTATTTAAAATTATAAAAAAAAATTACTTTTACGAGATTTCTTCTGCCTAGCTAGTTAAAAGATAATCCAAATGAATGTTACAAAATTTAATGATAAAATAAAAAAATAGCTGAATTGAAAAGGAAAAAAAAATATGAACAGTACAAGGAGCCTGGAAAGCTTTTCCAAGAATTTTAGTTGTAATGCACGACAGTGAATAAAAAATGTATTTCAACAGATAGAGTGAATCGTCAATGATGATGACAGAACTAAACCACAACCTTTCGTGTCTAATCCAGGCTTTGTCTCCTACAATACTGATGGAATTGCACCCAGCAATGTCTAATCTAGGCTTAATCTCACAACTCGTCTACACTAACCTATAATGGTACGAACCTACTTAATTATAATCGTAGCATGTGTGAGCGCTGTGCATGCTGTCAAAAATTGTATCCATCAACTAGTCAGCTAATGCATTAATCAAGTGTGCTATTATGAGTGTTAAGCCAGGGATCAGAGATCTAGCATAATTAAATAGCTATATTTTGAAAAATTAATTGTTTAAAATTATTTTTTAGATGTTTTTAAATCATTTTAATATATTAATATTAAAAATTATTTTTAAAATATATAAAAAATATTATTTTAAAATATTTTAAAAAATAACTATTATCATATTCTAATCACCGTAGCCGCTTCAGAAATTAGGATTGTTGACTTAATCAAGGAAACGCGGAGACATAGAGACCTGAAATCCCGGGAACCTGTTTATTGTTTGTTTCATAGTATTCCTCCGTTAAATACACTCGATGCCAACCTTCAGAATTAGATTCTCATAACCAGGTTTGCATACAATATTTATAAGCTGAGACCATATTCATTGAAAGTGGCTGCTTACACCAATGGAAGCGAGCCACGTCAAAATAGCCCTGCCGGTGGGCGATGGGCTGACCCATGGGGGTGGAAAGTAAAAACACACGCTAAGGGGCTGAGTCTGGCAATCCTGGCTTCATAATTCATACTGAAAAGGATAAAAACTTGGATTCATTGTCGTTCTTGTGATGTGAAATACGCAGCTTCTCCTTCGTCTTTGCTTGATTATAATGTATAGCTTTTATGAAGAGGTATCATCCCTTTTCTTTTCCTTCTTTCGCTTTGCGAGCAAAAGATTGGATATTGTCCGGAGAACATTTTGTTTTATTGAGTTGAGATTAAGAATCTTAGTGTGAGCAAGCCCAATGCATATATACATATCATGTCATTAAAGCACTAGCGACTTTGATGTTGAGGTCTTAACTCTAATAATTGCAAGTTAACACTAACTTTATTCCTTTCCTTCTTCAATTTAGCGATTGTATGACCCACTCGAAATATTTGAACAGTAATGGAACTTGAAGACATTACTCGAATAGTGTACTAGATAGTATTAGACTGGAGGAGCCCATGCTACTGATATGGTTTCAAAGTATCCTATCAGTCTACCATCGAGACTTATGTGTTGCGCATCATCGGTTAAGCTTTTAATTTTTAGTAATTTAATTTATTTTTCTGCTGGTAGCCCGATACCTAATATCTATTAGGCTAATATAATTAGTGGTTGATGCCTATAAAAATAAAAATTTAGGTTTGAAGACTCTTACATGGTTAAGTCTCTCTTTTTAAAAGATAAAATTTAAAAATGTAAATATTTAAAAAAAAAGTATTCAAAATAAAGTGATTGCAAACCTTCTTTTCTGTTTTTAAAGAACTAGTAAATCTTTATAACTGATCATTCTTATCATTTGGTAAAAGGAAATTATTAAAAAGTCATTATTTTCTTATAGTATTAAAACATCTTTTTGTAAAGCAAAAAAAATATTTCTTACTCGTCAAGTCTTGCAATCCAATATGAATCATGATAATATTGCTAAAGTCTCTTATATTTAGGTTAAATATTTAGCTAAGCCTGAAGATAACAAATTTGATAACTTGCTTATACATGCTTGGAATTAACACTTAACTAAATTTAAAAATATTAAAACTAAAAACTTTCTAAATTTATATATATATATATATATATATGCATGCTTGGGTTTAATGTCTAGTTGAGCTCAATAATAATGGATCTAAAAGTCACCAGCCCTATATGTTATTAAGCTCAACATCTAGTCATGCCAAACTAGTTTTTAAATTTTAATGTTTGTATAAATATAAAAATTATAAATAGTTAAAAAAGTTATGATATAAGTATATAAATAAAATTTATATAAATAAAAATAGAATAGGTGGAAGAATAAAAACATAATAGGTTTACGCCTTAAAAACTAGATTTACTTAAAAAAAAATGTTCGGTTATTTTCCTTTGAAAATAAATTGTCTAGCAAATGTAAGGTTATTGTTCAAACTGTTCATTCAAGGGCAAGGGCTGAAAAAGCTAATGGACTAAAAAAAATTCAAAAACCAAAAAATTATTTTATAATAAATTTAAATTTAAGTAAAAAATAGGTTTTTTAAAAGCAAATTCAAACCTAATTCTCATAACCTTATGCACCGAGAGACGAGGCCTTATACCCTACTTTTCTATTCTTTTTTGGTTGAATATTTACTTTTCTTTTCTTAGCAAACAAATATATTAATATGTCAGATTTTCACATCAAAAACCTATTTCAAAGTTAAAAATAAATAAGCAAGGAAGCCATGGATAACCATGGTATCAAACCAAATCTTTGATTAAGAAAACAAGTAAAAATCTCACGGGACTTCACTAATTCTAGAGTGTTAATTTAAAATCAGATGAGAGAAAAATTACGTTAATCTAGAATTAAGAGGAATAAGCTTAAGGCTTTAACAAATAATTAAAAACTAACTACTCGAGGGTTAAAAATCCACCACCAAGGTTTTGTTTTGGTTTAGAAGATCTTCTTATTTTTAAAAGCTTAAATTAAAAATTCTATTTCTTGTAAATATAACAAAAAATCAATTTCTTTTCTCAAGATGAATTCAATACTAATAATTTACATACCTTAAAATAAATACTTTTAGATCTAAAAGTTGCATGGATTTATCATTACTTTATATTAAAATCTTATTTTAGTTAGGACAACAACCTCAAATACTTTCAGATCGACTATGAACTTGTGTCGGATTTTGATTTGATTGCAAGTATAGAGGTGGTAGTCGGTGCCGTATCATACAAAAAATACCCTCCTCTTAAATTTAAAGCTATTTTTGCTCTCCCGCTGTCAAAGACAATAAGAGCTCCTTGTGCTAGGCACGTAACAATCTCTTGGACCGCTCACATGTTGGACGATAACCAAAAAAAAAAAAAACTAAAATGGAAAGCAGATTTATTATGCACATGTTCTTAATTTACTATCCATCGATTCAATACAATTATTGTTTTACCCTTGCAAAAAATCTAATGGCTTTAATATAATGTTAGGGGTAATTTGGTTTTTTCCAATGACTCATTAGTCATTATTTAATTAACCAGGCACAACTTGGTTTTTTTGCTTTTTTTTAAAAAAATATAGTAAAATTGCTAAAGTGCCTTTGAAAAAATAACAAGCAAACGATGCTTTTCGTACACTATAGCTTGAGGATGAAGGAGGAATTCCTGTGATGAAACTGTTTTGAAGGCTAGGGTGGTAGAATTGATGATTTATGGTATTTTTTTATTCAAAAATATATTAAAATAATATTATTTTATTTTAAAAATATTATTTTTATATCAAAATATCCAAATAACCTAAAAATATATTTTTTAACAAAACAATTTAAAATTTAAAAAAAATATAATTCATATCATATTTTCAATCACGTTTAAAGAATAATAATTTATTGCATTAACTTTTTTTTCCACTAGCTTACAATCTTGTTTATTTAAATTTCTACAGAGGTGGAGGAATTTCTCCATAGCAGGTACCTAGCTGGATTTTTTTATTTTAAAAAAATAAAATATAAATTTAAAATGAAACTATATCTCTACCCGTAAATCACAAAACTATAAAATAAAATATAAAATTTAAATCAATACATAAAATTATCAAAATACTTTACAAATCATGAGATAAAATCCACATGCTATATCACAAGGTAAAAATTAAGACTACTTAAAATAAGATAAAAACTTTGAAAAATCAATTGAGGGCGGGGGAGGGGTCAATTGAACCCCTCACCCACCACCACCGCATCTCCCTTTTTGACACCCTTGGCTTGAATAAAAAAAAAAACATAATTTATAAATTTTTAGCTGTATATAAACAATTTTTAAATTTAATAAGACAAAAACCAATAAAGTAAAGCTAACATCCCTAATCCCTTCTACCATGTCTTGGAAAAGGAGGAGTTACTATTCCTTTAATAAATTAGCAGTGCACGTGAACATAATTTATAAAAACTGCAATGATATATCTGTTCTCGTTATTAAAGCAAAATAATTTAAAATTAAAAAAAAAATAAAGAGATCTAATAGGTGATCACTATAACTCACGGGTAGAATTATACTATTATTTATTGGATAAATTTTTTTGTATTTATATTTTTTTTAGTAATCTGGTCAATTGACTATTCAATATAAAATAAAATAAAAATAATGTAATATGAGATATCCATCGTTTTATTGTTACATCCAGGCCTGATTTAGTTTATTTTACTGGGCTTGATTATCTATTCTTGTAATTGGGCTAAATGATGGTAGGCACGGAATGCTATGGGCTTACAAATGGGCTGGAGATGTCCGCATGGACTGTTGTCGACTTAGACACCCAAATTCTAAAGAGAATGGACGGGTTTCTTTGCTCCCCAGCCCATCAATACAATCAGCTCGTTCCATCATTTCATTTCTTGCTTGCATTGATGTTTTTTAATATTTCTCTTGAATGAAAAAATAATATTTTTTAAATAATTTTTATGATCAAAATAATCGGAAGATACTCGATCATTAAAAAAATAAGGAAAAAATAATTTATTTTTCATAAACCAAAAACTTTTGATACTTTTCCAGACCATTAACATCTAATTTTCTTAAATAAAAAACTATTTTTGAAAAATGCTCAGCCATTAAAATATTTGATAATTTTTTATATTTTTTTCTAAAAAATATCACAATATCACTCTTAAACAATTAAAACATTAAATTTTTTTTTCAAAGTTCTTAAACATACTCGACAATTCTAAGGATTAAATATTTTTCAAATCATTATCTGGGCGTTGTGAAATTTTTTATTCTTTAAAATAAGTTTACAAGCAAAGGTTAACTTTTGGACAAATCTTTTTTACATAACTTAATTCGCCTAGTTAGTCCAAATACGGGTGAAAGTATGGCACTTTTTCAATAACATTCAATATAACATAAAATATTTTACATAAATTTTCAGCCATTGATTTAAGATAAATCCAACAGTCGAAGTTTAATGAAATATCCTTTATTAATAATTAGATTATACTTCCCCGAAAAAGGTTAAACTTCTTAGTTCTTACCACTCTTTTTCATATGAAAATTTCTATGACCAATCAGTATTTTAAGGGTTTTTTTTTTTTAAGGGCATTGTTGCTGTTGGCTGAAAGGCCCAAGGTTTAAAACAAAATGAATAATGCTGTCCAGTTAATTTTCTTGGGCCAGAGGCGTGACAACAAAGACAGTAGCTTGTCCAAGCTACTAGTCTGGTCCAAAGGCCCAACTTCTCAGGAGAGGAAGCAGAAGAGAGAGGACCGGACAGTGGGGGGAGAGTTAACATGTCTTGTTTGTAAAATATCGCGCAACCACCCACTGCTGCTCCACTACACGTAGATAAATACATGTCTTGCATAATAATTTCTCAATCTCTTTTAGTTTTTATTTTAATTAGCATATAGACTCGTGCACGATGTTGTAAGTCTGCTTTAAAAAAATATTTTTATTTAATTTAATGATAGTTAAAACAAGTATAGAAAAAAGATGATAAATGAAAAAAATTTAAAATGATAAAGCTTCTCCCATCATAGATTATCACACTAGAGAAATTCACATTCTATATTTCTTAAATCTATTGCAGGCATTTTTCAAACATTAGATGTTACTGTCGTCCATTAATTTCATTTGAATATTCCATTGGTTTTCTAAAAAGATGCTCTTTTGAGTCCTGAAATATTAAGTTTACAAATACATCTAACTATGTTATTCATGCAACATTACATGTTAAATTATTTATTTTTTAATATAAAAATAATATACGATCATTGTTGATTTTTTTTCTAGTGGAATAAAAACTTAAATTGTGTGGAAATTAATTTAACGTGACTCGATGATCTTGATAAATTCAACAACAATTTAAATAACTAGTAGAAACATAATTTAATCCAAAATATATATTTAAGATGAGATATTTTTTAATAACCATCAAGAAAACAACATATTAGATCATTTTTTGATTAATTTGGGTTAAAATTTTAATTTTCACACCAAATCATAAAATCATGATAATTTCACAATAAAAATATAAAAAAAATCACAAAACTCAATTTTCAATAAACTCAATATTAAAAAACTAAAAAAAAATAAATTAATTTAGGTTAACTTGTTGAACTCATGATCTGGATTGTGAAAACATCCTAACACAATAAAAAAAATCAAAATAAATTATGAATTTTAATTCTCAACAAGTCCAATGTTAACAAATTAAATTAAAAATATAAAAAATAACTCGAATCAACCAGGATTAGCCCATTAAATATGCAACCTCAAGTCATGAGATAACAATAACTTGATAGAAAATAGATTGAAATAAATAACAAAGCCTGATTTTCAATCAACCTAATATTGAAATATTAAATTTTAAAAAATTAATTAAAAAATAAAAAAATCTCAAGTCAACTCAATAAACTCATAAAAAACAAATCATAAAACAATTATAAAGTTCAGCTCTTAATAAACCTAATATTTTATTTTTTAAAAAAAAATATTTTTTTTTCTTTACACTCAAAATATTTATTACTCTATACTTGAATTATCTATATCATTGTTTTTGTTCTCGTCATCGTTCTTTTGTGATTTATTTTTAATTTATTTTTGTTTTTTTCTTTAAATTTTTTTTAAATACTACACAAATCTAAAAAAATAGTGTTTCAATCTAAAATTTATAATATTAGCATTTGTTTTATTATGTTAAAAACAATCTTGAGATCTTATATGGTTTTATTAATATATATATATATATTATATTTTATTATAAATAAAATTAATTTTTTGATTTATAATTATATTTTTACTCGAAACATATTAACAATATCTACATGTTAATTTATTCATGTTAGGAGAGAAAAATCCAGGTGCAGGCATGAAGTTAAATATAAATATTTTTATTTTTATTTATTTATTGGCATATATAATTTATAATTTATTTAATTAAACTCACAATAAATATTTTTTTATATTAGTTTTTATTAAAAAAACTAATTTTATAAGATTAAAAAATAAATAAAAATAAAAATGATGCCAAGCTGCCTCGCTCAGGGTGCCTAGCCTCAAAGAGCTAGGCCTATTCGTTCCAGGCTAGGGAAGCCCGGTCAAGTTGTTTTTAAAATTATTAAGAAAATAAAAATAAAACAAGAAGCCTCCGGTTTTTTCTCTTCAAAAACCTTTTTTATTTCAGCGTTTGATTAATAGTTTTTTATTAAAAAAAGAGACGAGAACGGGTTTGATGTTTGATTAAAGACATTCAAAATAAAAGATTTTTATACTTTATTCATATAAATATCAGTAATTATCTCTCCTTCAAAAACAAAAACAAACTCGAGAGATAAAGATTGTGTGTGCGTGTGTGTATTGTTTTCACATATATATCACAAGCATAAAACAGGATGAAAAAAAGAAGCCAAAAGCACTGTAGATGAACAATTTCCCATCCAACATCGAGCAACAGTGTAGAAGAAAACACCATGATCATTCAATTTTTCTTCGATAATTACTATTACAATTTGCATTTGATAATTAACATAACAAGGAGCGCATCCGTTTGGGCTGGCAATCATCCCATTAGCCTGGGTTTTGACCATTTGTCCACGCGATTCCGAGCCTTTTCAGCCTGCAAATAAATTTCTCAAAACTTGCGAGTAAAAGACATATGAATTCATGTTGAAGCTGTACAGCATCATTCATCAGTATAAAGTTCTACCTCTTTATCCCAGTTAAATTTCATCGTTATGATGGCCAAGGTAACAGTTTGAGTAAAAGTGCCACCAAGAATCATCCCGCACCAGATGCCCTGGTACACAAAAAAATAATAATTAGAAAACTCCTTTTTTATTGGCCGTTATCTTGTAAAAATGTCGATTGTTTTTTCTCCAAACCCCAACTGTCAATCGGAAAAGTAGACTACTCTATGTTCTGCTAGCTATTATCTCCTGCAGAACAGGTGAAAGGAAAGTCATGGAAGTAAAAGAGATCCCAACTTTGGAAACTTACCTTGATACCCAACTTGAAGACCCATCCCATAAGAAATCCAAGAGGGAGCCCAATAAAGTAGTAGCAGCCAAGATTTACATACGCGATCTTTGTTTGCGACCCTGATCCTACGGCCACTCCTGTCACGGCGAAGGCGGTTTCTTTTAATGGATAGAGAGGAAATCGGAAGGGACAAGCAGCTCCTCTATAGCGATAGCACAGAACTAACAGTTTTTATTATTGTTGTTGTTGTTGTTGAATATTGTTTAGTTATAATTAATTAACTGGGAATCTCGAAATCACCTGACAGAACCGGTTGAACATTATTAAGGAGAATACTAATTGCTAAGAGGAGCGAGAGGCTGTCAACCTCATGGATGACATCAGCGTCAGAAGTGAATGCTAAAGCAATCTTGTTCTTTAATAGCATGATAAGCACACACCACACAAGTCCAGTTATACTTGTTTGTGCCACTGAAACCATTGTTGCAAATTTTGCTGCTTTACTATTCCCAGCTCCTAATTCATTGGACACTCTCACGCTGCAAAATTGATGATAGATTTCTTTTGAGTGTAAGATCAAGAATAGCTTGCTACTAGATTATATAACCAACAAAAGCAGCTCTAAATGCCTGATTTGGGAGTTGAAATGTATTCAAAGTGTTTACAGGAATGGACTTCTGATGCAATCTCGTAAGATTTACGGACATCAACTCGAAAAGGTAGTGACATTATTTGAACTCGAATTAAAATACTAACATGGCCATGCCGCCACACATACTGACTACATAATGCGTTCTAGGATATTACAGGTAAGAAAAGGAGGTTCAAAATAGTACCCTGCAGCTGCAAAGAAGGCCAGAGGAATCATGAGTTCCCACCCAAGAGTACCCATGCTGCAAATTTTTAATCCTTGGTTAAAGCAAGGCTTACAGAATCGCGAGCTAATAACAACTGCAAAGACAGCAAAGGAAAAACCGTCTCTTACCAAACTGAGAGAGCATCCACAGCAAGTGTCGAGTTTTTCAAGTGCCCAGTCATTATTATAAGTATTCTATAGTACCAATTCTCCAAGCTGCAGCAAATAAGAGCTAGATGTAAATTCATGGTTTAACTGTATTAAATTTGCTGCTTAGTTAACGTTATCGGTAGAGCGTGGAAAAACAAAATAACAATATTATTTGCCTTTGTATATGATATTTTGCTCAAATATGGATTATAAATGGGTAAAAAAAGAAATTTGCTGCTTCAGTTCACGAGCTATATCCACCTGACGAATTAGTGATCTTCACTTTTTTAGCTGGATGCAAACACGGACCAACCATTTTGACTACCCCTCAAAACATAAGGTTCCATGTAATTGACCTTGCTCAACAAGAATCGATAATGAATATCACCGTGCTTTTTTTTTCTAAAAAAAAATATTAACAAATTATAACCGTATCAAGATTTGGAAGATATTTTCTAAAAGAAAAAAAGTCATTCTGATTAAGGTATTCGGCAAGAATAAAGCGAATATGGAGGAGGCAGGACTCCATACCAGAGCATGACCCCAGAAGCGACAGAGAGCTTGACAAATTCCCATAGCCCAGAAAAGGCTTGGACGGAAAACCCAGTCCAAGTAGAAGCGCACCGACCACAAGAACAGTAAACAAACAACCCAAGTGTTAAAGCCCACCAAGATATATCCAAAGCAATAGCCACGCCAACAACGCCGAAATGGAGCTCGTAAACGAAGAGCCAACTTGTTAAGGCATTGATCCCCAAGCTCACCAAGGAAACCCAGGCAGTCACGCGATTCTTTAGCTGGCTCTGCAAGAACGTTCGCAAGGGAAACAGAAATGCAAAGCTAAAGTGCAAAGGTATCAACCATAAAGCCACCGCTCCCGCCATCTTTGCCACTTCATCAGCCTGACCTAGACGTTTGAGAAGTGGAGTGGCAAAAACGTAAAATGGCGAAAGCAAGAAACAACACAAAAACAGAACAACCCAAGATCTTTGCATGTAGATGCCCAACATATGGTATCTTTCAGCCCCAAAAGCTTGCCCACAAAGTGTCCCCAAAGCACTTGACATTCCTAACTAAAATGCGAAAACATCCCCTAAAGAAGATTAGAGCATATAATGGAAAAAAGAAAAATAGAAAAGAAGTTGGTTAGTTTAATTTGGAGACAGAAAATGAAAATCAAATAATATCGCACCAGGAGTCCATAATTGAAGCCAACAATAACGGTATTCGATATGGAGATAGCAGCGAGCTCAACAACACCAAGATGACCAGCAAAAGATTGAGTGATCATGTTCATGGAGAACATGGCCATAAGACTGAAGATGGCAGGCCCTGCAATTTGCCATAGCTTCTTTGTTTCAACCCAGATTCTTGATGCAAGATCGTCCTTGTTTTCTTGATCATGTTGATCTTGGAGATACAAGGCTTGATTACGTTCACTATCTGTGTCAACACTCCCCATCGAAAGGAAAAAAAATGCAATGTAATCTGGCTTCTTATTTGCTTCTGAGGGAGAGAGTTTGCTGGACGTATAAATAAGAAAAGGTATCATGGTTAGTAAATTTGCTGTTATATGTTGATTTGGTTGGCAAATGGCAATCAAGTGAAGGGGCATCTGGGCATTGATTGTATAGGCTCGAGGACACATGGAGGTAAAGGTGGCAAATGAGTATGGGAACGGGTATTGGAAATGTTTTACTCATTTACGTTTATGATCCGTTTTCATACATATAACCTTAATTCTGAACATTATCTCATTTACATATTATCATTCTATCCATCTTTTTATTTATTTGACGCATGTACAGATTATAAGTTTTTGACGTGCAATGATCTAATTGTAAAGAAGTTCTCAATTTAGCGACTACTATTTATGATAAATAAGGACCAAAAATTTCCAATTAAACCACTTCTATAAACACATTTGACATATAGCTAAGACTGGTTATTGGGCCCATATTTTTGTTACAGGCGGATAATTTTTTTATTAAAAAAATAAATATAAATATTTTATAGTGTATTTTTTTATATATAAAACTCAACATATAAATCAAAATATTTATATACATATCTAAGTAATTAAGTCAGATTAAGAAATAAAAATTAAAATATTTGATTAGCTATATTTAGCAACTTCATTTTTTAAAAATATTTTTTTATTTAATCAAATGATTATTCATGTTAATAAAAATAAAAAAATACTAAAAATATATTAAATAAAACTACGAATCTACATATAAACAACGTAACCTTGTTTAATGACTATGGATTTCACCCCAGCTGGATGGGATTAACTTAATCGACAGCCATCCAAGGGAAGCGGGATTGGCTAGTTTTGGTAAGTTAATATCTAATTATCTGGATTCTGGCTAGCAACGCTAGAAGGAAGGTACATGGATCTGTAATGGCTTATGTTGTTGAAGCTGGAGGCACTTGTATATCCTGCTCGAACGAAATACCACTGGAAGCCCGTCTAAACTTCTCTGCCATGACAAGCAAATTTTGCGACGGAGACGGTGGTTTTTGGATGTAAAACACCATTTTGAGCAGCAACGGAAGCAGGTTGGAAGGACACTGCAGGTTTAGCTACAGGGGTCTACCTAGTATATCAGCATATTAGTTTTTTTTTTCTTTTTTATTGCAAAATATGTTTATAAACTAAACATTTTTTTTTCACTTCTCTGATTTTTATTTTTAAATAACTTTTTGGACAACATATACACAGTTGGCATAAAAATGTGTTAGAACATTGAAAAACCAAGAGAGAGGATTTTGATTTAGGAAAAAGGTAATTCCGTGTTTGTCAAATTATTAATAACATAAATTTGAAAATATGATAGTTATTATTTATTAAAGAGTTTTTTATTCTAAAACATGTAATATTTTTTAAAAAAATTATTTTTAATATCAACATATAAAAATAATTTAAAATAAAAAAATGATAAACTTTTCAAAAATATTTTGATAACAGAATATCAAACACGGCATTGGAGGATAGAGTGGGTTCAGGACCATGCGGATCAAAAGGGTCATGAACATGGTCTCAGGCTGGGCAATAGCTAACTACCATGAAATCTAATATGGGCCACATCAGCCGGCCCATTTCATCTGAACTTGAAAACATACCTTAAAAGTTAAGACCCGTCCATAAGCGCAGCCCTGGTTTACATTCGCGAACTTTTCTTGCAATCCGGATCCTACTCCGCTCCAGTCACGTTGAAGATGGTTTCTTTTTCCATGGATATAATAGGGACAAGACTCCTCCTTTTGTTTTTTTATCGAGAAATAATTGTAGGGACAAATTATAACTAATTAAGATGCACCTCTTTTATTCAATTCTGTATAAAACAATTAACAATATTTTTTTTCTCAAACTTAAATTTCACAATTTCATATTAATAGCCTTTTGAAATCCAACAATACCACATATTATTTATTTATTTTCTTTAGAGTGGAAAAGATATTACTTGGATTCCTTTTGCTTTTATATTTTAAAAATATTTAAAAAAAATTTAATTTTTTGGTTGTAAATTATTATTTTTTGTGTTTTCATATCATTTTTGATATACTTATATTAAAAATGTTTTTTTTTAATATTATTTTTATATACTTTCAAAAAAATATTTTTAAAAATAACCGTTATCACATTTAATTTTTTTTAAAAAAAAAGTTAATGAATTAATTAATAAATACATGATAGATATCTGGAAATTGCCATCAAAAGAGGACATGGAAGGATATAGCCTATAGGCTAACCAGCAGATGAATGGTGTCACATGGTTGGTTTCATTTAAAAAATTTTCAACCTCTATGCGGCAGCCCAATCCCTAGACTCAGGCTACCTTCTTTTATCCGTGTTTGCCTAACAATTAAATATACTTGTAGGTTTTCTCACATTCTTTTCTTTTTATTATAAAATAAGGGGAACACACAGGTAGAATACAACATATACAAACACAAATTATTATAGAAACCAATCTTAACTTTTATTAATATCAACAATAAAGAAAATACACAAATTACGTGCTATATTCAAAACTTGCATAATATATACAAAATTATCATACTAGCATTTCCCACATGATCAAGGCTCTTCGGTCTATTTATACAGCTGATAAAATATAAAACTACTATTCCTATACTTTAGAAAATGGTGGGGTAATTTCTTCTCTAAGTTACCATGGATTTTGTGGGTAATTTTACCACATGATCTCATGATCTTCCAGCCATCATGGCCCCAAGAACTGGACAATCATTTCTCCTGTGAAACCATGATTATAATTGTTATAGCAACTCGCTACTGTTGTGTAATTGTCATGGATCCTATGTTGCTGAATTTATTGTATTTGTTGCCTGTCTTGGATTCTCCGGGGTCCAAATTCAAGTTCTATCAGCCCATTACTCCCATGGACAGTAGATTTCATCATTTCGTTGAATTTGAGACTATTTCATACCTCCTATATCTCTCCAACAACATTCTCATCAGCATTTTCATGCTGGAAATAATTCCATTACAGATGTAATGCAAACATGCGTACAGGGAGTTGGTCGAAATTTAAATTTTATAAAAAATATTTTTAAAATACAAAAACAAACAAGTATACAACAATGCGAACTGCGTTTTGCTTTCGCTATTGAATTTCTGAAGTCATTCACATTTGATTGGAACTCCTTTTCATTCTGGTCCATCGAGAAGCTTTAAACAGTGTGTATGAAGCCCATGTAACATTTTTAAAGCAGACCGCCAGTCATAAAAAGAAATGGCAATATAAAATACAGGAGTATTTGTGAAGAAGTAAAGGCAAGAGATAGGACTTTTTTCATGGATTTCATATTTTTTCTGAGATTAGCATATATCACGTATTTTGAGGCAATGATTTTAATTTTAAAAAGCGCTTGAAAACTGGAGTCAGTTTGCAACTCTAAAAAAATTAATTAATTTTTTATATTTTTAATCGTGATGCAATAATCTTAAAACTAATTTTGAAAAATAAAAATATATTATTTAAATATATTTTTATATAAAAAACAACCTTAATGACACCCACATACGTTAACAGGCTTGGTATCACCGTGTTTTTTAAATAGGGATCTAATGCTTCGACTTCATTAGGACTGGAAGCACCAAGGATTCTGCTAGACAAATGCAGATATTCCCAAATATGCACAAGAGAAACATGGAAGAATGAATTTATTTTTATTTTTGGTAAAATTAATATTAATTTGCTTAGCGTGTAAGAAATGCAAAAATGAAAAAAACAAAACCATGTGCTTACAAAGAAACTCGGTCGCTACCAATAGGGTAACACCTTACCGCTCTAAAGACAATGAAATGCAGCTTAAATAATAAAAGTTCTCTACTCCAAGAATTTTTTGTGTAAACCTCTTCTTTGTAATAAACCCCTCGAGGACTGTTATCAAATTGAGTCTCTTTGTCATTGAACATCTGGCTTCGATTGCGACCACTTGTTTACATTAATGCGTGCCTTTTCCGCCTTCAAATTCAATGCATTGACAAGTAAAGGAACATAAGAGATACATTCATGCATTGTAGTTGGAAGTTGTAATAAGGAAGGCAGTTAATGCTTCCTACCTCTTTATCCCAGTCAGATCTCATGGTTATGATGACCAATATCACCGTTTGAACGGCTGTTCCACCAAAAATCATCCCACTCCAGATGCCCTGGTATACCCACAACAGCGGTCCGAGAAACAAACGTCTATTAGTAACAAAGAATTAACAATCTCTCGATTGCACAGATGAGAAAAACGAGATTTGATGAAATGACTGCTTGAGATATTCAAATCCATATCGTTGTGAGCGCTCCTTGCAAGGTACCCAAGGCTTGAGATATTCAGCCCATATTGCTTGAAAAAAAGCTTTTTTGATCGGAATAAATTTAATTGAAGGCAGTTAACTCACCTTAACACCTAACTTGAAGACCCATCCCATTAGAAATCCAAGTGGGAGCCCAATAATGTAGTAGCAGCCAAGGTTTACATACGCAACCAATGCTTGCCATCCTGCTCCTACCGCAACTCCTGCCATGGTGAAGGAATTGGTAATGTAATTTGAATTAGAAAGAAAGAGGACAGGAATTGAGGTAATGTGTCAGCAATTCTTTTTATTTTATTTTTTGGTGTGGGGCGGGTCATAATTGACGAGGGGTTTGAAAATTACCTGATAAAACTGGTTGAACGCTGTTAAGAAGAATAGTAATGGCTAGAAGCAAGGCGAGGTTATCAACCTCCTGGATAACGCTGGAGCTAGAGGTGAATATTAATGCAATCTTGTCGTGTAGTAACACGATAATTACGCAAAATACAAGTCCAACTATAGATGATTGCACCACGGATACTATAGTTGCAAATTTTGCTCCCTTGCCATTTCCAGCTCCTAACTCATTAGACACCCGTACTCTGCAAATTTGACGAGCTTTTCATGGTTGTAAATTCAACAAGAAGACAAATATATGAATCATTTCTTGAAGTGATAGCTTAAATAGCACTGTGTGTAACTGACCCCAAACCCAAATACAAGGAGTGCATCTTCTTCTCTTTATAACCTCAAAATTTATAATTACTGAATCATGTTCAAAAGATCAGGAAATTACCCTGTAGCTGCGAAGAAGGCCAAAGGAATCATGATCTCCCACCCATTAATACTCATGCTGCAAATTTCAATCAGAAATACAAATTAAAGTGGAGATCATAATAAGTATTTTACAGAGGCGCGCATGTTCTTCTTTCACAATAAGAATCTAGCAAGTAAAACAGGGTTTATCATACCGAGAAATTAAGAAGAGATAAAACACTTAAAAAACAACATCAATAGTTAAAGTCTCTCACCAGACTGACAAGGCATCGACAGCAAGCGTTGCGTTCTCCAAGTACCCTGTCATTAATATCAGTATTCTGTAGTACCAATTCTCCAGGCTGCGTACCAAAGCCAGATACAAAGAGCAAGTTATTATTTTCTTCTTTTTTCTATTTAATTATGAGCAATGCTGCGCAAACAAATAAATCATACAATACAAGATTCTCTGTTCATATATGGCTAATCATTTTTTATTAAAAAAAAAACAACATCAACAATAATTTGATGACAGGATATGGCAAAAGAAATGAAGCGTGTGGAAAAAGAAAAAGGACAAAAATGGGTTAGCCAATGAATAGACATATAAGCATCTGACTAGTTCATTCTCCAAAGAAGAAGCCCAACAAGACCTAAGCCCAAGATCACCGGCAACTACCAGAGGATCCAACGCAAGAACCGACCTATTAGAAAAAGATCAGGAGAATTTGATAAATCTATTCTCAGTTCATCAAAGAACTAAACCTCATCCCTTCTTTTTCCGCTGCCTCTAAATATTAAAATATGCTTCTTCTTTTTTATTTCACAAGAGATGTTTGGACTCCATGCTTCTTGAAGGGAGCCCACACCGATACCAGTCAGCTGCAATTTATTGACAACAAGTATTTTAGCCTTACCTTATCTCTCTTAGAGAAACAGTCCTTCGAAAGTTAATGGATTACTTTCTTCCATTTTAATTAGATTTTTCTTTATAACCACATCCACTTTAATTAGACAGAAGCAAGGGAATTTTGAGGGTGAGAAGAAGATACCAAAGCATGACTCCAGAAGCAGCAGATAGCTTGACAAATTCCCAGAGGCCAGAAAAGGCTTGTGCCGAAAACCCAGTCCAAGTAGAAGGACACCAACCACAAGAAGTATATACGAACAATCCAATAACTATAACCCACCAAGATATATCCAAAGCAATTGCAGCACCAATAACTCCAAAATCAAGCACATAAACAAGGAGCCAACTCGTCAACACATTGACCCCCAGACTCACCAAAGAAATCCAGGCTATCACTTGATTCTTTAGCTGGCTCTGCAAGAACCTCTGCAATGGGAACTGAAATGCAAAGCTGAAGTGTAGCGGTATCAACCATAAAGCCACCAATCCTGACTGCTCTGCGACGTCATCGGGCTGGCCTAAGAATTTAAGAAGTGGAGCGGCAAAAACGTAAAATGGCAATAGCAAGAAACAACAGAAGAATAGAACAATCCATGATCTTTGCATGTAAATTCCCAACATATGGTATCTTTTTGCACCAAAAGCTTGCCCACATAAAGTCTCTAAAGCGCTTGCCATTCCTAGCTGTTTTTTATTCAAAACCACCTTAAGAAGTTTAGACAATAGAAATGAAAAGGGGAAAAGGTGCAAGATTGAAAGCGAAATTTCCAATAGCATACCAGCAGTCCAAAATTGAAGCCAACAATAACAGTATTGGCTATGGAGATTGCAGCAAGTTCGACATCACCAAGATGGCCAGCGAAAGCTTGGGTGATGATGTTCATGGAGAAAGTGGCCACCCTGCTGAAGATAGCAGGCCCGACGATTACCCATAGCTTCTTTGTCTCAGTCCAGACTCTAGATGCAAGCGGGTCTTGATTTTCTTGACCGACATCGTGGTTGACTGGATCATCTGGTAACAAGGTATCACGGAGATCATCACCATTTCTGTCGATTGTGCCCATTAAAGAAAAAATGCACCTCTATTTTTCTTCGCGACTTTTGAGAAAACTAGAGAGAGCGCTGGGGAGAAAGATGGCAAGCAAGAAATGGTATAAATAGAAGAAGTTCTCACCCAAATCTAAATCAGTCAGGAAACGGTGTCCAAATGCACGTTAGAATTATCAAAAATATGGGCATATTATTTTGGACGGCCTGTTGCTGGAGGTCCAGGTTACTGTTCATCAAATTATTTCCAGCGTTGGAGCTATCTTCCACACACACACATATATATATATCTTCATTATTTAAAAAAATCATTATCAATTTTATTTTTTAAGATTGTGCTTTTTAAAGTATTTTTTATTTTTAATATCAAATTTAAAAAAATATCATAGAAATTAATTCAGAATACAAAAATATTAAAAAAATTCCTTGCATCACTGTGCGAAATACCAACTCTAAATGCTTTTAGGTGACAGCTTTTGAAATGTAAATATGCTCTTGGGGGACGCAGCTGTTATAATCGTAATTTTCTACAGAAACTAGTTCTACTGGTATGGTATACTATGATTTTTTCAGTGACGTCATTTCATACGCATGTCACCTAACGTGTTATGCTGGTGGCTGGGAATTTGGAAACGTCAGTTTACCAAACAGTATGTCTTTAACAATTCTACTGCATTTTAATTATTAATTAATAGATTCTATTTAAAATCTTCATTTAAAAATAATATTTTTTTACATACTTACTAAATTGTCTTCTAGAATTTTACATCATCAATCTTAAAATATTATTTATTTCATAAAAAATATTTTTTTATAAATGATTTTAAAAAAAATATATATTTATTTTTCATTGAAAAATTAGCCAATCAAAAACATTAACTTGATTTTTAGAAAAGTATTTTTTTATTTTGAGCAAAAAATACTTTTAATTGAAAATATCATATTGTTTGTTGATAATTTTAAATTTGATTTTCAAACTTTTGATTATTATATATTTTATTTTGATTTTTTTTTTAATTTTATCTTTTATAATTTATTTTGATTTGATGTTTATATTAATTTTTGTGTTTATTTTTATAATTTTTATTTTTTAATTAAAAATTTTAATATAACATATTTGGTCATTATTTTTTTATTGTTGTTTATTTTATTTAAAATAATTTATTATATTTTTTAAATTTTCATTATTTTTCAAATTTTTTATTTTTTAATTTGATTTCTGTTATTTTAATTATTATTTATTTAAATTTAGATAATTTATAAAATTAGATTTACTTTTAATTTTATTTTCATTTAATTTTTTAATAGGTAAGATTTTTCATTCATTATTTTAATAAAAAATTTAAAAAATATTAATAATTCACATTTAACTTATTTTTATAATATAACCAAATATCTAAACATATTTTTCAACTTTTTAAAGATATTATCAAACACAAATATTAAAGAATCTCGGTCATATTTTTTTTTTTAAAGTATCTCGTGGCTGACCAGTGTAACCACGTTAATTGATTAATATGAAAGTTGACAAAACACCACTAATTGTCATTTGAACCTGACAAAGTTTATTACTGGTCATCTGCACTAGTTCTAAGATGTCAAATAATTACTGGCTAGCTTGACGAGATTCCTCGGTTTAGAGTGTTGAAAATAGGTGTCCTTCCTAAACTTTAAATTGTAAAAATTGATCATTTTAATTAATATTAAGCTTGACATAATTCGTCATTTTTTAAGTCTTCAACCAACGATTTCAGCCACGTCAATTATAACCTGAACCTTGAAAGAAAGGAAAAAAACTCGAAGAGTGGAAAGACTTTAGCAAGATCCGTGCATTTCATTTAACAATTTAAATTATTATTTAATTTTTTCACAATTTTTTAAATAACATCATAGGTTTATGATAACATTAATAATTATTTTTTTAATTATTACACATCTAACAGCAAAAGACATTAAAAGCATGTTCATGAATATCCAACTAAATTTTTTTTTGTTATTTCTAATATATTTTCATAGATAATTTAATCCCATTAATTAATTATTTTCTTCATTCACATATGGAATACGAAGTTTGTATTCTAGTATTCTTTTGTTACAACTTGATTTTGAGATTATTATAAGTTTTTTATTAAAGAATAATGTTTCTAACTAACAATATATATTAAAATAAAAAATAAATAAATTAAAAAGAAAATAGAATTTTGATTGAAAAGATGTATTTTCTTTGCCTGTTTTAGATAACTGGATTTTTTAAGAATTTTTATTTTTATTATTATTATTTTTTATTTAAAAAACACGGTGTTAATAAAAAATACATGAATAGATAAAAAATCATTAATACAGTAAAATTTATTTTTTAATATAATTTAAATCATTATTTTTATATAAATATTATTTTTAATTATAATTAAAAAAATAAAAGAAAAAATGTCTCATGGGATCGAGTAGAAAAATATCTTTTGTTGTTCCAAAAGGACAACCCAACTTAAAAGTATGTTTTGTATTGTTGTGGCTGATATAAAAAATAAAACTTTGCATAGTATTTTTTTTACTTTTATTTTATTCAATTAATTTAATTTTTTTCCATTTCTATTATCATTTAATTGAATAAAATAAAGAATTTTAATAAATAAAGTAAAAAAACACAACCGGGTAAATATTTTATATTAAAAATTTAAATATTTTTGTTCTAAATTATATTTTTTCTAATTCATTTTAAAAATTAATAATTTTTAAATTTTTTTCTCAATTTTTTTATANTTCTATTAATCTATTTATAATTTCACTATGTATAAAATTTATCCGGTAAAAAACTATAATTTTCATAATATTTTGAGCATAAAATAAAATTAAATATTATCAAATATAAAATTGATATTATAGTGCGAGTAAATTTAATTCACTATATATTAGTTTTTCAGGAAAAAAAATTGTTCACATCACAGTGTGAATAAATTTAATTTATTTTAAACTAGGTTTTTTTAAAAGAAACATTAATAAAATTAACACTAAAAAAAAGCATGTAAACAGTATAAAAATATTGTACTATTTATTATTTTTAAATAAATAGAATAAATTTTTTTATGTTATTCATTAAACAGTATATTCTACATTGTTCATGTTAATTAAAATTAGCATGAACAGTACGCACAAAGCACAAAAGCAAAATGCTGCTTCTTCTGTTTTTTCCATCTCAAACGTAAAAATAAATGAAATTTATATACAGTAAAATATATTTTTTTTATTTGCCAGACGGGTTCTAAATGTGCCCGGCGAAACGAAAGTACATTGTCCGGAAACAAACAGGCGATGATTGGCCTTGTAAAATTTAGTGTACAGTGTACACTGATTCTGATCGGTCATGTTTTGTTTGTAAATCAAACAGTTTTATTTTATTTTATTTTTAAATAAAGTTATCTGTCCATTCTGAGCATTAATTAATCAATCAACAGAATTTAACATGCTCCACGCATTTAAATATTATTTTCCACGGATTTCGGCAACTTTATCTCCTACCGGTAGAATTATGTTTAATGTGGTAATGCGATTTGTGTTTCTTGTATTATTTTTCCATTAACTTAATATTTTTTTTTATTTATGACAAGAAAATATATTAAAACAAAAATATACTTTTCTATTTAAACATGCGATAATGAATATATTTTTTAAAATGAAAATAAAATTAATAATTTAATTTTTTAAAAAAATAGAACTAGATACATGACTAAATAAACATGGCCCTTGAAAAAACCCAAGTAAAAACCTCCTAGTTTGGATATACTTGTTTGATAAATAATTCATTATTTTTTTAAAAAATAATACAAGCAAAGAGTTATTTGTAGAGGCAGATAATATATTATTTGTCTGTCTAAATTATAACTACTATTATATTGCAGAAAAATACAAATTAGGTTTTTTATTATTTATATTTAACTTATTTTCATATAAAAGTTGTAATAATTATATTTTCTATTTATTTGAAAAAACTTCACTTCTTGAAAAACAAATTTTAAAAGATTAGGTGAGCGAGTAAAACCTTAACCGTCTCGAGCTCTTACAAGAAACAATTTCAATTTGAGATTTACTATGTAGATTTTAAATTTTTTTATCATTACACTATACCCTTTCAGGATATTATAGTAAATATGTTTGGAGCATGAGAAAATAATTTATCAACTTGAAAAGAAAAACAAGAGAAAAAAAATTAAAAACACATGATCTAATCAAGTAATTTTTTTTCATGGTCTTGGTATATTTTTTCAAGCAATATTGATATTCAAAATAATTTCTATCAAACTTTAATTTATTAGATGAACTTGTTAATATTAAAATTGACATATTTAATGGATAAAACTGGTGTCAATCGATGGCTCGTTTTTTTTAATGCGAATTCAATGATTTTTTCTCTCATCTTTTAAATTATAGACTAAAATTTAAAAATAAAATAAAAATTATATAAGAATTAAAATCACAAAAACCAGCAGGACAATCAAGGAAAAAGAAAATGTAAAAGGACTAAGACGAACCTTTTACTTAGATTTTATACTGGGTCACCTTTTTTGATTTTCCCATCTTTGACAAATTTTCACATATTTGTCATTAACTTGTCCATTGAAGACTGCAATCGAAAAAAAACAAGGAAAATAAATAAATCAGTGTAGCTATAACGAAATACCTAAGCATTTTAGTATATCCAGTAATTTGAATATATAGTCGCTGGCTTCTTGTTAATTCCACTTTCTTAAAAATATATATTCTGCGATCGTGAAAACTTCAAGCATCATGTTTTCCACTCTCGCTGTAAAATATACTATGTTATGCTACTTGGCAAATCAATCATTCAGTACATCGCATGGATAATAGCAAGAGTTTAAGATTAATTTTTATTTTTTGAAAGTTAGAGCTTTATAATCGCTAATATAATAATTATTTAAAATTTATATGATTATTAATTTTATAAATTATAAAATAATCAAAAACATATTCATCTGAATCATACGTAAATAAAAAAAATCTTTTAAATAATGTTTACAAGTGAAAATACCTCTAATTTTCAAGCTTATACTCCACGGCGTACGTATGGTCACGAGAGAAAGGGAATGTACGGCTTTCCTTTTCGGTCAGTGGCGTGACCACTAGGCTGAGACAGTAGACGGTACATCCACAAGAAATTGTTTTGGAAGGGCCCGCATTTATTGCCACAGCTAACAAAAAAAACAAGAAACTAAATCGACCATCTCCGTGCGTGCATATTTTCTTTTCAAGCCAAAAATATTTTCAGGTAAAAATAAAAACAATCATGTAGCGTCTTTTTCTTTGATTTTATTTATTTATTTATCAATGAGAATGAGTGGATGAATCTCGTTGTAAGTGTGAGTGATGAGTATTTTAAAGCACTAAAAAATCAACTAATCCTCTCTTTCTGGTTCAATTACTATAAGACATTAATTACTATTCCAAGTATGGAGTGTAAAATTACCCCCAAATTATCAATATTATTTCTTTTTATTTTTTTTAATTTTAATTATTTCCTAGCTCTTTCTTCTAATAGTTTATCCTTAAATTTATCAGTGATTTAAGTTTAAAAACTAATGTTTGCATTTTTTTTTTTTACCATCGTGGACATTCTTAATTAACAATTACCCTCGCCGTAATTATTCTTCTACAGTCCTAATTTCAGTTTTTATCCTCGTGGTAATTGCTACCTTAAAAGATCGCGAGAAGTGACGTGGGATTGGCTCTGTCCGTACATTCCTGTGTATTGTTGTTTTGTTGCCAATAATTAAAATAACAATGTGCATCCGGGCAAATTAATCAATTAACTGTGCTTCCAGATCGTATCTAGAAAAATCGAACCCTGATCACATCAGGAATCCGAGAGGACGAGAGAAAAAATCCAAACCATGAAAATTCTACAAAGGGAGCTAAACTTTTCTACGTGGACCAATGCCAGCAAATAGAACAGGCGGACTAGCGACGCCCTTTATCTGACTCCCAATGATGGCGTCAACTTGACATGATGACTGTACCAGGCAAATGTGTTAAAGGAGCCGAAAATTAAATTACCAGATCGATGAATGCTCGGCGTTTGATAATTTACTTATTCTTTCCCTTCCCTTTTCTGATTATCATAAAGTGCGTCCAATTGTGAGATTTCTAAATTCCAAGCACGAGTGCTCTGCTTAAAAACATTTTCAAGCAAATCGTACGTCGTCTTCAAAGAAAATCGAGAGGCACTCGATTGGCACGATGAACACTCTCTGTCTACTAGTGTGAAGATGTTTTTATAATTGTAAAATAAATTCCTAATTGGTAACCAGTTATCTCTGGCTACCAGTGCACAATTTAGACCTAAAGATACTTTTTATTCTCTTTTCTTTATTTTTTTCCCCTCGTTTCTCTCCTTATGGCCACCTACCTCTCCTTTTCCTACCACCGCCGGCAACCTCCTCCTCCTCCTCTCCCCCCCC
>SRLM01000162.1:427438-565372 GCA_015708895.1 Populus ilicifolia
TAACTGTTCTCGTCTTTTCTGAATAGATACTCCACGTGACTGCCTCCCTTGTTTCTGGAAAAGCAATTTAACTTTATTCACTGAATTTATTTTCTTTTTCTTTCGAGAAGGCGAATGGTCGTCCAGTTTTTTTTAATGTAGATATTTGAATTAACTTTATGTATTGTAAATTTTAAAGTTAATAAATATATATATATATTTAATAATTTTTTTAATAAATAAAATTTAAATTAATAATTTATATAAAAAAATCATCAATAATTGTTGTCCCAGCAGAATAATGTACGCTATAGGTCCACAAAAGGAAGCCAATCAGATCTCGGCCACCTGACATCCCTCTCCCCTTGCTACTCTCTCGCCACAAAAAAAAAAAAAAAAGTCCTAATTTACTCCTCCTTTCGTCAGGAAAGTCTGGCGCCCCACTTCCCTTGACGTTGTTTCAGTGGAATTAGAACTCAATTTTGTCTCCTCTGCCTTGTTCACGTTTTATCTCGAATATTATCTGGAAAATACTCTTTCCAGGTTCTATCATCATATTGTTTCTTCGAAGAAAATCCTTCCGAGATCATCTCCTCTACATGAACAAACTGTATACCTTACTATATAATGATTCTGAGAGATATTACAGTTCGTGACAATGCAAGACCAGAAAACAAAACACCAAAAAGATTTGGGAAAATCACATAGCCACTTTCCCATTCTTCTAAATTTAACCGTTCATTTTAGTATTTGGTTTTAAATTGATAATTTTTTCAGTGCAGTATTAAATAATAGTTTGTTTTTTTTTTAAAAAAAATTCGAGCAGTATTATATTAAAATAATATTTTTTTTATTTTTAAAAATTTATTTATAAAAAATAATAATAAATTTAATTTATTTTTTTTAAATATAATTTAACCACAATTTCAGACACGTCCTACCCACGTCAGATCTCTAGAGACAGGAGACGTGCCCCATGTAACTTTTGGACTCCCCCATAATTCTACTCATCTAGCCTAATCGCGGGGATTAAAATCGTGGTGTTTTGCGGTCCAGAGCGGAGAAAATTCTCTGGCCTACAGAAGTAGCACACGTGTTCCACTCCTTCCACTCCCCGTCAATTGAACTATCGAGGCCCGTAATATAAAAAAGGGGATCCAATATCCCTTGTATTTCAATCTAAGATTGCGTTTAGAGGACACTGGAAAAATAGGATGAAAGGGTACAAACGTAAATGACCTCAATCAATCATCCATCCCTTAAATCACGTTAAAACTTGTAACATTGTAGTTTTACTTTCTTCCTCCTTGGCATTGCATTCCTTAAGTTCCTAAGCTTTGAGTACAATGTACCGGAAGATTTCGATAAAATCATATACATTCAATCTATAGATATTCAATATATACATTGAACAGGAAAGATATGTTGACTTGTTTCAATGAACATAACTACTTGAAACCAGTACGTGACATCATCTCTTCCCAGTTCCATTTCCACTGAGTATTTTAATATCGTATTTCTTTTCATTTTTTTTTGATAATCTAGAATATCCGAGTTAGTTTACGCACATTACAATTAATTTTTAAATTTATTGAATATTTTTTAAATTCAATAAATAAATAAAATACTATGAAAATAACAGACATGCATTTTAAAACTTAAATCTAAGATGCTTGGACAAAAAAAATCCTATTAAAATTATTGGCTTGTAAGTCTTAGTGTCTTTTTATTTGTTTAAATTTGTATAAATATACAACTAGTTTACACAAATCACAATTAATCTCACAATTAATCAAATAGCCTATAAATCTAGATGTTTTTTTTATTAATGCGAGTGTACAAGTTAGTTTGTGTGCATCACAACTAATCTCAAAGTTTATTAAACTCACAACTAATCTCAAAGTTCATTAAACATCCTGTAACGTTGATAAATAAATAAAATAACATAAAAATAATAAATATACTGTATAAAAAAAATCCAGTAGAAATATATAAAAAAAACTCTCCAACTTCACTTCCACTTAACTCAAAACTAATTTTTTTTTAAAAAAACTTCCTCAACAGCCGCAATACTGCTGGTAGACGCTTCCTCTTCTTAATTGCATGTGAAGCAGTCACAACCTAAGTGATGATGTTCTCGAGCAATGGCCACATAAACACTTATGGCATTGTACCTTTGTCGACTGACAATCAAATATGTTTCACCAATTTCACTATCTTTAATAATTAATCCTCGATGGCTATGCATGTGCTTCCTGGAGTTAACAGCAATCTCTGGCCATGCATGTGCTTCCTGGAGTCAACAGCAATAAGTGCTATTTGAACAGGCTCATTTATCGAACGCCTCAAGATAATCGCTAGAGCGGGAGAATAGTTTAATTGCGGCTCAAAAGATTAAAAAAACAAACAAACAATAATCATCTTCTATAAAGCAGAGATTCAAATAAAATTATTAAAAAGATCACAGTTAACTTTAACTAAACAAAGAACTTCAATAAAGATAACGCATAATTATCATGAGATTAAAGAAGTTACATTTAAGCATGATTGAGCAGTGCATGTTCGGTGTTCCGAGCGAGAAAGCCAAGCGATTTCACTAATCTCATATTTAGCTTGCCGTGCAAATAAATAATCACTATCCTTCCTGCATTAGAAGCGACACATCTGTGACGAGAGTCGGTAGGCTCATGTCACTAAAAGACAGAGAATTTCCCGAGAAGTTTCTTCACGACTGTCAATTATAATTCTACTGGCCGGTCAAGGCCACTCGGGAGGTTGCTCCTTCAAGAACTATAGGCACGCCTCTCATTCATGACATCAATCGATCATTCAGCCTCGTGATTAGCTTCTTTTCATAATTGCTGGCTATGGGCTTTGAATTTCTCAGCTAACACCCCGAGTCTACTCAATATTTGTTATTGAAGAAGGCCTTAGCCATGGCGAGCCAAGTGCTGGCTCGATCGACACCTAATGTTAAATTGAGACAAGGTGTCAATGAAGGAATGAAATAGTAAAGCCCACACAAATCAAGTCCAATCATCCAGCTAGCATATTGAAGAATAAAATAAAAGCTGGGCTTGCCATGCTGGGCTTTACAACTATGGCATGCATCCATCAGATCTCGTTCAATCAGAAGATTGTTTTAAGATAGTGATCGAATCTCATCCAAACAGAAGATGCTTTCAGGATCAATATGAGATTTCTTCACACCAAAAGATGTTTTCATGATCATCATCATATCTCTTCACTCATTGGGAGATCGTTTTATGGTCGCTATTAAATTTCATCTTATCAAAAGACCATTTCAAGATTAGCATCAGATCTTTTCCTTTAGGAAGGCTCTTTCAAGATCGAACTGGGATTTCTTTTCATCAGAATATCCTTTCATGATCTCTCTTCTTATCACAAGGCTATTCTGTAAACCCGTCATAAATAATAGCTTAATTCCCAATCAAAAAATAATAAAGTATGAGAAAAATGTTTAGGGTGAAAATTCCTAGTAATTAGTATACAATCCTCAAACAAAATAAGTTAAAAATAAAACAAACTCATACCAGATTCTGTGAATGATAAGCTTGCTAATGGAACTGTGAGGCTTATTACTTTTGTTCGAGAACCTATTACATGACTATCTTCTAAAGCCCTTTAACGTCAAAAGCTTTAGATATATTTTTTATTTATTCTCAGAGATGCGGGGAGATTTAAAATTTTTTCACACCTTAAAATTATATTACTCGATTTTTCTTTCGGCATAGGCATACGTCGAAACAGAAAAATAAATATATAGTTTTGAAACTCTTTAAACTAAATAAATATAAAAAAATCACAATTTCATAAAAAAATTACTTTACATGTTAAAACTCATGTTGTTTCGTCATGGTTTTCCAAGACTTGCCAAGCCATCCTACAATTTGCAACATTCCATCAAAAAAATTTTTTATAATCATTTTTGTAAAATAATTAATTTCTAAATTTAATATATATATATAAACTAAAAATATTAATTATTTATATACTAACCTTAAACTACCCTCACCATTCCTCAACAAAACACATCCATTCAAAATGATTTCCAAGCTCGTCTCAATTGAAGCAAAGCCACTTTTATTACTTTTTAGTGCATGGATACAACGTTATGATGATCATAGTTCTAAATCATAATTTCTAGGTGCGTGAAAAAAATAAAAATTTCTTATATTATTAAAATTTTTTAGAATTACCATCTAGTATTTTGATCATTAAAATTTATAAACTATCTTTAAAGTCCAAATAAAAAAATTTGATTGTATATAGAAATGACAATATCACCTCTAATATAATCCACCTAAGATTAACCACATTGTTTATTTATCTATAACTTCACAATCTTTTATATTAAAAATAAATAAGTTAGTTTTTGGTGTTTTTGAAATTCATGGCAAGTTCTATAATTTTAATAAACTTGTTATTAAATTTATTATACAGGAAAATATAAAAACTATTTTTAATTTTTTTTTATTTCTAAGAAATGCTAAATCATGAAATTTTTTTTTTCTCATTTTTTCTCTCCGTATATTTTATGCCTGGCCATGAGAATTTCAGATGGGAAGCATTCTGCATCTGTTTTGAGAACGCTAATTTTGTTTGCAGTGCTAGCTTTTATATCACTTCCTCTTTTTGGCGTCGGCAACTTATGCATGCAACAATAAGCATATGGAGCAAAATTGAAGAATCTTTGATATGCATATCCACGGGGACATCAGGGCATTTCCTTGAAAAACATTAATGCAGGAAATGTGGGAGGGAGAAGTAACTTGGTGTCTGTTGTATGATTTGTTGGTTGAGAAAGCAAGCTGTTTTCTTTACTTGGTGATGTCATCAGATAAATAGTACGTTCAATGTTATTGTATGGATTGACTTCCGTAGACGAGGTGCGATGTAACACAGAACGAAGATCAAATGCTCTTTACAAGCTCCATTTGTAATTGTTAGTTGAATTATGTCCTCAAAGCTTATCTAATGCATATGAGATGTCGCTTTTACTCTCCCGCAGATCAGACCTTATCTGGTTTGGCTGGAAGCCCAGCGTATGTTGTCCCTGATGTTACACTGGGAAACTATTCTGAGAAGGTCGACATTTGGAGTGCTAATGTCTTCCTACATGCTCTGTTGGTCGCGAGCCTTCCATTTCAAGCTGACTCCTTATAGGCTGGTTGAGGCAATCAAGAATGTCCAGCTTGATCTTCACAATGGGATAGGAGAGTCAATATCTAAACCTGCACGCTATCTGTTGCAAGGGTGTTGACAAGGGATGTATCTGCCAGGATCACCACAGATGAAGTACTTGATAAATATCTGAGACGCAATGAACCAAGACGACGGACATATGATTGCATTTTGTTGTCTCTTCTGGGTTCACATGTCTGCTCGTATTGTGGCACTGGGATTTTTTTTGCTAGTTTATCCAACTAGATGGGTAGGACTTGGACTACTTAGTGACAGCTTCTTTAATGAGTGGCAGTTTGCCTTTTAAGGGAACCTCACTCTGTAGTTCCTTGTCTGCTTAGCAGCAACTTGATGACAAGCTTTCTAGGCGATTGCTTGTGTTTATCTCCTCGACGAAATCTCTAATGTATACTTGTCTCAGAGGTCTTTACATCTCTGGGAAGTAATTAACCCCCCTGGCTGAAAGAAAAATTTTCAGCTTCCGTGCTTTCATGTGGCGAGCTGCCATTTAAATTAAGATTGATGGTGCGTGATGCATCCTTCGGTGTCAAAAAACCTAATAATTCTTTGCAAGTTTCCCTCATGTGATATTAAGTTTTCCTTCTTTGCTGCTTGTTTCCAATTTAATCTCAATTTCCAGTAACTCCTCGTAGGTACAGTAGAAAGTCCTGAATTCCCGGCCTTGAGGTCCTAGATTTTTAATTTATGGCCGCTCCAAATTTCCCGAGTTGTAATTTAGATCTCATTCTTTTCTTCCCGCGTCAGTTTTTTATAGTGTACATTTGTTTGAGACATTAACAAACTTATAGAACTTAAGAGTTGCCAGTTTCACCAGGTTTACAGTCCATGCAACCTTGTCTGTCCGCAAATGTGACTGTCAAATCCATTTTCACCGAGCTCTTGTTAACTCTCTCGATTTATGCATTGTGATCTTTGATAAGTTTCTTGGACACTATAATGGTGGAAAGTGGAGTTTTTCATAAATTTATTGCTGGTTGCGCTGACTAAATTGACTGTTAACTAGTGTCTTCCCAGGGCATCCATGGATTTTGTTCTACCCAGAGCGCACCTTAAAGATACTGTCCATCAGGTCAAAAACAAAGAATCAAGTTGCAGAAACTTCGTCCCAACCTGCAAATGCACCTGTTAGAGTTGGCTGTCCCGAAGAGGACTCAAATCAGCTTCCATCTGATAGTTAAACCTGCAAGTCAAAGAGCAGGACGAATATGAGCAATAGAGGAGCAGATGTGGACCCACTAGCCCAATAGAGCCAGAGTGATCATCTAACATCACGGCGAACAATTTGTGTAGAGTATTTTGACTCTGCTGACAGATTAACACCACTAACGACGCTCATCTCCACTGTTTTGTGAGCTGGGAGAGAAGACTTGAAACAGCCACACCTTAACTCCAATTTTCAGTGGGCCCCGGGTGAAGATGGTTACAGAGCAACATAATCATAGCTGGTAAATATGTTGTCATTTCTTTTTTATCAAATATGACTGTAATTTCTTTCAGTAGCCATGTTCTCGATTTAACTCCAATGATGTTTCTAGACTGATTAGCTGAGAAATTTGATGAACAGAATTTTGTAAATAGTGCCAATGAGCAATTATGATTTATGCTTTGATGTCAGTTTGCATGGATTAGTTCCTTGCTTTTCGAAGTCTGTTTTGGAAGTAAATTGCAGGCCCTTACTAATTTGTCTAAGGAGCTGTGTAAAAGAGCTCTTCACCTTGAGCTCCAGAGAAGCAATGATGTCGAAGTCGAACAACAATTGATGCCCTCGGGATTGTAATGTATTGGCATTGCCTTCCTGCTATCCGTCTCAAATGCTAAACTCTGTGCCACCGTCAATTGTGGATCTCGATGCGTAAAATCTTATAAACAATAGTTCCCCAGGTTTTGTTTCTAAACGTCAACTGCTGAGGAGGCATCGTTCGATGGACACAGGAATGTGGACCCGTAACATCTTCTATTTGTTCTGTCTTTAATTTTATGTCTGAAGTAAGTTGATGTGGTTTCAATAAGGCTTGGACGTTGGAAAAGTGAATCTTCTTCTTTTCTATGTCTTAATCTTATCGCTCGGAACACTAATCTTAGCCTCTCACGACTAGTTCTCCTCCGCAAGCAACCTGACGTTATAATTTCATAAACAAAGGGTCAGTAGCTAATTAGCAAGATGGGAACATGACATCATGGACAATAAATATTTAAACGCCCACGCCCTTGCCATTCATGTTTGGGAGTGCTCCATAAAATACTGGTTTATAAAAAATTAATTTTTTTATATTCTTTTATCGTTTTAATATGTAAAAATAAAATGTTATTTTAATATATATCTAGAAAAACAACTAACATAGCACACAGCAGCTGATAACTCATTGCCGGACCTGGAGCGGGAACTATCAATATTTTATGCATTAACCTTTGACCAACCACGATTAACAGAATTGATTATCAGGGCCACTTCAATCTCAAGAGCTCAACTCCTCACAAAAACCCATAAAAAAGGCTACAGGTTTCCACCACTTCCATCTCAAAACTAAGTTAGGTATGGATGTGAAAAAGACCACCAAAACATTTACCAAAAAGAAGAGTTCATGTCACTCAAACAAGATCTTCACATGTGTTTTTCTACTGCTGCTGATTCCCGTACTTGTGCATTTGCAAGCTTCCCCTTTCTATTTCTTTACCTCTCCCACTGCTACTTCACGAGCTTTCTTCAACAAATGGAAAGGAATAGCACTTGACGCCTCCGCTGGTCCTTCTATCTCCAACAACAGTGACGGTTTGATCTCAAAGCTTCGAGAGTCAGTCACTTTCCTACCCATGAAAGATCTGAGGTTCGCTGAAACTGCCATGGAGGGGAACACTTGGTTTATGAGCTCCTTGAACGACACCCATGAGGCGAACGAAGCTGAATACCTCTATTTCCCTTCACAAATGTCCAAGGGGCGGCTTCTATGCATCAAGGGACGTCATGCGACAGACGGCACCAGGAACTCATATGCCTTGGTTTGGCCAGAAGCTCTTCCAGACTCTGGCACACTCATGAAGGGCTTGACCTTTGTGTCGGACACATTCTATGATTATGGCAATTTGTGGCATGGATTGACTGGCATGGCGCCCTTTGTTGGTTGGTCTTTGAAAAATAAGTGCCTGAATCCTACAAGATGGGTACTGTTCCATTGGGGAGAGTTGAGGTCTAAAATGGGGTCATGGCTACAACACCTAATGCAAGCTAACTTTGGAGATGTTAAAGTTGATGGATTTGAAGGAGGAGATGGGCCGTACTGCTTTGAGAAGGCAGTTGTGATGAGACATAACGAGGGAAGTATGGGAAAGGAAAGGAAGCTTCAGGTTTTCGATTTGTTGCGATGTAATGCTAGAAGATTTTGCGGTATAAGCCCTGAAGGGAAGGGACAAGAGACCAATGAAAGAGGTGAACCGATTATAAGGCTGACGCTGCTCATGAGGAGAGGTTCGAGGTCATTCAAGAATGCAAGCGCTGTGACGGACATATTTGCACGGGAGTGTGCACAGGTGGAGGGCTGCACATTCAAGGTAGCTCAGTCAGAAAATCTAAGCTTCTGCGACCAGGTTTGTTTGTCTGAAACCTCTACCCTGTTGGATCCAAAAATTTTCTTTCTTTTCCTACTATTTTTACACTGAAAAAAAAGATGATATTTTCAAAGAGAATTCATGCAAAACATAATATACCCAAGATATCGATACATTTATTACACTTAATATGCATAGTTCTCTATGAAAAAAAAAACAGCACTCATCTTATTTTACTCTCTTACACTCATCTTATATCACTGACATGGCCCCTTCATTGCTCCTGAGAAATCAAATTATCCAGCGTTCAATTTCTTATGAACAAATGCTAGAGATCTTGATGGTAAAATCTCTGGCTTAGTCAGGGATACCTGCGGGCAGTAACTGGTTAGGTTGGGAGCAGAACTAATTCAAGCGAATGCCAAAATAATCGAACTTCTATATATCCATCCGATTGGTCGAATGAAGAACATTTAGAATATTTTGCAACTTACTGATCATTAAGTTTCCTTTGCTGAAATTCTCTCTTGTACATGCTTACTAAACAACCTGCAATGACAGTAGCAATAAGCCAACCGGAATTAATAAAAAGCTCGATGGTTCGAAATGCCTGTTGCTGCAATCTAGCTCATTCTTTTAACAATTGTGTTCATCATTCAGGTCAGAGTAATGACTTGAATCACCGAGGTGCATGGTGGGATCCACTGGACAAAAAGGAATGTCCATTTCCTCAACAAGATGTAGATTGCTTTAAGTTTTACAAAAATGGGAGAGTTGGTCACAATGAAACCCATTTTGCAGAGTGGGCGAGAATTGTTCTCAATGAAGTTAGGATAAGCAAGATGCAAATTGCCGCTACGAGTCCCACTAACAAGCCACAGCCAAACTCAATTGCCTGCAAGTGCTAGTGTATTTTTTCACTTGGCATTTTACAATCTTATGTTATAGGGCACAGTTGAATTGTAACAGAAAAATTTGATGAAATAATGCTTTGTTCTTGGACATGAGAAACAAGAGGAAAATATACAGTAATATTCTCTTTTTGCAAAAGTAATATAGCATTCAACTACAATTATAGGGAATTTTTCAAGGGTCGCATTCAAATTGAAGAAGTTGCTGGGAAGATTTAAAATAGAACCTGCATTTTAACTCTTGATACATCCAAAGGATGGGCATTGCTTTAACAGATTCTTCGGTGCTCAATAGACCTAATCTTCTAGACATTTTGGACCACAGATAAACCACCAAGAAACAAAACAGTGCAAAAGGAACCACATGAACAATATGGTTTCCACCACTCTTGATGATACTCTTGTTTAATTTCCTAAGGTTGTTCTTCACACCAGCTTGAGCTTTCATCAGTCATTAGCTGTTACTGTCATTCAAAGGAAGCTTCCCGAAGGCAGTTGCAGATTTTTGTAATGGACCCATGTTTCATTTATCCATTTCCTTTCCTAAAAATAAATATTCAACATTTCAAGTTGTTTTCTGTATCTGAGAATCAGTATTTTCAGTTGAGGGCAGATAACTGTCCTCTTCTCTTACAATATAATGCGCTATCTCTAAAGTTCAGTAATTTTATCCACCATTTCCTTGCCCTTTAAAAATTTCACACGGCCATTGCGTTTTGTTTCAATTTTTTTTATTAAAAAAAAGGTTGAAATTAGAAGACTAGCAATTCAAAAAGAAATCATTATATCATAGGAGTGGCAACATTGAGCAAACCAAAAACTAAAAGATAGCACAAGTTAGTGTGCACAAATGTAAAAAAAATAAAAAAATAAGGGCTTAAGCATATACCAGAGTCTCTAAGAAATCCTTCTCATATTTTGCTTCTGATTCTATCTCTTGAGCCACCTACACCATATGATTAAATTGGAGCTTGAAAATTACAACATAGGAAACTTCGAAAAATTCTGCACTCAAACTGACCACATCAGATGGTAATGTTAAATTTCAAATGGAAAGATCTTCATCGCAAAAATATGCGAACAATATAAACACAGAAAAATCATCAACAGCAGTTTTTATTTTTGCAGGAAATGTGGCCAAATTCCATACGACAGCAAACACAGACCAATCCTGGCTTCTATTTCCTTCTTCACTGGGAAAAAACCCAAGAAAGGACCTTATCTTGTTTCTTCTTTTATTAAAGACAATAAAATATCCAGAGTCCAATAACAAATTGACAACAGTTTTGTAAAATCCCATGAAAAAACAATTTCACAAACCCAGAGTTGATCAATCGCAGAAATCTTCCACTATGAGCAAAGATCATAGAACTTAGGGTCTTCGATGCAACCTTAAGGGTCTTTTTCTCACTTCACGACTCAATCTTCCTGGCATGCACAGTTAACATTTCAATTGCACGGGAAAGCCAGCCGATACAAAACTAGTAGGAACAGATGTCATAAAAATAAACCCCGAAACAACATCTTACATGGCTTGGAGAAACAGCAAGTGGAGCTGCCCAAATTTGCAACACAGCCAGGCTTGTTTATGTAATTGGGTTTGGAAAATCTAATCTTTAATAAATCACTCCATTTTACAGCCCTCGTGCAAAATGTTAGTTCAACAATACAGAAACACGTCCGCTCTTTTCCAGAGGAATTGCTTTTCCTTCATTAAGCAAGCTCAACAGTTTTTATATATAAAAAAAATAAAAATTAAAGAGGAGGTTACGTTTCTTAATTGCCTAACATGGCTACGGAGGCCAGTGATCTAACCGTCCACATCCAAATGGATCGGGTCAATCCGCAATTGTTTTTAATCGGAGCTCGCCACGAGTCTCGTGCTAAGTCCTTCTCTTCAAACATTTGAAAAGAATTAATAAAGGAATCATAAACCCTAACTTTGAGAATAAAAGCGTGTTAAATTCACCCTTGATTTTCCTTTTCGGTGGCTTTTGTGTTTTTTTCCTCACATGGTCAAGTCAACTGGAAGCCGAGTGATAATTAATTCTCTAATGCACAGTAACCTAAGAGCAACTCCAAGGGACGTGGCAAGAGAAGAGTAAAAAATACTAATAAAAATATTATTTTAATTTTTCAATGTTTATTTCATGTGCTCTAAGTGTACTGCTAAATAAAATATCTAAATGCCTTTTCTCTCTAAATAAATGGTACTCCTATATATTTAGTGAAAACCAATAAAGTAAGGTCAATAAAAATAATAATTATTAAATACAGCAATGTGTAATAAAATGACATTTAATTTTTTAAAAAATAAACCACTTATTTCTTATACTCCAATAAAATTGATTTTTCAAATAGTTTCTTTTATTAAAATATACATAAAAAACTATATTTATACTATTTAAAATACAAATTTATCAATTTGACTCTTCGAAACAAAGAGATGCTCTAAGATGTATATTTCCATATTTACCCATGGATCACAACCTTTAGTCATGTCTGACGCCCATCCTCCACCATCCACTAGTTTGATCTTCCAGGAATCCAACGCTGCCCAAGAAAACACTTTCACTGTCAAACAAATTACACGCGTTGTTTGGAAGTTTCCATCAATCCATGTCCATCAACACCACACCCTTTTCGTAAACGCAGAAATGACACGCGATGTCTGGCTATAAATTATTGCCCTCCAAAGCCACAGGTATCACAGCCTTTCTCTCTCCTATAAAAAAAATCCCCAGAGAGAGAGAGAGGATTACCCGCAAACTTTGCAATATGGGAAGTGAAGCTGAGATTCCTAAAAAGCCCAGGTTTTTATGTCTTCATGGATTCAGAACAAGCGGAGAAATTCTCAAGAAACAAGTGCACAAGTGGCCTGAATCAGTGCTTCAAATGCTCGATCTCGTTTATCTAGATGCCCCTTTTCCTAGCAAAGGAAAATCAGATGTGGAAGGAATCTTTGACCCTCCTTATTATGAGTGGTTCCAATTTAACAAGGTTCAAATCCTTATGCATCAACTGTATAAAGTTCAAAGAAAGAAATTTGATTTTCGAATAATCTTTATTTGTAAAAAGATAAATTTATATTGTTTCTCTGTGGTTTGATTTTGATACTCGTTTTGTTTTGTTATATATTTGTTTTTAATTTGAAGAGATGTTTGGTGTGTTTTCTTCCAGGAATTCAATGAATACACTAATTTTGATGAATGCCTCGCTTATATCGAGGATTTCATGATCAAGAACGGACCCTTTGATGGTCTACTTGGCTTTTCTCAGGTGTGAAAAACTGTATTCTTTATTTGTTTCCATATTTGTTTCCACATACATAAAGATTCTATTTGGTTGCAGAGAAAATGCAGAAAACTGTAATGATTCTTGTTGTTTACATTTTACTCGTGGCTAATTTAATATATTCATGTAACTTATTCACTGGATGTGCATAAATGATACAGGGCGCAATTTTATCGGCTGGGCTTCCCGGATTGCAAGCGACGGTTAGATGAAGTTGCTCGTTTTTTATTTTTTAAATTCTAATTTATTTTTTACAGATGAGAGGCTCGAAACCCGGCATCTCTGGGAAGGAGAATATGAATACAAGTCCCTGGCAGCCTCTAGTTTATTAATAGAATTATAATAATGCTAGATGATTTATTGGGCTGTTTGCTGTTTCCTTTTGCAGGGTGTGGCTCTAACCAAAGTGCCCAAAATAAAGTTTCTGATAATAATTGGAGGAGCCATGTTTAAGTCACCATCTCTGGCTGAGAAAGCATATGCTTCCCCAATTGAATGCCCATCCCTCCACTTTTTAGGTATCTTATCTCCGTTTATTGTTTCTTTCTACGAGTATAGAGTTCCATATCTTTTGCCATTTCTCCTCTAGCAGCTTTGATATGCACTAATAAGGCATTTCGGGCTCCTTGTTTATAAATGAAACGGTTAACAATCATTGTGAAAAGAATATAAAACAAACCTGTATGTAATTGAATTCAGAAAGAACGTATTTGCTAATGTCATCCTGCCTGTTTGTTGCAGGGGAGACGGACTTCTTGAAGCAATATGGAATGGAACTCTTGAAATGTTGTGTAGACCATGTTGTGATTCATCATCCTAAGGGTCATACGATACCAAGACTTGGTGAGTACTGGAATGTGAATCACCCTTCTTTCTGTTTTGCTCTAACAGGAGGTTCAATGCATCTTGTGCTATTGTAATAAGGGATAGATCGCCGTCAATCATTAAATCTTAAGCGCATCCTTCACATGATTTGGATCTAAAATATTCAAGTGTAAATCCCAAGTCTTAATTGCTGATGAGGGACCCAACAACTCCTTTATCTCTCGTGTTTCTGCGTGTTGCTTATTACATTTCTATCATTGTTATTTACTAACAGACAATTATTTCTCTTCTTCTTTCAGATGAAAAGGGTTTGGAAACCATGCTGAGCTTCATTGACAGAATTCAAAACATGTTACTAGACAAGTAGATAATGGTGGTGCTTGTTTAGCGCATCATCGATTCACTTTAAGCGGATCAATAGTGTATGATGGCTAGCCAGAGCTCGCAATGATATTAATCCAGTGCCGACACGTAATTTTTTAATGCAATTTGACAGTTTCCCCCCCATACATGCTCTTATTTTTGTTTCTACCTGCTGCCTTACAGGCCCTTTCTTCTGTGTGAGCCTGTGTACTGGTATTTTATGAATCCAAACCATTATTTTCCAGACGATGATGCACAGTTTGTATTGGTTACTTGATAAGTAAAGTGGCTTTATCTGAATCCGTTAGTTTATGTTTGCAAAGCGAGCCCGCTCGGCATTCAATTTTACACAAGCCATGTTCTCTGACAGAATTCACTTATAATTTTATTACTGTTGTTAATTTTAAAATTTATAAAATTAATTAAAAGTATGCAGTTGATCTGGACAATTATTGACATCCTTTTCTTTTAGATGGGAGAGAACTTTCTTTCTGTCATGGTATCATTTTTTAACGAATATGAGGAACCCAATAACGCACCTCCTGATAAGAGCTGCCGGCATATCTAAACATCACATTCCATATTTGACGGTTCCCGTCTGATCACCCTTTACATGCTATCCCATTCCCTCAAATAATTCAATATGCCAAAATGGCAAAATCAGGTATGCCGGTCACCAAGCGATGTTTTGCCCTCCACAATATGGATTCGGCTGGCGTACACCATTTTGAAGAATCCTGACGGGCTGGCGTACATTATTTTGAAGAATCCGGACGGCTGATATATATATTGATAATTGTTCATAAAAAATTAAATATATTGATATAATATTTAATATAGTTTAGTAAATCATTTATATTTAAGAAAAAGATTTATTATTAAAAAAAACACAAAATAAATACACAGTGAAGAGTGATTATATACACTCAAACTCAACTTCTAACTCACATATATTATTACATATTGCAGCAAGGCTGCTGTCCTTAGCAGCCTCTCTTTCTTTTCTTTTCTCACATGTTATACTCTCATATTTATTCTGCTCTCAAATAATGTCTATATTTATAAACAATTCCATGACAGACAAGAGGTCATAAATTATGGCACTAATGATGGCAACACATAGGTTGCACGATTTTTGTTAATAGTTGGTGTAATTACCGTCATAGTTTTTTGACAATAATAACCCTAGTTCTTATGGTAGGTTGTATAATTTGTTGCCTATTAATGACAAATCTCAACAATCACTCACTTTAACATTTATATGAGCAATTGTCCTCTTGTTTTTTCAGCACAAATTTGCATTTTATAGCTCTTTCAAGCTTATCATTTTGAGAGTGTCTGTAGTTAAGTTTACAGATATTCATCAAATCTTTCAATCATCAAATCTTTCAATCGCCAAAGTAACCCAAGCACCCCTTTACTCACTTTAAATGATCACTTTAATCAGATGATTTACTTTATCACATTTGAAAAGTGTTAAAACTTGTCTTTGAGGATACAACATTTCTTTTTTAGCATATCAACCATGCTTAGTCAAGAATAATTTTTCAGGCCTCACACCAAGGCTTACAATACCCCCTCTCGAATAAAAATTTCTCTTTTCAAGTGTGACAGTCACTAAGTATTTCAATGCAATCATGAACTCACAACTTTTTCAAGAATCTATTTATCTTAGAGTTGTGTTTGTGTTTTGTTTCACCCTAAGCACCATACTTTACTTCTTCACGAGTCTTTCGCTCTTAATCTCAAAAGTCCAGGTAGCTTTCTACCTTTAACTATGAGGACAACTCATTAAAGATTGATCCATATTTGTTTTCATATTCTAAGTATTACAATGCTATTATCGAACTTACCACCTTGATAAAAATCAACTTGGTCGAGGAATATGCACTTGCTCTCTTGCACATAAAGTGTTGAGGAATATCACGATCATGAATTAAAGATCATTCCTGTAAAATAAAACTTTATTGGTAGTTAAAAAAATTAAAATAAAAGAGATTAAGTTTAATAAAAACAAACAAAACATACCTTGTTTGGATATTATCATAAAAAACTTCAACTTGCTCACTGAAATTTTGATTTACCTATTTATTTGATCCTTGTTGTTTTTTAATTTTATATTTTAATCTATTTTTTTTTACATTTTAGGTTTTATATGTGAAGAGAAAAAAATGAGTCATCAAAATATTAAAGAGAGAGAAAATGTTTAGATAACGACTTTTCAATAACAATAAAAGTTAATTTTAATATTAGTAAGTTTTTTTTTTAAGACAAGCTTAATAGAGATAATGATATCCTTTGATTATTGATTATTGTTAATTTTAATATTAGTAAGTTTGTTTTTTTAAGACAAACTTAATATAGATAATGATACCCTTTGATTGTGTGTAAAAAAAAAGTAAACTAAGATATTTAATTTTGTTAATATGTTTAATTGTCATTTTTTTTATAGAAATTAAATGTTATTTTAGGGTTGAAAATTGATCTAGTAAAGTTTATTGGGTGTTTCTAAGTAGAAAAAATTTAAAAGAATAGGTTTTTAAAATAAAAAAACTTAATTTTTAATTTTTTGATTATCAAAAAGATATATTGTTTGTAAGAATAGACAATTTATTATTTGTTTGAAATAAAAAAGCATTTGTACAAACAAAACAAAAGCTTAGTATTTCATAACTTTTTTAAAAAAAATTCTCTTATTTTTTATTTTTTTTACTCTATATTATTTTCTTATTAAAATCTTAATTAATACCTTATTTCTTTTAAAAAAATGTTCGGTGTATATTTTTTAAATAGTAATTGATTTTTTTAATTTCATAATGATTTAAAATTTTTATAATGTTTTAAAATATATTTTAATTTATCTTTTATCTTTTATTTTATATAAATAAATTACGTTTACATTGCATATCTATAAAAATAAAAATTACCTGCTTTTAAAATTAATCCATAAGATAAAATATTTAAAATAAAAAAAGCTCCTGAGGCTAAATATTGACATGTATATCTATTTATCCTTTTTTTATTAAAAAAATTAGCCTTTTATTTTAATATTTAATAAAATACAAAATCTTTATTTTCTCAATTAAAAAAGTTATAATGATAATAAAAAAATCTATACTACCAATCCTTTCTTCAATTACAATGGAAATGAACTTTTAATTCTACCCACAGCACTAGAAAAAAAATACCTGCAACGCTGTTTTTTTTTTAAATTTAGATTTATTTTTATGTTTTCAAAATATTTTTATTTTTTATTTTTTATTAATATTAATCTAGTATTTTAAAATATTTAAATATATTAATATCAAAACTCATTTTTAAAAATAAAAAGATGTTATTTTAATATATTTTTAAATAAAATATATTTATATAATAACCAAAACCACTGCTAGCGTGCTAACGATCGAAGTAAAGGATCGATTCCATCAGGGAATTCTAGAAGAATCATGTGGGCAGCGGGCAATAACGATGACGATGGTGATTCGAAAGAGCAGCAGTAGAGCAATGACATGCTTATTTCTATCTCAATTACTTCCTCCCACGCTCTCTCACCATAACCACTCCTTTTCCATTTACAAATCCTGTCGCTCTCTCTCTAAAACACCCTCGGTAACTTAGCGCTCTCTCTCTCTCTCAAACCGGCACATCTCTACATAACTAACTAACACAGCCTGTAATCACACTCCTTTTTTTTTGTTTGTTGTTTGTTTATTAGGATTTTCTAGGTTCAATCTGGTGTCCCACAGTCTGTGCAGCTCCTACAATTCGGTCATTTAGTTCAAAATTCAGCGAATCCAGCACCGCCGCAAGAATGCAAAATTCAGAGTCCATATCATACCTAACTCAGCGAGAAGCTGCTAAAGTCGATGAGATTCTCATGGGCCCGCTCGGCTTCAGCGTCGATCAGTTGATGGTCACTCTCAATCTTTATCTCGATTTTTTTATCATTGTTATTATTATTATTAACAGATTCAATTTTTCATTTTGCTGGTTGTTTTTCTTTTAGGAATTGGCTGGATTGAGTGTTGCTACTTCAATAGCCGAGGTATTGCCAAATTTTTATTATTTCTATAAAATCGAGTTTATAAATAAAATTGTTATTAACCTCTAGTGTTGTGAATCAAAGGTGTATAAACCTAGCGAATACAGTCGTGTTCTTGCAATCTGCGGTCCAGGGAATAATGGCGGTGATGGTTTAGTGGCAGCTCGTCACTTGCATCATTTTGGATACAAACCTTCCGTTTGTTATCCAAAACGGACTCAAAAACCTCTTTATAATGGTCTTGTTACTCAGGTAAAGCATTCATCTGGTCTTGAATTGAACTGTATTTAAATTATAGTATAACATTGGAGTCCCATTACGATGTTGTTTTTTTTGGTAGTTGGAATCACTGTCAGTCCCTTTCCTTTCGGTGGAGGATTTGCCTGTGGATTTGTCTGAAGATTTTGACATTCTAGTAGATGCAATGTTCGGGTTCTCATTCCATGGTAATTACTTGTCTCAGTGCAAACTATCTCTTGATTTTTCTATGACTGTGTATACATATAAGTGTCTCAACAACTTGAGATTATTGTTTTACATTCTTTATGTGAAGTGTATTAAGATTGTATGCTAATGCTCGATTTGCAAAATGCTGTAGCAATACTGAAATATAGTTCTTTTCAATTTGCTAGAGTTTGGTTTATTTTTCCTTTGATATTCTAATTTAATTGAGCAGCTTAGAGTGAGGAAGTAGAAAATATAAATTGAGGGCTGGCATAAAAATGTGAATGATGAACATGAAATTAATAAAATTAAACAAGGATCAAAGAGAAAATATGCTAGTTTTGGTGTACCATCAAATGCACTCCTCATATGAAACATCACGAAGTATATGTTTGGTAGGAGGGTAAAGGGGATAAAAATTACCCTTGCAGGGAGGAAAATTTTTAATGGAGGTTGAAATCTAACTCAAAAAAGGGGTTAACTGTTAAACTTGTGTGGAGAGGGGTAAATAAATTTTGAGGGGGTATGTTAGGTTTTTTGCAGTCCCCCCCCCCCTCCCTTCTCTTTTCCACATATAATTCAACACTATTATATTCTTTTTTTCATCTCCTTCCATCTTAGACCAAAATTTTAAGTATTTAATCTTTTACTATTCTATTTAATTTAAAATTTGATCTTATCTTTATGGGGACTCATTATTATCCATAATTTTTCTACCTCCCACCAAGCGTCCTTAAGACTTCATCCTTTAACCTTTTTTACACTCTTTAACACTTCACCTTTAAATCCCAGCCAGTCAACATTTCTCCTTTAAATTTTTCACCCCATACCAAACACAACCTAAGGGTCAAATTAGGAAATTTAAAAAAGCATGGTTGCCATGGTCCTCCAGTGCAATATGTAGTTCCATCCCCATGCAAAATCAACTTATCAGAGCTTAGAAACCTCAATTGTTTTATTTATTTGATTCTATAATTTTCCTGGATAACTTCTTTATCTATCATACATCAAAATTCTTACTTCTGACATGAATTTAATCATGTTTATAATCTGACTTTCAACATTTTCAAATATTTTTCAGGTTCCCCAAGACCACCTTTTGATGACCTAATCCAGAAGCTGGTGCAATTGTGTAATTTTGCTCAAAATCACCAAAAATCCACTGTAATTGTGTCTGTGGATATTCCATCTGGATGGCATGTTGAAGAGGGTGATGTTAGTGGTGAGGGAGTTAAGCCTGATATGTTGGTATGTTTTTAGTGGAGACATTTGTATCATACTATTACCGCTTCAATAATTTGAAAGATTGCAGATAATTTTCAAAAACATAATCCAATTTAATTATATTCAAACCATCTTATTGATACTGCTTTAGTATTATCTAGGTTTCTTTGACTGCTCCAAAATTGTGCGCAAAGAAATTTACTGGTCCACACCACTTTCTAGGGGGTAGATTTGTCCCACCATCTATTGCGGACAAATTTAAGCTGCATCTTCCACCTTATCCAGGAACTTCCATGTGTGTCAGGATTGGAAAGCCTCTACAAATTGATATATCAGCTCTCAGACAAAACTATATTTCTCCAGAATTGCTCGAGGAGCAGGTGGCGGCTGACCCCATTGATCAGGTATGAACACTATTGTTGGCCATTTACTTAAGTATTCTTTCCCTTAGATGCTTGAGATGACAGCATAACTGTTAACACATAGCTTTCAGAGTTTTTCCCTCTCCCAATCTCTGCTCTTGGTCTTTCACGATCAATGGAAAATTATTCTGCTGTATTCTAAGCCTGCCATTTTCTATCTGGCAGTTTCGTAAATGGTTTGACGAAGCATTGGCTGCTGGGTTGAGGGAACCAAATGCTATGGCCCTGTCAACTGTTGGAAAGGATGGAAAACCGTATGCTGCTCTTCGTTTGCTATTCATTGTTGATAGTTTGTTAAATTACAATCCAAGTTAACATGCATGCTACTTTTGAGGGTAATGATTGGATGCATTGTTTGCTTCTTTGTTTAGTGGTTCATGTGATCTGATTTACAGTGATATGGTTTCACTTCTACATCTAAATTCAGAATACTCTTGTATTACTAATTTCTGAAGTACTAAATTCATGACACAGTAAACTGTAAAGAATTTTAGACCATGTATGCTTTCTTAATTGGGTTCTTCAATCTGAATTTGAAGAGGGAGCTTATGGACCCACAAGGATACTTATCCACCCTTGTAATTTATGGAAACTTTGAAGCTTGTGCAACATTTCTGATGGGAGTTCCAAGTAATGACTGAATTGCCACGTGACATATAAGACTTTCAAAATAAATCCACAGATTTGTTGTAGGCACCAGTACATGGATCTCTTTTAGGTGGTTTACTTGCAATTGAAAGGCACAAAACTATGTGGAGTGGGTTGGCTCCTTTGGAGTTTGTAAAAAGGACAAATGTGAGCTGGAACTAGACAAGGAAATCCAGTTCTTAGCGCTGGTGCAGGTGCTGTTTATGGTACTTTTAGAAAGTGTTTGTTTTTTTATAAAAATATTTGATTATAAGATGGATTTGGATCACAAAGGTAAGATTTATTGGGCTAGTATGGGTGAAAAAGATAAATAAATCTTCCATACATTCCTCGGTGCAATTAAAGAAATTAATGCTATAATTATCATTTTCAGATCTCCTTGGGCATAGGACCCAATGTTTTCTTGACATCACTCCTTGGGTCAGGATTGCATCACATAATCTCATATAGATGGCTTCACAACTTGACATGTTTGTAAAACTAGCCTCCTTCCTGATTGATACCATTACATGGGACTTGTTAGGTATCTTAATTCTACAAATTCTAGACTACTAAGCTTTAAGTAGAACAATCTACCAAGACTCAAGGTGTATACAAAGAATAAATATACGAGTGGGCTCAGAAACTTTCAATCAAATTGAATTTTCAGCTGTCATGTGTGATTTTACAATCCTAACAGAAGTTGTAGATGAGTTACTCTCCATTTCTTGAAGAGTGTTGTCTCTGTTTGGTGTTATCAAAAAGTCTGAAGCATCTCTCACTCTTAAATTTTGCTTCTCAGTTAAAACTAACTCAGTTCTCTCATGAATTGAAAATGAAAGGATTTGCTGATCAAATCTTGTTCTATGTTTTTTCTGTTTAGAAAATGCATAGCTGGCTGTTTTGTAGAATTGATTGTCATTTTTCAATCATATTAATGATTATGTGGAAGATCTGCACATCAAATGTTCTTTCAACATTGTCAGATGTCTGTAAAGATGCTGGAATGACTATATGATGACTCCTTATTCATGTATGGTATTTGTTTATCTAACAGTCATCACTTGTCACTTGACTTTTTGCAACAGCTCATCAAGAATTGTGTTGTTGAAAGGAGTTGACAAGGATGGGTTTGTTTGGTAAGTGTTCTTCTGCTATTATTGGTGGCAATAGTGAGATTAGAAATGGTTTCATGACTGCTCGTGGTTTTAAAAATTGCTGCAAATTTTACCATTTTCAGGTACACCAATTATGAAAGTCAAAAGGCACATGAATTATCTGAAAATCCCCAAGCATCACTCCTCTTCTACTGGGATGGTCTTAATCGGCAGGTATTCGTAGCAGCACCTCTCTCTCTCTCTCTCTCTTGGGGGATGGGGTTTTTTTGAGGATTTGCCCAGCAGAAGGATGGTGGGAGGAATTTTATTTATATCATATTCATTGCTGTATGCTGTGTGTGAGCTTATATTATATACTGACCTAGTAGACAACTTTGATGGCTATTTTACATGTGAGATTGAACAAAAAGTGTAATTTCTTAAGGATTACTGAAACTAAAAAAGACACTGGTTTTCAGTTTCATGTGCTTTCCAGTGACCGTTATTGTTGGGTTGTGTTTTAGTTGCCTGCTGATAGATCTGTGCTGTAGTCATTTCTGCATGTTTTTTTCTGTCACATCTGTTTTGGAAGATTTGAAAAAAAAATATGACCCTGTAGTTTCACGTACTTTTCTGTTATTCCATTTGTCCACAGGGTAGCTTTTCTTTTCTAATTAAAGTTAGCTCAGATGATTAAATCTCAAATAATTCGTGGACTTGCCTCAAAATTTCCATGTTGAATCTGGTGCTCCTTTTGCGGTAAATATTTAGCAGCTGCAAAATGGCATCACAATTTTCTCACAAGCAGTTTAATTAGTTTTATCAAACATGCTGAGTATCTATAGCAGTAGGTCTGTTGTCATTGTATATAGGACATAACTGGTTGTCCCAAATAACAATGCTGCATTGTTAGTTGTGGGAATTAGGTAGGAGAGGAAAAGCCATATTTTGCCATTGTCAAGAGTTTGATGTTAGCAATCCATCAATGATGCTTGTTGCCTAAGTATGACCATCAATTAACAATGAATTATGTTAAACATGATGTTAGCATTCCATCAATCATGCTTGTTGCCTAAGTATGACCATCGGTTAACAATGAATTATGCTAACCATTATCCTATATTGCATGATATTTAGGCTATCCTTCCACTCCACTTTAGGCCTGGTTCTAAAGTCCATATACGGTTATAAAAACATGAAGTATGCTAAGAATTATGCAGAAAATGTTTTCTGTTTTCATGTTGGGTCTGTTGCTTAAACGCATGATAACTGTGATTTTTAGGTACGAGTGGAAGGATCTGTGCAGAAAGTTCCTGAGGAGGAATCAGAACAGTACTTTCATAGCCGTCCTCGAGGGAGTCAAATTGGAGCAATAGCTAGCAAGCAGGTTTCTTTTATTCTTTTCAGATTGTATCCAACACATCAAAATATTGGTGTGAGCTTTGTTTATCATCTTCTTTCTCCTTTCAGAGTACTATAATCCCTGGAAGGCATAATCTGCACCAAACATACAAGGAATTAGAGGAAAAATATTCTGATGGGTAACTTGCACTTCTCTTCGTTCTCCTCTTGGAGTGGCTTCAAATAACTAGCTTTTACGATTCTGTAATATAGCTCAGTTTATTATTACACACGACTATTTCTGCTACCTTTCTTTGAAAGAAAATGATTACTCTGGATTTTAAGATTGGTGGTTAGCAATTTCTTGTTTAAGCGGGTATGGTTGTTTAAGAGCAAGTATCAATAAAATGTAGTGTTTTTTTGCCTGTTGTCTAAGTGCAGAAGTTTGATTCCAAAACCTAAGCACTGGGGAGGGTACAGGCTTAAACCACAACTTTTCGAGTTTTGGCAAGGACAGCAGTCTCGTTTACATGACAGGTTAGTTTCATCTCATTTCTCGTGCTGCATATTTATATTTGCATGCAAACATTGAATGGAGCAGGTTTTTTAGCAATCCCCCATATCATATTTTGTTGTCTATTGTGTTTTGCTGAATGCTTGATTGCATCACAATTTTACAAAAATGTTAGTTAGGAATGTGGCTTCTCCAGGAAAAAAAAATATAATTCTCACAGGAAGGTACTCTATTTTGCATGCTATGAGATATATATATATATATATATATATGAAGTATTGAGAAAAATGGGTTTGGAAAGTGTAAAAGTATTCATAATTATAGAGAGTTTTGGATATCAAATGGTCTTATGGTTAATAAATGCATGCTCTTTTACAGGTTGCAGTATATTCCTCAAGAAATTGACAGAAAGCTAGTTTGGAAGATTGTGCGGTTGGCTCCCTGACTAGTACTTCCAGCTTCCTCATTGTGAAGCTTGTCATTCATGATGTCATGGTACTTTGTTATCTGTTGCCCGTGTTTAGTTATTTTGGTACAAGTAGCAAATAGTATAATTATGTTCTCTGTCTTTTCTGTTTATTTGATTGTGTTGCTAGACTTCCAAAAGCCTTGTTAGTATACCCAGGAACATAAATTCTTATTCAGTGAGGAACCTTGTACCGTAAATTTTGATCTTGGATCGCAGATCTATTGGCGAAATAATTGAAGTGAAAGGCATGGGTCGAGGTTGGGTTTAAATTTTGTGCATTTTAATTGGAAAGCAAGCTATGGACGAGAAGAGGCGCTGTACTCCAAAAGGCAGAGGTAGGCTGTTGCTGTTATTTAATTTATAATGGAATGTTGAATTTGAAAAAATGAAAAAAAAAAAAAAGGGAATTTTGTTACTAAGTATCACTTGTAATATGTTTCATACGATAGCAAAAACATGACTCAAACTATTATTTTGAAGCTTAACTAGCCTGTAATCTGTTATTTCCTCAACCTTTTGCATTAGATCACTGGTACTTCAATTTCGTTGGGCACCATGCATGTATTTGTTGGAGTAGATTGCCTCCTTTTTAATTAAAAATATATTAAAATAATTTTTTAAAACATTAACATATGAAAACCATTAAAAATTATCTAAAATAATTAATTTTATATTATATATATATATATATAAAAAGCTCAACTATAAAAATAAATATTTCCTATCGCACCTAGTAGAGTCGTGCGTAATTTTCCATTTGTTTGTGATAAGCTGGGGTCTTTCAACCTTACCATCTTGTGGATTGCAATAATGCCTATTTTTTCAGTTGTTATTTTTTCGTTGTATCCTTTTCTGAGTTGTTTCAGGAGTTGGTAGTTCTTATTTTCATGTTTTCTGAGTTTCAAAGGTTTTTGTTATTTAGTAAAACTTGATTGGAGATTAATGTAATATAAGATATAGTCTGTATTTGTAGTAGAAACATAATTAAGACTTTGATTTCTAGGAAATTATTTTTTAAATTTTCTTGTGTTTATTTTTCTATTACTAAAGGTGGTTAACAAAAAAAAATTAATCAAAGAAAAATTTAGTTTAATTTTTATAAAAGTATTTTTTTTAATTTTGAGCCGGAAATATTTTTTAGAAATTATGAAAAAATTAAAAATATTTTATTATTGTTGACTGTATTAAATTTAATTTTTAATTTTTTAATTGCTATATATTTTATTTTTATTTTTTTAATTGTCTTTTAGAAATTTCAACTCAATACTTTTATTTTAAAAAATATTATCTTTAAGCAAAATTATTTTTTTTAGTAATTATTCAAGTTGTCATTTTGATTTGGCAGGTTTGTATGGCCATACCAAGTTAATTTTAATATAATTTAATTTAAAATCTGACCTAAATAATAAATGGCGTCATGAGTTTTTAGATTTGATCTATAATAAGAAATTTAAAAATAATATCAAAAAGTATCCCAAATAATTCTTTTGTTTAATTTTTTTTTACATGTACACAACTCGCAACATGGCCTATGCAATGTACTGGTTTATCTACCTGTGCTCGAGCAAACTTTACAAAATCATGGATGGACATCGAAAGATACAGTGAGTTGTGATGGGAAGTCACTTTGTTTAGTGGATCTATAAATCTTCCTTTTGTGAATGACTCCAAAATAATTGGTAACTATCGATCGAAACCAACCACTAGCGTGAATGACTCCGCAACAACTGTTCATCCGGCCATGATATCGGATGCTTGGCCTTGGAACGGAAGGAAAATCTGGCTTCTTTTCAAGCGAAAATGAAGCTACAGCTTCATTGGAGGGTTTCATCATCCATGTTTTGCTGATGCTGTAATATTGGCTATATCCTGACCAAAACGGGGCTCCACCTCGAATATAAAATATCTAGAGTTTCTTTTCAAGGTTCTTTTGACCGAACTGAAGCTGAATTCGGACGCACTACTTTATGAAAGACCATGTCGATGCAAGGTGACCACACCACACACCACTTTCTTTTCAAATGGGTCAGACCGAGAAGTGTGCGGTGAGTGGAAAATCATGGATCTCAGGGGTTACTTGTCAGGGTGAAATTCAAAGGCACTGTTTCTTCTGTTGTCGTTAGACATTAACCCCACCCTCCCAAAGATCCAAGATCGAGCGGTGGGGGGATTTTTAGAATTGTAAAGAGAATGATTAAAGGAGTCTCCTCTCTCTCTTTTTCAAAAATCAGTGTGTCTGAAAGTAAGGTCTACTGGCCTATGATCCATTAAATGAACTCGGAGCCACCACAAGTGGATAGTGCTGTTCGATCACATACATGATGAGTTGTCAACAGTGAAAGAGATCATTAAGGAAATCTCTTGAAGACCATCGACTCCAAGAGGAACACCAGCTATTGAAGAGCCCATCAGCAACCACTAACGAAGGTTGACCCGACGTTAAATAATAAGTGGCCACGTCCAGATCAACAAGCTGAGATGCCCTAGATAGAGCATGTTTTAATAGAAAAAACTTCGATCGCCGGGGATGTATTTGCTTTATATACCCATTATCTCCCCGGGTCATTTTTCAACCGTCCTTTGGGAGAGAATAAAAAAGGCCACTTTTCTTTTTTTAAAAAAAAATCATTTTCACTAACTCCTTTATTACCACACTTGAAATTCGGAAGATTCTTTAGCAAAAATTTGGGGGATAAAATCCTAGAAAGCGAAGTCGAGATTCATGTTCCTTTCTATAGCAGGCATGGAAAATACTCGCCCTAAACTTTGCAAGAGATGATTACTGTTTGGAGGGTAAGGATCACATCGAGGAAGATGCATTCAATTGCTTGAATCATTGTTGAGAATCGGTACAAATTGTTGAGCCGCTATACCACCATGGACGCGCGCGCGCGCGCCATGGACACTCCCACTTCCTACCTTAGGTCTCGAAAGAGAAATTCATGAAGATTTACATGGTAGTTTGTGTCTCAAATATATATAAATATATATATATATATGATAATCATTTTTCTTATGAAAATGATTTTGGTTTCTTTATGAAAATTATTTTCTGATCTTTAAATTAAAAATCATTTTTCTTTAACTAAAACTTATGTTTTTGTTTAATTAAAATAATAATTATGATAATCATTTTTAATAATATAAATAAATAAATCAACATACAAACAAATTATAAGTCAGCTCCACCATTGTGGTGATTATGATAAATTATGGTAGGAAGGGGAGGGACCACGCCTGAGGGGGAGTCCAGATTCTGCACCTTCGGACCATGACACTTTACGCTAAAGGTTTTTATTTATTTAATAATAAAATGCATCTTTTTACGTTAATTAAGAATAAAATTCTTTCTCAACCGATTTTAAAAACTCATCATTAATATATTCATATAAATTTAATAAGTCTTTTAAATGTTAATTCTTAACTGGTGCAGGTATAGAGCTAAAAAATAAAAAAGAAAAAGAAGAAGGCGGTGGGAGATTCTATGCATAGATGGAGAGGGGCCACAAGAACAGGGAAAGTCCATTTTCTATGTTGTCATTGATGTGGACACGTAATTGGTTGGTCAGTGAGGACTGCACTAGATATAAAATATGGGGTTCTGGGACGTTGTCCCCTCGGTGTTCTTACAGGTTAGAGCCCTTAAGTTTTACAAGTGGATTTATGCAATTACTAGATATTATGGCTCAAGTTATGCCGCGCTCCATTCAAATTTATTTTTTCTTTTTTAAATAAAATTTCCAAGCGATGCAAGCATGTTTTTTTTTTAAAACAAAATTCATGATGTGAGCTAGATAGTCCGATGAATTAGTATTATTTAATTGGTTACTAAAAGAATATATAATGATAAAAAAAAAAATGTTTATCTTAACAAAGAAAAACTTGTAAAAACAAACTATGAAGATTGGATCCTATCTAATCGAACATGGATAAACAAAATTGAAAAAAAAACTTCAACTAACATGAGTTTGTACATTAAATTTATAATTTGGCCTGTGACACTAGAATAAACTAATATAAAATAAGTAAATAAAATAACAAAAACCTAATTCTAAATAAATTTAATGTAAAATGATAAAATCAAGAAAAAATTAATTAATAAAAAAGAAAATAAAAATACCAACAAACCAGCCAAATCCACCAAATCCTGTGACTCGAATCATGCTAATAAGATAACTCAATAAAAAACAAATCAAAAAAATTATAAAACTCAAATTTAAAACAAATAAATGTTGAAAGATAAAATAAAAAAATATTTAAATTTTAAAAAAATAACTAAAAAACTAAAGTCAACTTGGATAAACTCACCAAACCTACAGTTCAAATGATGAGATTAGGATATCCAAATTAAAAGGAAATCACAAAGTACAATTTTAAAAAAAAAAATAACATGGAAGAATGAGATTGAAAAATAAAATTAGTATAAAAAACCCTAATTTTTTTTTACGTTAACTAGGTTGAGTTTTCAAACTTGTGACCCTGGTTATAAAATTAAGATCACCCCATCAAAAAAAAAAATAGTGCTAGATTTTCCAACCAATGGTGTATAAAAGGATGAAATTGAAAAAAAAATACAAAATGAACAAATAAAGCAATTGAAAGAATAAGGACCAGATTTAAAAAAAAAAAACAGAGAAGACAACATAGATCGAAAGACAAAAGGATTCAAAATATTAAAAAAGAAGTAATTAAAAGAATAAGGATCAAAGTTGAAGAATAAAATAAAAGGATAGTCTATAATTTTTTGATTGAAAAATAAAATTAAAAAAAACTTTTATATTTCATAAATGGGCTCAACACAAAAATTTAGCAATATGAAATAGCAATAAAAATAAAAGGATAATTTAGAATTTTTATAGCGTAATGCAAATTTTAAAGAGATAAAAGAAAAAAGAAAAAAATAGTCTTTCGTTACAAACCATTATGATTTAGGCTATATGACCGACTCACATGGAAGAACACAACATTGCATCTATATTCACTGTAAAAGATTAGATTTGTCCATTAGAGTAGGCAACATGTGTAGCCAGAAATCTACAACCTCTCTCACTTTTTGTCGTGTACACTACATATGTTAACAAGTTAACTACAATTACCTATATTTGGTTCAGCATCGTCATGAAACCTTTATTTTTTTAAATCAATGGAATTTAAATATATTTTGACAAATTCAGCATCAACCGAGCATTATAATTTTTTCTTGACAAAACGAGACCCTTATATCTAGGTAGCCAAAATAAGTTATTAAGTTCTTATTTGTATGATGGAAAGTAGTTTTCTTAAAATGTGGATTCCTGAAAAGTGAATTATTTTCTAATTTTTAGTAATGTTATAAAAAATAAGCTGGAAAATACTTTTTAGTATTTGGTTATATCATAAAAAATAAATTTTTAATGTTTTTTTTTTAATTTTATTAAAATAATAAAAAAATCTTACAAATTAAAAAGTTAAATAAGAATGAAATTGAAAAAAAATCTAATTTCATAAATTAACCCAAATTAAATAAATAATAATCAAAACAATAAAAATCAAACCTAACAGATAACAAAATCAAAAGATGATGAAATTAAAATAATTATAATTATAATTTCATAATAAAATAAGTAACAATCAAAAGAATGATGATAAAATTTAATAGATAAAAAATTTTAATTAAAAAATGATAAGAGAAAGCAAATAATAATTATAAAAATGAGGAGTAAAGTTAATATAAAAATTAAATTAAATCAAGTTCTAAGGGATGAAATTGAAAAAAAAATTCTCGATAAAATATATAGCAATTAAAAATTTAAAGATTAAATTTGATATAATCAATAAATAATATGATATTTTAAAAAAATTTATAACTTATGTAAAGTCTTTTCAGCTCAAAATAAAAAAAAACACTCTTTTAGAAATTAAGCCAGATTTTTCTTTTAACTGAAAAACATTTTTCATTAACCAACTTTTCTAATAATAAATAAAAAAATTGAAAAAGAACCACTTTCCATTAAACAAATAAAGTCTATGTCAATTCTCAAAAAACAAGTTCATAAAAGAATCAATTAAACACAACAATAAATAAAAGAAAAAAATATTTGCCATGATCATGCAACCTAGTCCCTAATGGGACAAATTTAAAGGAGCCCAAAATTTGTTAAAGTTTTAAATTCAATCCTAAAGCTTTAATTACTATAAACTAATAAAATTATATTTTAATTTGTAAAAATGAGTAATGAAATATTTTCTTGATACTTTAAGGTTCTATTTATAAATAGACAAAATAACTCATTAATTTTTAAATATTTTTAATGATTTTAATGTGTTAATATAAAAAAAAATTAAAAAAAATATTTTAATTTTTTGCCTGCGGAAGATAAAGAAAACAACATCTTCTTCGTTTATCCAACAAATAAGAACATTTTGCTTTTAATATCAACACTCGACAACTCTTATCTTGAGGCTTTGACATTTGAGGTGTTGTATCTTAATCTTATTGAATGTATTTCACCTTGATAATTACAATATAGAGAAGTTTTATTTGACATTTCGACACTAATAGCTAGACAATATTATCCATGCAGAATAAGTAGAGGATTAAATCCCAGGATGCTGTGGTGCTTGGATGTTCTTCCTCCCAAATTCAAATTCAAGCCAAGTCGAAGGAATTAGGTTCGTGTCAAAATGTGCTTTTGTTTGCATATGATTGATTATTTGGTATGCCCCCATTTTTCTAAAGTATTAGTCACATATAATTTTCTTTTCTACTCCGGGTGGCTGCGATATCATTGCCATCTCTTGGAGAAAGCTCATACACCAGAGGCCTGCAAGGTAATTATGTTCCATTTTATGCGAAGCTAAACTATGTTTTCTCCTCCAGCTGGATTACAAATCACTTCACACCAAATCCATTTACTGGTCATCCACAAGGACATGTCGGCAACGGAACGTTGTGCAATCATTTCCTTAAGAAATAGTAGCCCAATCACTCCTTGCATGATTCATTCCAGTTATACATGACTATGGGGTTGCTATGGTGCGCCATTGTTATGAATATTGGGACAACGTCAATGTTCCTCAGGCTGAACAAAGAAATACATGGACGCAAGAGTCCTATTAATTACCATCAGCGTCATGTTCAATGCTCAAGGCATCAGCTAGTATTCTATGCTATAATTATATTCCTGCAGGCATCGACTAGTTGAGTGGCAGGAAACCCAATTGTTTGGGAGTATTTTATACTTGTTGGGGTCTCGAGTTGGAGCCATATCTTTCCTTTCTCCTCTCTACACTGAATCCAAAAACAAAGGGAAAGAAAGAATCGCGAAGCATTCAATATTTGTTTAAATCAAAATGAATCCTAGTAAATTTCTTGTCACATCAGCAGTGCAGCTTCACTTTATCAGCACCGAGCAATCTGCATGCTAAAAATATGAGCATCAGATTTGCAAATAATAAAAACATGTATGATGGGGTTCACTGGGAAAAGCAAGATCGATCCTGGAAATAGTGCTCGGAAAAAGGTGCAATGCATGTAAGAAAAGATATAATACTGCCAGTACCAGTAGTTTATGCGTGCTTGTACAAATTAACAATGGAGATGAGAAGAGATTTAAATTAAGTGGAGCAGCACAAGGGAGCATATACTTTAGTGGTTGACCTCGTGCTTAGCTCAGCTATGAATGTGCTTAACAGGCAAAAATAATGAAAAACCAAACTCTTTTGTGGCTTCACCGACTTTTTCCACGCCCACACCACCCACCGGATCACTTATCACCTGCCAGATGCCAATATTTTTTTTAATTAATGTGGGTGTCCGGGCCAGCTTTTACGCACCACGATTAATCCCATGAGTCCTGAAGTTAACGACCATGTAAGCCTCTAGTGGCTATCATATGAGAAACCAAGAACTCGAACCTGAAACTATAAAGGAAATAAACCCCTTGATTTTAAATTCTTATTATTTGACGATGCCAATATTTATTTAGTTTTGTTGTAGTTTGTTGATATTATGTACGTTAGCCCCTCTTTCTGACTCTCCATTATTTCTTAACAACAATGATATCATTGTTAAATGCATGATTATAGCTTCTTATTGTCTTTTAATGTGTAAAGTTATTAAGGTATCCCACCTCCCATACCGTACACGTGGCCCACAATATTGATTGATCTGTGGTGGGGCACATCTTGAGATGGGCATCCACCAATCAGGGCAGCGAAGCCTCAACTCTGTCATGGCAGCATATCATGACGATGCATCTGCTTAGCAAACAGTGCACGGCGTGGGCAAAACCCTAAATGGGTTGGGTTAATATCATGACCATTAAATTAAATGAAAGCCTCTCTATCAAATGATAGATAGATAGGATATGTTCATTAGGTAAGAAGGTTTAATCAAGAGATGACACTACCACATATCCAGGGCCAAGAATTTGAGTGATGCCAACCCTAGTAGTCCTTGTGTGTGGTCATCGTCAGATCTCTTCCTACATGGGGACAAGGAAGCAGTGCTCAAAAAGATGAAATAAAGGCAAGACTGTGTAAAGCAAGGATAAAATCAAAAAGCAGAGGCCACCATTGTTTGGCTCTGGTCATCCGTGGGATTGTTCAATCCCACCATGAGATCCGAGAAAAGCAAAATGGATAAGCCAAGGGGCAAGTACCAAAAACTCGACATGCTTTTTATGTTTTTGTCGAACCCACGAACACGTACATCTTCTTATCCTTGACCCTAGGTCTAACTCAAATGGTTCTCTTTTTACTGTGATGCACATACATGGTGTGGCTGTCCCTTGTTTTTAGCGTGGTGGAAGATGAAGAAAAACAAACAATGGTTGAGTCAACTTGGAATAGATTGACCTGGCCTAGCTATGCGCTATGCCATGCTTCCCATTACTTTTTCAAATGCACAGTCAGATTCCACTTCGATGATAATTAAGCTTGCTTTTACCCTCTTGCCTGAGAGAACACCAACAAAGTTGGCGGGTAGATGGATCTCTCTCCTGATAATGAGTGAAGGAGAGTACATGGCTGTGACAAACATCAGATTATTGATCCCACCTCCAGCCATGGAGAGAAGCGCCGCCGTGATACAAGTCACAGGACACCAAAGAGACCTGAAGTAATTCTCAACCGCCAATAGCCCAAACCACCAGATTCTCCTGTGAACAACCTAGATCAAATTTGCAACACAAGTTACTACAAGTCTTAAGGAGGAACATGAGAGATGAGAAATGACCAGACCCGTCCACAACCTTGAGGATTGGGATTCTCACCCAATGGAACCCCACACGGTAGGCCGGGGGGGCTGCAACATGTACTTGTACTACACTTTCCATACATAATTAATAGGGGCCTCACTGTCAATTGATTATTCCACATTCAGGGAAGTGAGAGAGGGAGGGAGGGAGGGAGGGTATTGACACATTCCCACTAAAGATGTGTATGTGTATGGTCCATGCACATGCTGCATATTTGGCATTTATTACCCATCTCACATTGGCTACCAATAAAAATAATAAATTCAACAGTCATGTGCTACAACAACACATCTGAAAAAAACAAACGTTGAGAAAGAGAGAGAGAGATGAATCAAGTCTGGGCATTTAGTTATCACCAGCTACACCTTACGACTAAGCTACCATTTGAATCAAATTAAGATACTAACTTCTTTCAACTGCGATTGTTTGCTCATGGGTTTTGCTTTTTCTGATTCTCCTTCACTGGTGGCACTCAAAGCGGAAGAAAAGATCCTTAATTTTTCCAAATCTCCAACCCATCTTGATTTCTTCATACAAAGAGGATAAAACGATTCTTTCCACTGAATACTTTACGCACCTCAACACCCATCCCTTTCCTCTGGGAGCCTTCTCATTTATGATCAAATGAATATGAAAAGCAAAAAAGAAATAAAATATAGAAGCATACCAATACAACAAGATCCAACGGTGGTCCAGTACCTTGCAGCAGATGCAAACCCCCCCCCCCTCCAAAGATATGTCTGTCCTCTTGAAAATATCAGGCTTCTGGCTTGAATGCAATTTGCAACAACACCGCCCAGGGACTGAACTCAACTTTCTCTAGCAAAGGATCACCATGACTTTCTTACGGGCTATGAAAAAGGCACCCGTCAAATCTAATTTCGAGCAAACAAATGCCCACAGCCACCATCAGAACAGCTGGTGCAACTCCTCCTAGTACAAAGGCCTTACAAGATGGAAACAAATCGTGGCACATCATGTCTTCTGCCTGCAAGAGACCGATACATGTACAATGTATCAACATACTCATCCATGTCCACATTATCTTCATGCTTAATCACTTCCACCACCAGGTGAGGCAATGCTTGAGCAACCTGTTGGCAGCCCTGATGAGACAACTTGCAAGCGGACATCCAAAGGAATCTCATATTGTAATAGTGGTGCAGACCAGATAGTAGAGCAGCATCCCCAAATGGACTGTCTCTAATCTCAAGCTTCTGTAATTTGGGACAACCCTCAAGCACATACTTCAACCCCATGTCACTATCGCCAGCAAAAGCAACTGATAGGGTCCTTACAATCTTCCCATATTTTCCAATGTAAGCAAAAGCTCTATCAGTCAATAAACCAGATACTGCAAGTCGAGTGAGCTTCTTGCAATTCATGACAATGGCTCCAAACCCTTCATCCATAGGTTCTCCAGTGACATGATCAGGCTGGTGGAGTCCCATTATGCAGAGACGGAAGGCCACAAGGTCTGGGCAGTTCTTTGACATAGCTATAACAGCAGCATTTGTCATCCGCGGGCAAAAATACAAAATAGATTGGAGCTTCCTGCAACCCTCTGAAATTGCTTGGAGGCCCACTTCAGAAACAGGGCCCTCAATGTCCTCCCTGGCTTCAAAAGGGAAAACCCGAAGCTCACGCAGTTCCTTGCAAGTTGTAGCCACAGCCTGAAGTCCTTCATCGCATATTGAATCAAGAACCTGGGCAATGAATACCAAAAACATTCTCAGAACACACATTTCATGGCAGTTTCTGTTTAAACAAGGGACGCAACAAAAACACATACCCAGAAAGTCTGAAGCTTGTGGCAATTGCTTATAATTGGTTTGAGCTGTTCTGCGCTGATATTAGCATAACTAAAGTTCAGTGAAGTGAGATTGGCGCAGACTGGGTATATTGCAGGCAAATAATCTGGAATGATTTCCCTGAATCCAGATAGGCAAACTAGTGATTTGCAAGCAGCAAACGCAGAGCCATAATCTAGTTCCTGTTCACCTTGAACCACATCCTCCGATTGGCTAAATGAGCCTGTCCCAAGATGTGTGAGCTGTGGAGCTCGAATCATTAGACGGTATAGTTGCCCAATTGAAACGAATCTGTTTAGCCTAAGTTTCTTAAGTGATGGGGACCTAGCCACCAGCCTCTCTAGTGCATCAAAATCAATGGGACATTCTACACAATCTAAAATCAGGGATTCAAGACATGTTTCAGTATCTGGAAAACACAAAATCCAATCCACTTCATCATCCGATACTTCTGATTCAATCAGATCAAGCACTTTGAGTTGCCTGTACACAAACAGAGCAGTACACAACATGCTATAAGTCCACCAGACAACTTTCTCATCAGAAATTTCAATAATTTCAGTTCCACTCTTTTATATCCCCACTGCCCAAAAAAGCATCATTTAGACCAACAAACAGAAAAGATAAAATAAAAATCACCAACAATATCACAGCCAGCAAAAGTTCCAAAAGTTTATAGATCAAAAAGTTATATCCATAATCACTAAATTAATTCCCTAATATCTCAGCATTGCTTAGATGCAGATATTACTACAAAAATCCATTTAATTAAACAGACAAACAAATGCCAACCTAGCAAAAGATCAAATCTTGAAACAGCTTCTAGCTCCACAAAGATCTAAACATCCATTCCATAAACATGAATCAAAACAAAGTTTCAAACTTCAACAACCAACCGCTAATCAAACAAACCAAATACCTAGAACGATTAATTGACAATGCAATCAGATCTATGAAGGGAAAAAAACAACGTACCTGCACTTACTAGCCACAACAGCCAGTCCACTAGTACCAAACCCATCACAGCAAACAAGCACGAGCTCTTTGAACCCCGAAAATGACTCCGCAAGCAAAGCCAGATCATCATCCGTCACTGACATCCTCTTCAAATGAATCTTCTCTAACCAAGGGTAAGCCTTTGCCATAGCAGAGACCCAAGGAGCGAAGTGGGCTCCCCAGTTAGGCGGCATCAGGTTAAAATCAGCGAACCTTGGCTTTCCTTTTAGCGTCACCGAACGGATTCGGGTAAACCGCGACGTAGCGCGTTCTGGAGACACCGCGTAGCAGTTACCGATAAACAAATCGGATCGGGTCATAGCCTCGACCCGGTACCATAACCTACAAACCATTGACGCAGCGTTTCGGTCCTTACGTGAGGTTAAGAACCAGAGAACGTTTTCTAAGACGTTTTCGAGGACTTGGTCCGGGTATGGCGCTGAGTATTCTGGGATGGAAGACGAGCCCGACCCGGACCCAGGAGTGCAGGTCCGTGTTGGGCAAGAATCGTTGGCGACTGAATCCGACGGCGGAGATCGGTCGTCGTCTTCTGACATGTCAGTTCGATCGTCTCTCATGTAATTAGAGTCAGTGTCTGATGATCTAGGCTTTTTGTTGGTGATCATATAAATTTCAGAGGAAAAAAACAGTATGATTTTATTTTTTTTCCTTTCTTGAGGTTTTCGATTGGGGAAAGTTTTGAGTGATTCTTTTTTATCGCACGAGAGAAGTTGAGTCTGGGATTATGGGCAGATAGAGAGAGAGGTGAGTGAAGAGAGATTGCGGAGAGGATGCAACGGAAGTGAAGGAATTTGATTATTTAGAGTATAATTGGTGACCAGAAGGGTGTGAAGAGTTGGAGGCCGTGGTGTCTACTAGACTGAGTAGCATTGGGATTCTCCATGCTGCCTTCTTACTCTCTCTCTCTTTCATCTGCAATATCCAATGGCTCTCCACGTTTCTCCTCCATTATTTGGGGGTTTTCTTCTCTTTCTCCCCTTCCCTTCTTTTTAGCAAAAGCTCCTTTTCTTTTCTTGTTTTTTGTCTTTTAATTACTCATCCTTCTCTGCTCGCTCATTTCTTGGTTTTTCCTTTTCTTTTTGGTTTTGTTGAAACGGAGCATTTACAATGTTTTTCTTGGTTTTGTAAAATGACCTTTTATTTCTTTGCAGATGGCTCTTTATTTTCTTGAATTTGTATTTTTATGGTGTCGTTGTTGGTTACATGTAACTCCTCCTTGGAGGTGCAGTCCAAATAAAAATTTATTAATATTTTATTTTTATATTTTTAAATTATCTATTATTATTTAATAAAAATTATTTTACAAATAATTACAGCTATATTCCTTCTTAACTATGACGCGAGGTTATCTTCTTGTCTATTCAAATTTTGCTTTTTGATAAAAAAAAAAAAAAAGAGTAGAATTCATGTCTTAAACAATAATATATATACATTTGATGACCGAGGTTTAGTCATATCCACTGATCCGTAATGGAAAATAAATGTGAAAAATATAGAGATCATCGAATGTGTAATATTTGTGTTTTGACCTTATGAGTTATTATATTCAAGGGTGGACGGAATATAGACTGGCTAAAGTGAACATTTATGAAAGTGAAGAAAGCGTGAATCGATGATTAGGGAAATATCGGGAGCGGTTTTCACGAAAAAAAAGGGCCTGTCTAGTCAACGGGTGGGAGTAGTAAATAACAGAAATATGACACTTTCTTTTCAAATGAACGAGAATAGAAGGATATTTCTGTAAAGATCCATTGTACTTCTGGGCTATAGCTTCAACTCTACGCGTTACTGAAGGAGGGTATAGGGCACAGCCCAATCAAAAGAAGTACCCACTAGTTAGTTACTGAAGCCTCAGGACGAGCTACTTTGAACAAAGGCTGACACAACCGATGTGGCACTGTCAGATTGATGTCTCGTCCACGCGGAAACTATTCACGTGAAATCACGCTCTGGTATTGTAATCGTTTGCTACCTGCTACAGCAGCCTAGAAGAAAAGAAACGAAAAGAGAGCGTGGATGCAGCTAAACTCGTCCTCTTTCCTTGGGTGTTGCTGAGGTTAGCATCATTTGTCGTTCTTGTTGTTGTTTTCTAAGATATTTTTATTTAAAAATATATTATATTAGCTTTTTTATATCAATATATAAAAGAATATTCAGTAACATTAAAAAAAAAATTATAACTAAAATAACTATTAAAAAATATGTATAAACAAACAAGCATCTAATCTTTAAAAATCCCCCCCCCCCTCTCTCTCTGATGCGAATTTCTCTCTTGACTAATCCTTGTATCTTTGTGCTTGTGCAAACCTCACTCTCACACGAGCCTGTTAAAGTTTTCATTTTGGGATTTTTCTGGGGGGTGCTAATTTTGGTACGTAGAACATGCTACTCCGTGTTTGTTAAAATTTTATTTTTTTATTTAAAAATATTTTTTATTTTTTTAATATATTAACATTAAAAATAAGTTTTAAAAAATAAAAATATTATTTTAATATATTTTAAAAAATCATTTTTAAAAATATCTATTATTATAATATTAAACAATAACTTTTTCTAGGGGAGTTGCGGGCAACGGTGAGGGGAGTTATTCTGTTTAGGAGTGTAATTTCAATTGTTTTTTAAAGTTTGTTATATTAAAATAATATTTTTTATTTTTTAAAATCAACCGTTAAAATAATCTAAAATTTAAAAAATTTAAAATTTTCGTAAAATACAGTTTGCAATGCTTCCTAAACAATGCCTTCAAAACACCAGATTTTGGTGGATTTTTATTATAGTCATATTTACATCAAAAATCAAAAATAATATTTACATCACATGCTTGTACAGTAGTGTATTCTCGTGAAACGGTCTTGGCCAGTGAAGAAACGATATCAGCTACGATAATTAACTTTAACTATAGACTTAAAGAGTTAGGGAATAACCCATTTGAAAATAGTATTTTGCACTGTATACTTTTTTTCTTTCTATTTTAAAAATTTTTTTCATTTAAATTCTTTTATAATTTGATTACATGAAAATAGGTTTTAAATTATTATAAAAATACAAAACTAAAAAATAAAATCTAGTGTAAAAATATATAATCATTCTTAAATTTGCTATGATTTTTATTTTGATTTTAAATTTAAATATTGTTTATTTTTCAAATCATATGTTGAAAAAATAAGAAAAATTCATTGGAAAATAACTAGGAAAAAAAAGTTAGCGATTGAACCATATTTTAGAAAAGGAATTTGTTATTTTTTATGTTCACTTTCATTTTGCAACATGAGTTTAATGATGATAGTTTTGAATCTTTATTTTACTATATGTTTATTGGTAAATAAGTATATCTGTAATGACTTTTTTTAAATGAATATAATAATCATTGTAATAAAAAAATGGGATTGATAATAATAAAAGTGTCTTTTCTTCTTATTTGTTTGAGTCTTGTGATATATGGTAATGTCTTTTCTTCTTACTTGTTTGGGTCTTGTGATATATGGTATGACAATTAAAGATACATGAATCACGATTTTGTACAAAAATTAATTAATCTTGAATTATTACTAATTATGATTTTAAAAAAAAAATCACAAGCATAAAGTTTATGCATAATCAAAATTCACTAATACTTCTTTTCAAAAAATTAAAAGAAGTAGTGATTCTCTATATTTAACTCACTTTGATATTATTAATTTAAAATTTATACAAATTATAAGTACAAAAGACATTATCTTTTTTTTATATAGAAAATTATATATGGCATTATTATAAGAATTCTCTACGAAGTAAAACGAAGCCATTGATATATTTAAATATCATAGGAACAGAAATAAAAAATAATTTAATAAAAAATAAAGATAATAAGAAGCAATATAAAGTATCTTTTAGTGAATTTTATTTCTAAAATAGTGTTATTCATCATCACCCTGATAAAACGATATATTATACAAATAAAAAATGATGATGAATGTCAAGCTAACAAGTTTAGGAGTATCTCAAAACTTATAGAGAAAGTAATTTTTATTGCCAATTATATACTTGTTTAAGTATCTTGTAAAATATTTAGAAATGACACGTATAAATTGTTAAAAACGAGAAGATATTCTTACAGGTAACTAAAAATGTAATGATTTGTTTTAAAAATGACGATGCATGATATTAAAAAATTCAGTAAATAACTTAAAATTATGAATTATATGTTCATTGAAAATGCTTATAATACTAGTTTATATTATTTATTTACGCATAAGTCAAGTATCAAGGATATTTATCATAACATAATAATTGAATCAAATAAGTTATTATTTTTTAAATATATATATTTTTAAAAATGTATTAGAAATTTATTCATTGTAGTGAAAGTTAAAGTAATCTCAAGCAATTATCATCAAATAAAAAATGATAAAATCAAGTCAATACTTGTAAATGTTACAAAGTATTATGATATTAATTTATATTAATAATAAATCAAGATCTTAGCATAGGTGTCAGTTTTTTATATCGTAAGTTATGAAATAATCAAGTATTTGTTATGTTAAGGATCATACACCATGAACTAAGACTTGCTACTTAGCAATAACAGTATTAATATTGATCAAAACAACAATTACAACACATGTTAATAGCAAATTTTTTAAAATTTAAACATTAAAGTCTACGTTAAATTTGTACTAAATTTATTCCTACATCATTAGTGTAACTTTTTCGTATTGTTAAAAAAAAACCTAACTAAATATAATTAAAAGAAAATATAAATAAATTAGATAAGAACATAAATATAATATAAATTAACCAAGTATATAAAAAAAATGTTAAGCATAGATAAGAGATTAATGGTAGCATGACATGAAATAAAATTTGAATATTATAAAAATACAAAGAAAAAAAAAAGAGCATGAAACTTGATTTTAAAACCAAGATATATAAATGAATGAAAAATATCTCTTTTATGGGTTAAAATTTAAAACTATTGATATAATGACTAATTAATCTGGCGGTTGAACAAAATATTTTTGATAACATTATAATTTGAATAAATAGTCTCCATAAAAGTTGTAGGTACTTGTACTGTCTTTCTAATAAAACAAAGAGAGAGAAAGAGAAAGAGAGAGAGAGAGAGAGAGAGAGAGAATGGACTCATGTGAACTTTTAAAATTGTAGATGCGGGTTGAACACCAAATAATGTTTACACTGCGTGACATGCCTAGACTTCTCTTTTGTCATTGATAAAAAAAACACTATTATTAAGTCTTGGGCTCTTCATGCATATTTTAGACCTACATTCTAGCTCCATATTAAGATAAATCACATTTTGAAGTTGATAACTTCATATATAACCTAAAAATAGAATGATGTTTCTATTTAAATAAAACTAATCCAACAAGGATTTATTCTCTAAACCCGGCTCTCATTTTGTCTCTTCATATAAACCTCAATTCCAGTAACTAAATTCATTAATAATTTATTTAAATTGTGAGACATGCATGTTTTACAAATCTATATTAAAAACAAATGTTTATCATAAATTAAAGATATCTTATATTATCATATTATCATCGTAAATCATGTTCAAGTTAAGAAATTTAAGGATATTTTAAGTGTAATATAATGACATAAAACTTTAATAAAAATATAATTTTAAATATTTACAAGGTCACAAAACCCTGTTTATTTATCACAACTTCCAGTATGAAATGTTAAACGTCAAGAATATTTATCTCTCTATATTCAAAAGTGTACAAAGGTTTTTTAAGTGTTTATCACATATCCATCAATATTAACACCATATAAGAAACATCTATTTTTTATTATTATTGTAAAAGAGACACTCATCTCTCATTATCTGTATTTATGTTCAGGAGGTATATAATCCCCCTAGACCATCAAGGAAAATGTTTTACCATTTATATTATTCAAGTATTTGTATTTGTATTGGTAAAGCATTTATTATATATATATAAAAAATTCTTGTTGTTAGAATTTAAAATTTATTGTTTTATTTATTATAATTTTTTTTTATTAAAATCATTGGTTTTATTATTAAAATATCTCTAAACACCCCCCCCCCAAAAAAAAAAAATATTATTTTACAGGCATTACATTTTCTACTACCATTTTTCGACTTTTTTAAACTCTGGAGAAGAAAATATTGGCGCGAACGTGTCGTTACTCCCTATCTAAACACTTAAAAATCTGGTTCCTTAATACATTGGATTTTAGAACTTTATCACAAGCAAATGAATTTTTCTTGTTCACTCGTTTCCAATATCAAACGTTGTCTGTTCAGGACCTCCATTATCAGACTGCTTTCTAATAAGAGGCTATATATAGAACTTCAAGCCTCTATTTTTCATAACAAAATCCAATTAAGCCAACAGAAGATCCAAAATGGAAGCCAGCCAAGTTGAAAAGTATATATCGTGGTAGTTACGTTGTTACACGAGTGCGTTGTCATGCGCGGAGAACACATGAAAATTATGGGCCGATTATCTAGTCAGAGAAGAGAAGCTCATATTAGTGGATAAATAAAACATGTAGCCCACTCAATATCCGGACTTCTCTCTCAATCACCTTCTAGTAATCTCATCAAGCACATCGGGTCCATAGACTTCCTTCCTTCAACTTTGAGAAAATCATAATCATAGAAACTCCATTTACCACCAAAGATATTTTTTTTAGCTTAGTAATTATTGTTTTTTAAAGTATATTTTATCTAAAAATATATTAAAATAACATATATTTTTTATTTTAAAATTTATTGTTAATATTAATATATTAAAATAATTTTAAATTAAAGAATTAAAATTCATAAAAAATATATCAAACAAAAACGAAAACATATCCGAATCTAAAAAATTTAACCGTCGACCCAGGTTCCCCTTCCCTCGCTAGGTCTAAGCTACAAACTCTTTTTTACATTATTTTTCTGGCTCCTAATCTTATTTCTCTTTCGTCTTTCTGTCAAACAGATCCAAAGTCCATACAACATAAAAAAATGAATCAAAATAACGAAGAGGTCGATCAAACCAGGAAACCTCAATCACCGTCAGATTCAGAATCTGTAAAGCTCGCGGAGGTCGGGGACAAGTACAAGAACAACAATTCTCATACCTCTGATTACGCTCCCTACCCAAAGCTAGACCCCAAAGACGTCGCTCCTTCTCCTGAGGACTGGGCCAACCTATCCACGGGATCAACAACACAGTGTAAGCCTCCTGGCCCGTCTCCTATCGCCGGAACCGCTGCCACTACCATGCCGGCTGAGTCCAATCCCTACGTGTCTCCTGGTCCCGTTGCTCCTTCTTCCTCCAAGAGTAATTTGCTTCAATTACTATTTAATTTATTGTTTTTTAAATTAATTCATTAATTGAGGTTTCCGATCTTCTCCGAGCAGATACAGTGGAGGCGGTGAAGGATGTGTTAGGGAAATGGGGAAAGAAGGCGGCAGAGGCAACGAAGAAGGCTGAGGATCTCGCTGGCAACATGTGGCAACACTGTATGCTGTTTTTTTTTTATTTGTCTATGTTTGTGCTAGGGTAATTGCCGATGCTATTTGATTCGGGCAACTATTACCTTTTGGGAGACTGAAATGATAATAATGTTATATGGCCCGCTTCTGTATTTGATGGACTATTTATGATGGACATGCATTCTTTCCCTTGCATGATTACTGTAGAACTCTAGTCATGCTCTCTCTCTTTTTTTTCAAGATGTTGGGTGAAATTCCCCGCCCCCTTTATCCTCTCTTGACTATTGATTGTGGTTCAATTGCCTTTTGATGTCTTGTTGCAACTTGATGTTTTTGAAAAGATGGTTTTTCGTTGCAATATTGTTGGCTTGAAGCATTTTTATCAGTTCATTTCAGCTTACTTGTCTACACTTGATTGACTAAATTTCATGTTTAGCCATCTTCTCAGTGAACTTTTCTCATTTAAAAATGCTTTTTGACCAGTGAAGACAGGCCCTAGTATTGCTGATGCTGCTGTGGGGAGAATTGCTCAGGGAAGCAAAGTTCTTGCAGAAGGTGGTTATGAGAAGATTTTTCAACAAACTTTTGAGACTGTTCCCGAGGAGAAACTTGTGAAGACATTTGCATGCTACCTATCCACTTCTGCCGGACCAGTTATGGGAGTTCTATATTTGTCAACAGCAAAGCTTGCGTTCTGCAGTGACAATCCTTTGTCTTACAAAGTTGGTGAGCAATCTCAGTGGAGCTATTATAAGGTATGCGTATTGTGCTTTTCATTATTTTGGCAACATAGTTTATGTATCCATGCTATAGGAGCCAACCATGCGTGACCAGTCTTCTGGCAATGGATATTTTACAATCCTTTACACACTGGGAAAACTGCTTTTCTCATTTCAGGCCATCACCATGAATTTTTTATCTCCAATGACTGCAAGAATTATAGTGTTTAATATACAGATTTGTTTTATTTGATAGGAAGAATGAGAAAGTGCCTTGAGAATCCAGTTTACAATATGAAAATCCTTGATTCAAGTGAGAAGCATATGCATGAAACCTTTGACTATTTATGCATTTACTCACGACCTTTCAAGCTAACAAATCATTTAGTTGATAGCATTGCATTAAGATTATTTTTTTTTTAATAGAGGTTGAGTATTTACTAGTCACAAGTTAAAGAATCCTCCATGCTGACTCGCAGTCTATGCTGGATGGTTTCATCCTGCAGAGGTGATGGTTATTAACATGTTATATAAAGTATTCTCTTGTGGTCATACAAATATTTCTCAAAGACCAATGTATAGCGTGTATGCGTGTTATTGTGGGGGATATTTTCTGCAGTCTGTTTATAGTACAACCATTAGTTAATACTTTCGAGGACTTATCTGCCGCCTTGCATCCTGTTTGTTAATTATCAATCCAAGATACCATGTCACTTTGAGGATCTAAGAAACCTCAAGCAGTTTTCTGGTCATGCTTTGCTAAGTTTCCTGCTAGACAACTCTGACAATGCTCCATTTTCTCCAAGATTAATGCTGATGATCGTAGTTATTTTTCCAAATATTGTTCTGTTGCTGCATTCATTGATGAATCAATAGTGATTGACCATGACATGGCTATCTACATCTATCAAAGTGTGGAGCAAAATCCTTAACTTAGAATCTTGATGTTTCATAATTATCTAAGGAATCTTTCATACTAAAAGACTTTGCTCAAGTTTTACCCTTTGCATTTTTTTTATTTGTATGTGCACCATCATGTCTACATATGTTATCTATGGCATAAAAAATAACTTTTTTGAGAGAAATACCCTCTCTTCTATCCAGGAAAACTAATGCTGCTGAAAATAAACCATAGCAACATGTAATTTGCAGTGCCAGGTCCTCTTTTGCTTTGGACCCGGGGATTTGGTGCACATGCATTGTTGTTGCAAATTTGCTTGTTGACCTTGAGGGGATTAACAAAACAAGTGAATTTTATCAATGCTGCTGCCTTTTCATTTAAACAACTGTATTAGAGTCACTGGTTTCTCCTCCAGTTAAACAAGCAGAGGCTTTTATAAAAGTGGAAATAGGATCTGATGTAAGTGGAATTTACTGGCTCTTGCTTGTTACTGATTATATCCTAATGTAGGCTAACATGCATGCCTTTGTCTGGTCCTCTTGCTTTTGGAATAAAATCTAGTTCTAATCTCATCAAGTTTCTTATCTATATCATTCTTTTCTTTGTATGTACGCAGGTTGTTATTCCATTACATCAGCTGAAGGCTGTCAATCCATCCACAAGCAAAGTCAATTCAGCTGAAAAATATATCCAGATTGTATCTGCTGACAACCATGAATTTTGGTTCATGGGTTTTGTATACTATGATAATGCTGTTCAAAGTCTTAAACAAGCATTGCAGCACCCCGCTCCGTGATGTGTATTGAGCATTGCAGCATCACTGCTTATGATGCAATTAGGCCTGGAATTTCCATCATGTCGCCAAGAAGAACATTACGCTGCTATTTGTAGATAAAAATTGATAGCTGTGCAGAATCTGGAATACAATGGGAAACATATACATGCATGTTGTGCGCGCTTGTGAAACCGATGTGGTATATTGTTCTGTCATCTAAACATTGATTGTTATTTTTAGTTGTGATATGATGCGTGTTGTCAGATTAATAGTTAAATCTATGAGAAACAAGCTTCGTGATTCCATACATTTTTTTCGTCGTACAATTAGTCAATTGATTGTCTTGAGTTAAAGATGATTTCCTTTTCCTTCTCGTTTTTTTCCGAACCCCTTATTTCCGCACCTTCCCCCCCTGCATTATGAATAGCACCTACATCATATGTCTACCTTTGTGCTTAAGTTCTTCGTTGGGATGAGAGGAATGCGTCGGTTTGATGTGAAGTGACTTTGCACGCGTCCACGAAGATGGGTTTCTAATGCTCGACTACACGACGACTAAGATCTACGACAGAGTAAACCAAGCCTGGCCTAGAGTACAGTTAGGCCCAGCCTTACCAAGCAAATATGGTAACGCGACAACCTGATACGCACTAGCAGGCCCAGAAATACGTCGGAATCCCATGTAGGGTCCTGGATTGACAACCCATCCTGAATTCGGTCAGTGCCCAGTACAGCTTTCTGTCTGAGTCCCAACTGGCAGGCTGAAAAGAGGATAACCTCACACGACTAGTGGCAGATAGACTTGAAATTCATGAATGGCATGGCCCCTTGTTTGAACCTCACAAGACATCATTTCTGCTTTTGTTGCCTCGCCGATTTTTATATATTTTTTAGTACATATTGAAAAAAAAATAAAAATTCAGAAACGTCTAAGACCGCTTAATAAATCCCGTGATTAATTTAAGAAAACATGAACCAGACCACTTAAAACAAAGCAGTCAAGCTGAATATTTTATAGTAAACAAGACTGATGAAACCGAAGAGCATGTTGCTGTGTGGCGGTCAGAAAGCTACTTGAGGGCATTCAATTATCGCCAGGATTATGAAGGGGAAATTTTTGGCCTTCTGCCTTCAGAAAAAAAACTACACGCGAAACAGCTAATAAAATTTGCATCCACTGATATGCAGGAAGGTAATATATTCTTTTTAAACAACGCTATTTTAAATTGATATGGAACTTAATCCATTCAATTCATTACTCGGGACTTAATCAAGCTGAATTTAATAACTTTACAAATAACAAATCACAATTTGTCTTCTTGTACTACATTTAATATTAAAAAAAATCCTATTTTTCTTTAAAAAAATGACTTAGAAAATGCACACAGATTCAAAATTTACTTTCAAGGTTGATGTACAAAATTTGTGGGTGAATTCTTACACGAGCTATGTTATTTTATATCATTCGGAGATACCATGTAAATGTGTCAAACAACTAATTTGATTCAAAAATCTAAAATGGTCAGTGAAATGTTGTAATGATGATTTTATACTATTTATTATGTATCTTTCTAAATGAGAAATATGTGAAATATAAATTTGCATAAATCCACTTGAAAATTTAAACATATACACCACTTACTTGTGATTGATTTTTTAATTTTTTAACCTGATCATTAAAATTTTACTATTATATTAAATAATTAGTTTAACTAAAAAAAATGATAATAAGTGAAACTCTAATAATAGTTTTATATTACCATTAAATAAAAAATTATAAGAAATAGAGTGTGTATATCATAAATGAACCTTTAATAAGTGAATAGTAAGAAATGTAAGTTCTCATGCTAGTGTAGGATCAAAATTCTTTTGAATGTGAAAAACAATATCTAGGCCATGGATTTTTTTTCTTTTTTGCATTGTTCATTAAACTAGGTACAACGAGTTACATTTAAAATTTTTAACCTGATTCTTTGCCCATTACAAGTTTCAAATTAAATTGAGGGGAAGTTGTTTTAATATGACTTTATCAACTTGATGGATTTAAAAGCAAATTAATAACAATAATAATAATAAAAGCAACAACTCATGTTAACCTGTGTTAATCTATTAAACTTGTGACTTGAGTTATAGACTCTATTGATTTAATTTTTTTCTATTTTATTGCATGATAAAAAAATATGAAAATCCATTTAAAATCAACTAAATATTAAAGAATAAAATACAAAATTAATAAAAAACACAACATTGAGTGATAAAAAGAAGCCCATGCACACAAACTTGAATGGCTTAGCATGCTTAAATGTTTTTTAAAAAAGGCTCAACCACACATGTTTGAGGTATGCTCAACATAAGTGAGTCTTGTTTATTTATTTTTTTTAAAAAAATGAATAACATGTTATCTATTCTTATTAAAATATAAACAATAGCAAATGATTAACCAAAATCCATCTATCATAGTGGTGGCTTAAAATTCAGGGGGCGGGTTTTTTAGGTTGATATTTTTTTTTTCAACCTATTTTTTTTTATATAAATACTTGATAAACAACCTTAAACCATCTAATAATCCTAAAATATCCTAAAATCACCTAAAAAAATAAAAACCAATCAAATCAAAATGGAACCCAATTTCTTTTTTTAGGCGTCTTTATAGACAAAACTCATAATAATTAACCTCTTCTCATTGAATAAAGCCCTTTACCACTAAAAAGATGAGTTTCATAGCTAAAATTTAGTCAAATCAACCACTTTTATTTTTTTTATTGTTTTCAAGTGAGTTTCTCTCTCTTTTTTTTATCTCAAAAATTGAAAAATAAATAAAAGTCATTCTTAATTTTTTATATTTTAATCCTTTATCTTTCAGTTTTATATTTTAACTGTTGTTTCAAGCTAGTTTCTTCTAATTGGGTTATAGAAGGGTTTGATTGAAAAAAAAATAAAAAAAATTGAATTGTTTGATTGAAGAATGAAACCAACCCATTTGTTTTAGTTGTTTTTTTAATTCCCATACTACATGCCCAAAGATAAATAATTCCAATTTGTAATGATCTGATTTTGTTATGATAACTTATTTTTTCTTTGGGTAAGCTAAAGTGAATCAAGGTAGGTTGCCAAAGAAGCAACGAATAAGATTGTTGAAGGAAAAAATGGAGGCCTCGGATCTCCTGAGCTAAGGAGGCAACACATGTCCCAGTGAGGATAAAAATGGTAGTGTCCTTGTCAAAGAAATAACAAATTCAAATTAGCCCAAATCTATTTACAATTTTCCAAATCAGTTCAAATTCAAATTGTTGTTTTGATTCAATTTTTGAATTTCCAATTCTTGTATAAAGTGAAACATTATTGAGGGAGCTAGTATTCATAATATATTAAGCTATGTTTAAGAGTCATGGGCAACCTTGAAACCTTCAAGAAATAGATATTTTTTAATTGAGTCCTTGTTTCTTGTAATTAAGTCCCTTTTCTAAAACTCAATAAAATCCCTCATTAATTGATTCTTCCAAATTTGCTCTCCAAATATTGGATTTATTACATAATGCCTGGTTATTTAAGTTCTGCAATTGAAATTAACATGTACTAACGTTAAATTACTTAAGAGGACATAAAATCAGTACATCTCATGCCAATTATCAAGTCTCTATCTACTTTCGAGCTTTGATGAATGTGTTTATTTATCAAGTTTTTGAAAAATTTTAATTTTTTATGTTTTTTAATTGTTTTAATATACCAATATAAAAAATAAATTTTAAAAAATAAAAATATTATTTTAATATATTTTCAAGTAAAATATATTATCTTTAAGGCAAAGGGAATTAATCACATGTGTAAACGCTTGGTCATTTCTTTTGGGATCAGAACACAGAGCCTTTCATGATCATTGTGAACTCTATAATTATCATACTTATTTTTCTTGTTCTGCTGTAAATGGTGTTTCTTCTTCTTTTCTTTTTTATTTTTTGGTAATAAAGAACACTCATTCACGAGTATAATTACATTTCAATGATAGTGGGCACCCCATTTTGATTCTAGAGATTCGCCTTTTGTCAAATATTCGAGCTCATCATGCCATCCCCGCTGAATATTACAGGAGGCCTGGTGATTGATTAATTTGGATGAAAACCAGCCAGCTAACTAGTAATCTCCAAATACTAATCTTTATCTTCCCCTTTTCTTTTTCTGTTGTCGCTTATGTGGTACTTGAAGGGATTGGAGAAACTAAATTGAATTTTCATGGAACAAGCGATGTTGGTGGTCACGGAGGAGGCATCTTAACCTGTCAGCCCGTATAAAGAAAGAGCTGATTGTGATGTATCTTCAGTCCTTAGCATCCAAAAATAGCCCTGACTTGCAACAATGGGATTTTACTTTTATCCAACCATACCCTACACCCATATAAGTTTCTGGCGTTTTGCTTCGTCAATAAATAATGTACTGAAGTAAAATCGCATCCACCGATGTCCTTAAAAATCTTGGGAGCTGGTAGAGGGAAATAGTTCACGTTTTGTTTTTGAAAAACATTCTATTTTATGTATATATGACAACGTCTACGTAAAGCACTGAGGCTAAGAAATCCACTTGCACGTTTAATCCACTCTTGCACTCATCCCCCCGTCTATCTTTCAGAGGATCCAAAGGGGATGTATAATCGACTTCTTCTTCTTTTCTTTCTTTTCTTTTTTAATTTCCTTATTCCAAATAACTGTGTGCGTGCGTGTGTTTTGTTCCTTGGCAATCAATCGAAATGAAAGACTTCATGCAGAACAGCTCATCAAACCCTAAAAATAAGGAACAGGAATTTTGTTTTTTATCCGTCGGCGTGATGATTTTTAACATTAACAGGCTTACATATAATTACTCAAGTTTCCTAGTTAAGAGAACTGAAACCCAGTGTACAAACTTAGTAAAATAATCAATTCCTTCCGGATAGAAAAGGAGCTGTTGTTAGTTGTTACTGTTAGCATATATGTGTTTGTGTGTGTGTGGATGGCAGAAGATGAGTTTAATCAGGTTCAGAGATGTTGTAATCCAATGAAAGGAGCTTCGGTCTTCTTCTGTGGTTAGAAGTTAGATACAACCACATACATTAGCTGTAATGTCAGTCCCCATTTATTATTGTTCCGTTCTCTTTTTTGGACGACAGAGCCCACATGTCCCTTGACGGAACAGAATAAAAAGCAAGCAACATAACATGAGACCGAACTTGAGATCGTTTTTCCGACAGCTTCAAATGCCTTAGTAGCCTCTCTATTCATTACTTGCCTTTCTCCAACATCTACTTGTCTATATGTATAACATGCCCGAGTTTCCACTTTCCACTTCTCACTTCAGCCTACACATTTGTTTAGCTTCTTTATGCATTGCATTTCTTTTTAGAAAAAAATAGGCAGCCTCTCAATTCTCAAAGCAGTTATTTAGTATTCTTAAGATAAATTAATTCTTGTCTCCAATCGTGATGCATGGGAGGACTTATGGGGAAAACGATGATCAAATGATTAGTGTGTGTGTGTGTGTGTAAAGCAAAATCGTGGGGCGACCTCCCAATTAAGCTTGGGGAATTTGTCGACTGAAACTGATCCATTTCAAGTGTACATATACGTAGGCTATACCCTTCATACCAAGAAAAAAAAATTAAAGTGAAATCTATTATTAAAATTAAAGAAATTAAAGCCTACTTTTAAAAGCTATTTTGGGTCTTCCTTCCATGTGCATGAGTAAATGGCAATCACAAGGTCTGCAAAAATGACTGGAAAAGACTGTGATATAGTACTGCTGTGTTAATAAGCAACCACTTTCCAACTTTAATTGCCTTGCTTTTCCCAAGTACTTCGAGGAAAAAAAATATAGGGGAATTGAAGCGGAAGAAGCATGAAAGAATTGATTAAGAGATGGCTCGGGATCACCAAAGTTAAACGAAGATTATTATTTTCTTATATATATATATAAAAAATTGAAGTTGGTAAAAACTGTAGGCGAGAGAAAGTGAGAAAGCAATTAATGGAGGATTAGGTATGAAGATGGTACTTGAAGAAATGATCACCCAGTTTTCGCACGAAAAATGGAGTAGAAATCGAGTGCTATGACATTCGATTCACAACAACCCTCACTATTAGCTAGGGATCCACCACTGTTGTGAGCACGGTTGTCCACAGCCCTTTTTCAGTGGTTTTGAGCTCTGTTCATGATATATCAGCTCGAAGTGTGTAGAGCACTGCAAACGCAAATTACAACGAGAGAGGGAGGGAATTGATTAAGGAGAAGATGACAGTTGTGGAAGGCGACGAGAAATTGCAGCTTTGCATGCCACACACGTTTTGATTCAATTCGGGATTCTCTACGATCATCGCCACATAATACTAACTTACAAACCCATCAGTTTTTGGCTTTGTTTATGCACTCATCTTTCATGAATTAGACAGCTGAGTTGATATACATATAAACAATTCAAGGATATGATATTGTGGTTGTTTTCCAAGGATTTTCTCAGGTCGAATAATTATTTTCGATTTCGCAATTGAGATTCAAGAAAAACAGGTAACCATTCAAATTAAACAAATGACTAGCTAGGCTTAAATTAAAGAAAGAAACTACGTACAGTTAGAAGATGCTGCGATTTGAGCAATGGCCCTTCATCAACAACGTATTCAGAATAACAGTCGTGATGAAACTAAAAGAAACTAAAACAAAACAAAATAAAAAATATCGCCACTAGCTAAGAACCCTAGTTAAATTGACATCACAACTTTTCCAATATTCCCTTTCCAAATTGCACTAGTGCTGACTACTTCTCGGTATCTCCGTGACACCGATAATTAAGTAGCTAATCAACAGTTCCTGGAAGAAGGAGATGACCATGATAACAAATGCTGGCCTTTTATGTTCCAAAATTTCTTAGGGTTTCTTACCAAGGGTGTGCTTGTTATTATGCATCCAGACCTTGAGCACATGCCGCTTCACCCCAGTCTCCGCACAAAACTGCTCCACAGCAGCCTCATCGTGTTTCTGGATTCTCCAACCAAGCCTCTCCGCGAAAGCCAACATCTTTTCCTTCTGCTCCTGCGTAAACTTTGTCCTATACCTCTTCTTTGAACTACTACCGCCTCCTCCTCCACCACCACCGCTACTGCTCGGATTAGACACATCCTCCTCTTCCCTACTACACCCACCAGCACCAGCACCAGCACCAGGACCAGCACCACCCCCACCAGAAGCAGCTGGCAAGGCTAGTGGCCTTGACTGCGGGGTTGGTGTCAAGTGATGAAGATACCCGGTCGGTGGTGGGGCACGATAGTAAGGAGAGAATTGTGGCTGTTGCTGGTGGTGATGGCCGTGATATAATATTACCTCACCTCCACCTCCACCGTCAGACTCTTTGCGATGGAAATTACGGTGGCAATTACACGCTGCACATTTAAGTCCATCCAAAGTACCTTCATCCCCCGCGGCCATGAATTCACCACAACCATCAAGTGCGTGTCCACCGATTCCCACCGCATGGTTTTTTTGACACTCTCTGTATCTGATTGAAGATTTTCTTGTGTTTGTGTTTGCCGTTGTTGTTGAAGCTCCTTCTCCTCCACCACCCGCAGGACCCATTTTTGACCGAGCAGCAACTGAGTTGCTAATTGAGTCATAACCCGGTGGCATCACCGCCATCCCCGTCATTTCTTCTTCTTGGTCTTCGTGCTCGTCAAACTCCATATTTTTCCCACTCTCTCTGATCTTTTCTTTTCTTTGTTTTCCTTTCTTTCTCTCTTGGTCTACACTGATGGTGCTTTCTTTTTTGTTGATAGAGAAGATCTACATGGCATGGCCAGTGCTTTTTGTGAGCAGATCCACCCTATAATAACCAAGTGAAGAAGCCGTTGATAAAAGCTTGTATTTATATGGGATTAATATGTGTATGAAAGATTAAAAAAAATAACAACAGTAATATAATTGTTTTTCGTTTTTTAGATCATAAGAAGAGAAGATAAGAGGTTAAGGAGAGTGTGGTCATCAATTTCCTGGCCTGCAGAAAAGAGGTGTCTTACTCGAAAGCCTTACATAGTTTCATATGCTTTCCATTTTCTCCTTCTTCCACCATTAACGTTTTACTCAGTAAATATAAATATATTAATAGTACTGCCAGTACAAAGGTAATTTCCAATGTCTTTCTCTCCTTAATATAGATATCCGAACCAGTTTACATCGTACCACAATTAATATATCTTTCTCCTCTTCTTCTCTTTTTAATTAAGAGATGTATCATAGATGTTTGGAATTGAATTTTAATTTATTTTTCTATTAATTTTTTTATTATTTTAATATGTTGATATCAAAAATAAAATTTTATTATATTCTAAAACAAAAAACACTCAAAAAATTACCATTACCATTAAAACACTAAAAAACACGCCCCCTATCTCAAGCTGCGTAAAAAGAAAAGTAGCTGTCACCTTCGCTCAGTAGAGTAATTCGACATAAAGTAATTCTATAAAAACTTGACCCTTCCTAAATGAACACAATCCCTTTATATATGTTTAAAACCGACATCCACATGAAAAAAAATCTAAAATTAAGCTAAAAATAAAAAAATGGTGAAAATAACTGTCAAACCTAATCTAATTTGAAGGTTTTCTTGAAGTAAATCTGCAAAGCTAATTATTGAACCAAAACTGTAAAATCTCCCAGCTAAATTTGAGTACAATTTAATGGGGGCTTAAAAACTAAAGACCGGCCATCTGATTTTAATTTGGTGTCGTTCTGTAAGTGGATGTTTTCATCTAGCTGGTTTATAGATATATCTACTAGACTATTTATATAATCTAGTTATAATAGATCTGCATCTAATTCATCAAAACCTCCAATTAACAGCATAATCCATCCACATTAAGTGACATATATGATGGAAGAGTAAATAGCCCTTCTTTTTCCTTAATTTCCTTCACTAATCTCCTCAGAGTTCTCTCAATGGTTTAATTTTATTTAGTAGTATGCTAAGTGATCACTTTACCAGGTAATAAATCATCTAATATTCATTAAAATTAAGACACTTCAGTTTAAGACTTCTTTGAAAAAGGAAAAGAAAAGGAGAAATTGCATTTAGCGATCGATGTCGATTGTTGGTCAAATTGAACATCGACAAGTTGATGACATGGCATTGCAATTAGGGTTCGTGATCGTGGCGTGCACTGTTGTCTGTTTCTGTTCCTATTTTTGTTGAAAGTTAATGCGGTAAAGGAGACTGGAAATTTACTTGAAAAAAAGAGGAAGAAATGGCAGAGAGGTAGCGTGCAGGGATGTGTCAAAAGGTGACGTAAGATTGAAAGGGAAAGGTGGTGCTTGGGAACATGGGAGAACATAACTACGCATCCCACTCCGTTCATGATGAATCAACACCATTAGTAGTCGCCAAGTCCTCGAGCTACTCAAATTTTACAGTAACACTGAATGATGAGGATTGGCTGTGTGTCCCTTCTTGATGGTTAATTCAGTGGTTAACGGAACCAGGTTAACTCTTGAGGGATTGTTTTTATTTATAGAAACGCAATTATCCGACACTTTTGTCTATGCTCAGTGTTAAATTTTAAATTTAGGATGAGTTTTGACTTTCTTTACCTGCTGGTGATTTGACAATACATGAACATAAAGATGGAATTGCATAGTGGCTGTTTTTTTAGCATCGCGTGCACGGTCGTAATTAACTTCTAATCACGTCAAAATGGTGCGTCCCGAAAAAAGTTGATACGGCTGTCAAATTTGAAGTTTTTAAACAGCAAGTCTACGTGTTAAATGTGTTTTGAAATGTGATATGATATTTTTTAAATAGTTTTTTATTGATAAATATATTAAAGTAATAATTTTATTTTTTAATAATAATTTTTTATATTAATATATCAAAAAATCTGAAAATATTAAAAATAATTAATTTAAATAAAAAATATTTTTCAAACAAAGAGATGAATAAGCTCTAGAATACCAATGAGGTGAGGTTTTAAATGAATTTTTCTGTTTATAGTTTTTTTTTCAAGATGGTTTTTTTATTTTTTATTTTTTATTGTTTTATTGAGAGGATTATAGTATTTTAATTAATATTAAATAATATAAAAAGTTGCTAGTGTACTGAAGAGACTATACCTTTAAGATGGTTCATGTGATGTTTTACGGTGGTTATCATTGTTCTTATATTATGTCGTTGGAAGTGTCACTGTGTTTTTTTTTTTATTGCGTGATGCATGTCAGCTATGGGGGCACATTTTATCATCAATGTGTTTTTTTTTTAATTACAAGTTTGTCTTTTTTATTGTTGATATTTTAACTTCGATCTCTATTCTTTTATTTTTTTAATTTTTCTTAGCTTTTTTGTAAAAGTTTTGTTTTTTCCTATTCAGTCCTTCAGTTCTATTTTTTTATATATTATTTTTTTCAATTCGATCCTTATTCTTTTGATATTATATTTTTTCTTTATTTTTTTTTAAATTATTGGTTTTCAATTTCATCTCTCAATCCAAGTTTATTATATTTTTTTTCAAATCAGTCCCCATTCTTTTATTATTGTTTTTATTGAAGATAATTTTCTTTATAGTTTAACCATTCAATAAAAAAAATAGTTTAATTTTCTTTATAGTTTAACCATTCAATAAAAAAAATAGTTGCCTTTTAATTTAATTTTTATTTTGATCTTCACCCTCATTCTTGTAATTAACAATTTTTTTATTTTAGATCCTTTTATAATTAATTTTTTCTCAGTTTTATCCTTTAACGTTTAATTTTCTAGAGATTGGATATCATAGTTTTTCCATGTATAATAGTTCTAATCTAATGACTTAGGTCACGGGTTTAAAAAGTTAATACATGCTAATTTTTTTTATTTTATCATTTAACATTGTTTTTTTAAGAAAATTTATGTTAGGTTATCTTAATCTCATGATTTAGGTCAAGAGTTTTACAAGTTGGCTTACCCCTCATTATAAAAGTTACATGTCTATCACACTATCTCGTGCTGATTTTGTTGTCTCTTTTCTTTATCTAATTTATACTTCCAAATGTTTTTTATCCAGGTTATTATGATTTAAAAAAGCTACATGTTTATTATTGTTGCTTATTTTTTATCTAATTAAAATAAAACCAACTCGTTAAACCTAATCATGGTTATAACTCGAGTCATTGATTTTTCTTATTTTGCTAAAACATGTTTGTAGACATCATTTTTTATAGAGAAAAAAATACAGACTTACATCGTAGTGCAAGCCCATGTCTAATATAGATTATTTATTTACCGAGTCCTACAATCATTTGACAAAGTGTATAGTATTCTTTTTAAATTAGCCTAATAAAACAATAGAGAAAATTACACAATTCAAAAAATATATAGAGAAATAACATACTTTAAGAAGTTGCATGTATCATCTACAACCTGTGAGTTGTATGTTTCGCATGTAACTTATTGAAACAATATTAGTTGGGTTGTTTTTTTAATCTCTTAACTCCCTACCATAAAAAACAATCCAAAAATTTACAATTAAAAAATTAGCACACTTTTCAATTCATAATTTATAATTAAACATAATTAAAATTCACTAAATATTTTATTAAATTTAAACAAAATTCATAAATTTTTTTCCCAGAGAAATATTTGGACTTAAAATCTTCTTAAGATGATTTGGATACAACTAGAGCTAACCCATTGTAGTTAAAGAACTTAAGAACATGATCATAAACAACAAGTAAAATAAAATAAGAAGTTTTTTTTGTTTTTTAATTTGCTGACAAGAAGCAATCAATCACTAACACTTTTGTAGAAGTAAGAGAGGTTGGACCCATTTTCCTCCTTAAAAGTAAGAAGGTGGATCCAATTTTTTAAATAAAAGGAAGATAATGCTATCAACTGTGATATAAATTTATGGCTAGGTTTTAGTTCGAATACCAATTTTAATAATTATATTTTGTTAATTGTTTTAGTTTCATATATAAGTGATTTTATAAATTAAGTTTAAAAAATGAGGCATTTCATGACTTAAGATTTTAGAATTAATAAACAAGAATTTGCACAAAGAGAAAGGAACATTACTCTTTTATTATATATTGCAAAATTCAACAAACCTTTTAAAATCTTATAAGAAAAACAAAATCTTAAACAAATAAAAATCATCAAGCAATGTCTTTGCCTTGACATCAATTAAAACTATTTTTTTTCTTCTATGATTTTAATATTATACATTCCTTTATATATCTACACACACAAGAAGATAAAATCCACCCATGCCAATTCTCAACAATATTCAATCTATATTTTGAGATTGTAAACAAAAATTATTATATAATTATTATGTTCAAATAATCATGATTACTAAAAAAAATGGGTTGTTAATTATCTGGAAAAAAACATCATGTTCAGAATTACGGGTTCAAATGTAGATTGAATGTTAACAATAAAGTTCAACAACATAAATTGTGATTTGATGCAAATTAACATTCCACATTATAATAAAAAATGCAACAACATAAAATCTTTACAAGTTTTTGAATATATCATCTCATAAAATTATATGTGCCATGTAGGAGTGTTCGCGGTCTAGTTTTAACTTAAAAATTGATATTTATTTTCCGAGTTGCAATCTTCATTCTTTACTATATATTTATTTTCAGAATCTCTTCCTATAATATAATTATTTTTCTTCTCAAAAGGATACTTATTTAGACATTAAAGAGCCTTTAAATCTATCAAATGAAATATTTTATAGGTATTAGCTACTAGTTATCATGGTTAATAAAAATGAATCATATTATTAAAATCAAGAAATCAATTAATCATCCAAGATGTTAATCGTACCCTCAACTACTTAATTATATCTTACAAGATCATTAGTAGTTATCCTTTACCTTTTCTTTAATAATATGATTAGATGTATCCAGGTTCAACTTTCTAATCAAAGTTGAGCTGAAAATATTAGTACAACTATCATACTATATATCTTATTATTAATATAGCAATTAGTATGAATGATCCATTCCCTTTGTTGCTCTATGTCCTCTTTATAAATCTAAATACCTGAAAATCTCTTTATAACAAATTATTGTCCTTGCACAATATACTATGTATCATTACAATAATAGGATACTTCTTTTGGATTCTTTTTATGATAATATTTTGAGAGATAAATTCTAAAACTATATATGCTAAAAATATTAAGATTAAAGAGACTTTAAACCCCAAACTTAAATGATTTGTTAGGTATTTATAGTTCATAAGTTTTTTTTGTGGATAGTGAGGTTGAAGTGTTATTTTTTTTCTGATAGTATTTAATGAAGAATAGATATCACTTATATATGTATTAATAAAAGGTAAATATGGTAGAAATTTTAAAAAAAATTATATACCTTGGAGTATAAGAATAATAAAATACAAAATATAATTAAGCTTATAAAAATTAAATTTTTTTTCTAGAACCTGATCAAACCAAGTTAATTTATGGTATCATCTTAGATTTAATACAAATCAAAATATAATATATTAGAATTAACAATCCACTATACTCACGTAAGCTCGTTAAATAACTGAACCCAAATGCATTAAATTTAGCCTACAAGGTGGTGACACTGCCTGGCAACAACCACCCAGCCAAAACCACAAGGCCATGGGGCCAAAAAAAGGACTAGGGGCCGCGAGGCCACGGAGTCGAGGAGCAAAGAAGTTACAGAGCCACAGACCAGGAGTCCCGGAATAATTCCAGATAAATATTAGTTCACGAGGAGATGTAAACATCCTGGGGAGCAAAAAAAAAAGGGTAAGATAATTGGTTAAAAAAATTGTATAATTACATTAAATGAATTTTTCATCGCCTTGTCACCTTCTAGTACTTGGGAGAGTGAAAAAAATATAATAAAGTGTGGAACAAGTGATGTACGAATGACGATGTGTGCTAAAGTGGATCCGCATTAGGGAGTAGATAGCAATAAGCTACATGACACGTCTGGTGTGACTGAAAGGACTGCCTGTGTTTTCTGAGGGTCTTGAATTTCCGTTCCGTTGCAGGTCTCCTTAACCGTTTTGGATAACGGGGATTCTTTTCTTTGCTTGCAGTGATTACGAGAGAAGTCGAGAAGAAAACGAGGGGACAGGGATGTTGACAAGACGGGGGAAAGGAGTGTGAGTGTGGATAGGGGTCTGTGCCCTGATCTTTTATTTCCATTTCCATGCTTTTTGGCAGCCTTTTTACCATTTTTTTCTGTTTCTGTTTTTTAACCCCTCAACTATTTTTTTCTCTTTGTTTTGCCCCCTTGAACATCATTTCCCCCCCTCTTCTTGTGCTAATATGGCCACTGCTTTCTCGTAATCACATATTTAGACCTATTTTCAAGTGGGCCCTATACCTGCTTTGTCTCGGGGCCCACTGGGTCCTTACATCGTGTAACGTCGATGCCTGGAATGTATTTTATTTGAATGGTTGAAAAAATAAAAAAAACAAAACTAAAAGATATTTTTTATCATTATTTTTTTAATTTTATTATTTAATATTATATTTATTAGAATTTAGAGTTGATAATTTTTTTAATGTATTTTTTATATAATTATTATGAACTAAAACAAACACTTCGTCCTTAAATTCCTACTTGATTTCATAAAAAAATTCAATTTTATTGTTTATGAAAAATTAAAAATTAGAGGACCAAAATTGCAACAAATCAAAACAGCAGGCCTTTTGTTTTTGAAAAAACTATGGTGTTAACTCTCATCCTACTCTTTTTTTTACCGTCGGTCATCAAATTTTCTTTCCTTTTAATTTAATCATTCATTATTAAATTAATTAGAATTTATAATTTATTTCAATTTATTTTTATATAATTATTTTGATATCAAGAAAACATCCTATCATTGGGCTTGATTCCACAGAAAAAAATTATTTTACTCTTTGAGAAAAATAAAAAATGAGAGGACAAAAATTGAAACATATAAAAAATTTAAAGCCTTCTTTTACAGAATAATTTTATGTTGGTGGCTCTTTTCCTTGGGATTTTGTCAAGAAATAAAAATCGACCCCTTTATTTTGCTTGTATTTTAGCCCCAAGTCAGAGCGAAGAGCGAGAATTATCAAAAAAGTAGTGAAGAAAAAAGAAAGATGATGAATGTATATTTTTTTAGGGCGCAAAATTAATTATTATTTATGTCCAAAGATTTTATTTGATTAGTAGAGCTCCTTTTAGTTTTTTTAGCCCTTTATCTTGCCAGATAAAGTTAATCATGACTTGTGATTTTTTTTGGATTTTTTTTACCAATTAAATGCTAATTTAAAACTATAAATACGTTTATTGAAATCTTTAAGGAGGTTTTTTTAGATATTTTAAATCGAGAAAATTGATGAAAAGGGATTTTTTCATACCTGGAAGTTGATAGCTCAACTTTCTAGTATACTGAGGTGGTCAATGTTAACCAATTAATGACCCGACATCTGATATTTTTATAAGATAAAAAAATAAAAAGAAAATTTTCTAGCTCACGGATGCATGACCTTTTCTTATCTATGAACTAAGCAGGTTGACCAGCTAAGCTCGCATGTAAAGCCTTATAAAAAAAATAGTTTCCAAAAACTTAAATAATATATATATGTATATATATTCTTTCAAGTTTTTAGAATAACTTAAAATTCATTTGTTTTTGATTTTGATTTTGATTTTTTTTAGCAATCGATTTCTTTACAACACATCATATTTATTTTTTTAATTTTATTTAATTGTTGTATTGTAATTACTAATTTTTATTATCATACAGTTAAATATAAAAAAATCAAGAAAACAAACTTATTAAACCGAGTTGCATTTATAACTTGGATTGGAGATTTAGTGAGTTAATCCGAATTGATTCTTGACTTCATGAATTAGTTCTTGGTTAGTGTTAATATATTTCTTCAATATTTCTCGGTGCATGTGATTCTCATTTTATTTTATTAAAAATATTAATCATATTTTAATTTAATAATTAATATTTTCATGTTAAGCAAAATATTATATTTTAATTTAATGATTAATATTTTCCTGCTAAGCAAAAAAATATTAGCAATGCATGATTTTTTTTTCTTGTATGCTAAAAAAATAGGTCCAATCTACGGCATAATGCCTTCTAATTAATATGCAAGACCATGCATGTTCATTGGACTTGTCCTCTTCCTCAGCATATGGGTTTGAACCTTACTATGCATGCCTGTCACCCCCGCGGTACCTTACCTGTTCACTGGACTTGCAGGATATTCAGTGGACCGTGTGGATTAGTCGTGGTGCGCGTAAGCTGACCCAGACACCACACATAAATCAAAAAAAAAAAAACATGCAAGACCAGGATTAGCCTTTTAGGTTAACCAACTATGCTAATATAATATATAGTATACATGTTCTTTTATTTGCATGTCTATCTCTAATTACAAAAAAAAAAATCTCAAGGAAAGATCATTTTGCTTTTTCATTCAAAGTATTTTGAACCAGAAAAACCTTCCACCGTAAATTTTATGGTACCTCACTAAGTAACTAGTGATATCTTATTAGTTATTTATTATAATTTATTTTTTAAAAATAAATTGATATAAGTATGAGAAAGAAATCCTAAACAAAGATATTTTTATGATTTTTTATAAATTTTATTTTCTCTCTCCTACTTTTGCATGTCTCTTTCTTTAAAATGGATCCTAAGAAGTAACTAATAAGATGTAACTAATTAATCACTGTGCACCATGAAATTTTTTAGAAATATTTATTGCTTGATTTGGTAAAATCAAATGAAATTTTTTTGATTTAGAGTAATTAAATCTATGAAAACCAAATTTCAAATTGAAACAAATAAAAGGGATTAGGGTGAATGAGCAAGAGCAAACTTGTTGGCGCGTGTAATGCAAAGGTCAGTACATGAAGGAAATTGTTGCTCCCAAATGGTATGTCCGAACACCACCTTCTCTTGTGGTGCTGGAAGTGACTTGACGAGTTATTTCCATTGTGGTGGTGCGTGTCGATGGAAAATAGTGGTCATGCTCTGATTGCCTTTTTTTTATGTATTTTTCATGCTAGACTTTCTAAAATTACAAATATTCTTGTCATATTATTTTTTTTAATTATAGTCCTTATTTTTTTTATTTGTTTCATTTTAGGTCATTTTTTAATTAAATTTATTTATTTTTAATTTATCATTCAATATTTTTTATATATCAAATTACAAATATTTTTTACACTGTTAACTCACCAACGAAACAACAGATAGTTTGTTTGATAATTATATGTTAAATTCACCGATAAAAATACCAATAAGCAAAAAAAACCATTGATGGAATGATATATTGTTTTTCTATCAATGATATGTTATATTTAGCCATGAAAATATCAATGGAATAAAATGGCTCAATTTTTTTATGTGTTTTTTCTATCGATAAAATTATTACCAATAAACTCACTAGCAAACCACATATAACCAATGAGAGTTTTTCCAACATATTAGTTCCATTCACAAGCGCTTCAATAAGTTTTGTGACGAGGAACTATGAGTATAAATACTAACAAAAAAAATTGTCGGTAAATCTAAAAATTATATTGATGAATTTTATTCATTTCATAGTTAAAAATTACATGATTGCTTGCAAGCTCACACCAACTATTAAAGTTATTCCCGTCTAGAACCATGCATTAATTTATTAGCAAATACTAAAATACTTTTCTAAATATTTCCACTCAAGATTTATTAAAAAAAATTCATATTTATTATTAATTTATCAATTTTTAAGCTATGGATCTATATTGTACCCCTTTATGTTGATTAGGTCATACTTTCCTGACTCAGACATATTTTCAATACTGGGTATAAATAGACTACATAAATTTCATTAAATTATATCTTAGAATCTTGCTTTTCCTTTTAACTCTTTCATTTGGTTTTTTTATTTTTTCACCATTTTCATGCTTTTATTTTTAAGTTAATACATGAACATTTTATTTTAAATTGCTAAAATTCAAAGTCACCTTTTAAATTTTAATACCCAACTTACTCACTTAACACGATATTATTTTTGTTGATATATTCAAGAGTTTATAGGATCAAGATTCATAATTGTTTTTTATTAGTTTATGCCATTTACATGACCCAAGTCACGGGAATTAGTTGGCTAACTCAAGTTTGTTAGGGTTGTTTTTTAGGTTATTTTTAGTATTTTATTTTTTGATTTCATTTTTATACGTTGAGTTTGTTAGGAAAAAGGGTTTCATATTTTTTTTTTAATTTTTTTATAGAGTTATCCTAACCTTACAATTTAAATAGCAAGTTTGGCTAGCTACTTTGGATTGACTCGGTTTTTTTAAAAAAAATTAATTTATTTTTAATTTTATATTTTGATATTAGATTGGTTAGATATTAACCTTTATTTTTTTATGTTATATTATTTATTTTTCATATTACAAGTCATATGTTTGATGATTTAACCTAAATTGACTCGAATTTCTTTTTTATATCATCTCAATATTTTAAAGATATGTCATCCAATATACATTAAATTATAAGTTCATTATTGAAATTCTTCCTGCTATAAAACATGTTAGCAACATCATCATATATTTTTTACATTTAAAAAATTAACTTGACCTAGAATATATCACAAGTAAATAATTTAGTTATAAGCTAAAAGTATTGTACTAGAATGACGTTCATTATTGGACCGGATGAATATAAAACATAATAAAGAGTTTCTTATTTATTTTAACTTTTGTTATTAATCTGGATTTTGACTTAATAGAAAGTGGATGGAAAGCTTAGGTCTTTATGCCGGTTTTACTCTCAAATAGTTTCCCTTCCCAAACTGAAAAAGTCAAAAGCAAAAGAACTAGAAAATAAAAGCTGCTTCGATATGAATTACGAACGCAGCAAAAACTTGTAATCAAAAGTAATATATATATATATATATATATATATATATACAGGTCACTCATATATGGGCAGCCCGGCCCGTCCAAAGTCAACGATTCGAGACAAAACTATTTCAGGCCCACAAGAACTTGGACTCGGTCCATTTCTTAGCTAAAAGAGGACATGTTAATATCCCTTGCGGCTTTCAGTCAGAAACTTGCAAATTTGATTTTGGTATCCAAATTAATGGCTTCAACTTCCCAAGACTTCGACCTGGCTGGCAGGTATGTTATTATAACCAGATCTGATGAATGAATTATGAATATGGACAAGCTCGACATGGCAACTCAAACACATGAACACGCAAGTTCCGAGTCCTCTCCTGGAACCCTATTTTTTAAACTAAAACAAAGGCACCATCAATAATTCTAGCCTAAGACCATATGGATCATCTATCTCACCTGGGCATCCCATGCCTCGGGAGGAATGATAAATCCTTGAATTGAGGTACAAGAAAAAAAAAAAGCACAATCTTCGAGGTGGCTTATATGCCTATATGGCACAAACCGCTTGAAAGGATTTTAAATATATATATATATATTTTCGAAAAATTTAGTTAAATAAAAAATTTTTTTAAAAAAAATCTGAAATAATATAGTTCGACTGTGTTAAGTTTCTAGTGTCTAAAATAATAAAACTACAATCTTTTATTTTAATAAATTGACTAGTTAAATTTAGTTGTATTAATTAATTGATTGTTTTATATAAAAATCATAATATTATAAAGTTTCTCTTTTAAATATATTTTATAATTATTTTTTTTCAAAAAATTTACATGATATATTCAAAAAAATAAAAATCATTTATTCTTAACCATCAAGATTAAACTCAAAATAAAAATAAATAAATATAAGACAATCATGGTTAAATCCTTGCATAAACATTTATATTTTTTTATTACTAAAATTAAATATTTAATTAGCATTTACAACTCCATATATATTTATATATTTTTAAACCATCATATTCCGAAATACATTCAGATCATACATCAAGTATTAACTTAGAAACCTGGCATAGCAGCATGGCGCAGGTTACAGGAAATAAAAAAAAGAGCATTAATTTGGGTGTTTAACACACAGAGTACAAAACAGAACGAATGACATGTGTGATTTCATTCAATCTTGTCACTCCTGATGGGATGGGCCATCCCTTTTTAGTATAAGGAATCACATCGCATGAAAAACAATTAGTAAAACTCTAAATTACTGCAGGTATCATCACAAAACTGTGTAACAGTATTTTTTTATTTTAAAAAATAAAATATTTTAATAACAAAGTAATTCTGTCATCTCCATAACTTATTAGTCATCAAAATATTTTAAATAATAAAATAACTAAATTATCTCCATCAAAATAATAAATACATGGAGTAAAGTGTTTTTATCTTTTTTTCATTTTTTAGAGTGTAATGTAAAGATCTTTTGCCTTTAGAATTAGAAAAAAATAACAACATACAATGATATTCTTATCTTTTTTATAAAAGGTTTTATTTTTATTTTTATAATTATAAAAAACTTTTATTTTCATATTGAACAATTAATTTTTATATTTAAAAAGTTATTATTGAATTTAAAATATTCATAAATATATGAAAGACATTCGTATCTTTTGAGTAGTGTGAAATATTTTCTAGTTACTAAACTTGTTTTTTTTTTTATTGTACCATAAAAAGTGTTATCATGTTTTTTTTTTTATCTGTGTTATTTGTGATAATAACATATAGGCAGTTTGTTAGTAATGGTTTTTTAATTTTCTCTCTTCTTTTCTAAAAAGTACATATTAGTCCTTTTTATTCTTAGTGTTTCACTTTCAAATATTATTTTTTTAATTTTTAATTTTTGATCATGTCTTTTTATAAATATTTTATTTGTTTTTAATTTAACCTTTCAACTACAGCTCTGTTATATATATATATTAATCTTGTTTATATTTTTTTGATTTTTATATTTTTTTTCTTGATTTTTTTTTGTTAAAGTTCAATTTAATCCTTAAACCAAAGTTTATAGTGCATTTTTTTTTAATTTGGTCTTTATTTTTTTGATTTTTTTTGTTAAAGTTATTTTTCTTTTCAATTCAACCCTCCAATCAAGAATTTTTTTATTGCCCTCTAATTTATTTCTAATTTTAATTTTTACCCTTATTCTTTTAATTATATTTTTTTATTCACACAATTTCATTATTGTTTCAATTTTTGTTATCATTTAACTGCATAAAAAAGTAATTCAAATTTAGTAAATTTTACTTTTATTTATCATTAATTATTTTCTTTTTCATTTATTTACAAATAGTTATCAATTCGATTTACGCTTATAAAATTTTTTAATGCAAATCAAATAACCAGCAACTCTCCAATACCAGAGGATGCTTCACAGCCATGATATCAATATAATTGGGAGGTAACTATGGAATCGCAAAAAATGTAGATAGAGAATTCAGTAGTTCAAACTTATTCAAAAGTAAAATTATCTGCATTTACACTATGGAAAATATCTCCATCAATTCTATACAGGAATTTTTTCATTAAATACAGCAATAAACAGAATCCTCTAAAAAATTACGAGGTGAGAGCAGTTACCTTCATAGCAACAGAACATCTCTAGATATAATTTAACACCGACGACGCTTTATTAAAGACATGGGAACCCGCATCAGGCTTTACATAGCCTTTATGTTCTTGCTCAAGGAGAAAGGCTCCACTTGAACTTCAGCTGGTAATCTGCAACATTGTGATAAGAAAAATCAGGAAGTTCAAAAATATAATTTCCTTTCGTGACAGTTTTGGGTGCAGGCAATTGGCAATAACTCATATCCAGAACAGATCCAATCTTTTGCTGCAACTGAAGACCTTGTGACCCAAACAATCCTCGCATTTGAATCCAAATAACAAAGGGAACTTCAATTTTTTATGCTCCTTCATCATCTTCCCTCATGCATAACTTTCATTTAATTTGATCTGCTATGCTTTTCATAATCCAAATTAAACCATGGCTTGATATTCATTATTTTGCTGGAATATACTTCGTTAAACATGCAAAACAACTTCTCTCTAAAAAAATACTAAAATGTGGTACACAATGTTAAAGGGTTTGAGTGAAGAAACCGATCATAGAAATGGAATAAACAATTGCTGCTAGGGCTTTCATTTCAGCGAAAATTAACATGATACAGCAAAATTTTTCCTTTGGCGATAGTTTTGGGTTCGTGCAAGTGGCATAACTTTTATGTCTGTATTATTCTCTCTCTGGAAGAATTATAGTCTGCCAGCTCAGTTTCAATGTGTTGAAGCAACAAGCCTTCATATCGACAACGTGTTTCAGCCACAGAAGCTATCATAATAATGGTAAAAAAAAGAAGAAAGGATAATGGTATAAACTGCAAATCAAAATATGTTTATATTAGATACTTACACATAAGTGTGTGAATATTTAAGCCATGCTCTCATGAACGAATGCATATACTTAACTGTAGGCTAACACAGGCCCAATTAGCTCTGAGCACACTCAAAAGGGTGCATTATTCCTTCGGTGAATTCATGCATCCGAGACCGCTCTAGAAGCTCAAAGGTGCTGCAACTAACAACATGGAACCTTGTAAACACAACAAGTCACTTGGACTGACGAAACTCTAAATAATCATTAAATCCATGGCTTAGAATATGCGCAGGGGTGCGATGGGAAGAAAAGGGGGTGCTAGATAAGCATTTATCCTTTTGACTACTTCTAGATGGAGGAGACACAAGCATGAAAACTAAAAAGGATAATACATTGTGCAGATATAACGGGTGCAAAAAAGAACATTGGAGGAACAGATGTATGGCCAACCCTGTATGCTCAAGACAAAAGAGACTTTATTGAATTGAGCTGTATTGTGTGCAAGTGCAGCATCCATAAATTCAGTAAATAAAACCAACGTGAAGTGAAGAAGAGCATAAAACCCAGATATGAAATTGGATAACAGGACTTCGAGCTCAGGAAGTCCAGAAATTGTATACTCCAGACAGAGACTTTGTTGAATTGAGCTGTACTGTGTGCGAGTGCAGCATCCAGAAATTCAGCAAATAAAACCAAAGTGAAGTAAAACATGAAACCCAGACATGAAATTGTAGAGCTGGACTTCAAATTCAGTAAGCCCACAAATTGTTTACTCGAGATAACCAACCCTATATACTCAAGACAGGAACTTCATTGAATTGAGCTGTATTGTGTGCAAGGGCAGCATCTGCAAATTCAGCAAATAAAAATGAAGGTGAAGAAGAGCATAAAACCCAGACTGAAATTGTATAACTGAACTAAGCAAAAACGATACAGAGCCGCGTGAAGAAAGAAAGCTACCAGCTTCATCTCCAAGAAGCATTTTTATCAATCTACCAGTTTGCGTTACCCAAACAAACCATCTACCATCATCACTTCCACTGGCCACATAATCAACTGCAAATCAATAACCAGAAAAAAGCATTGACCACAGTCCACAGGTAAGCTAATTGTGGACCTGATATCGCTTGCAACATTTGAAAAAAATCTAGAAAAACTCAAGGTGCATTAACAATACTTAAGGCACACCAACAAATCTATGCTGCATGCAGTGTCCAGAATATAATTCATTGGTGCTGATATGCTGATAGAGAACATACAATCAATTTACCTGATATGCTGTATACTCTTCTCCTCTTAAGTGTTTGTCTTTCTAATTTCCTTAGATTTGTTTTTATGTTCGGTTGAGATATTCTTCCTCTTCATGAAATGTTTTTGACTTCCTTTCTACTCTCATTTGTCCCCTATTGATTGTCCAAATTCCTGTTTACCATTGTAGAATTTTTTCTTTCTCACATGTCAAAGGCAAGCAGAAAGAGGTTATATAGACAATGTTGCTCCAAGCTGAATTTAATTACTGTGTCCTATGCCTTTTTCAAAGAGAATAAACACCACAGTGTTGCGAATGTATATATCCAATTGCTTAAATACGTAAGGATAGGGACCTCAGCATGTAGTATGGAGCTTGTTTATTTCAATTCCTTCTTTCTTAAAACCACTGGTGCCAGATACCATAACTGCCTAACATCAGTAATTACCGGCTGGACACACAGGACTAGAGAACTCCTAAGAACAATGGCAGGATGACGGATTAACTTTTCCAGGAGAAAGGGGTCACAGCATTCTTCAAATCTAACACATAAGGCATTCCCCGAGTAACTATCACCTGCAAACACATACAGAAGTTTTAAGGATTATCTCAGGTAATGGAGTCATGGCACAGGATCAGAAGCCACTTTTACTGGTGGCTGATTGATTGCATTTATAGAAACCAAGCATACCACCCGACCTGGGGCTAAAGATATTCCGTCAATTATCATCATAAAAACTAGGACTACTTCATTCCACAAACACCTTAAGTCCTCACTGGTCCTAATTTTCCAGCAAACTAGTATACAACAACCTAACCATCAGAGGAAGACATTCAATCAATTTAAAATTAGTAAAGATGATTCGTTCCAACTATAACTTAAGACTAACACCTCAAATATCCCAAGTCTGCTGCAAAACATGAGTCAATGGTACACATTCAACAAAACTACTAAAACATGTCAAGACTCAGTAACATAACAGTCAAGACCTGGAATCTTTTAATGTATCATTTTCATTATGGTCAAATAGAGCCCCATTGACGAGGCAATGGTGGTATTCTACATCCATGGAAGCTATCAAATATCAATGAAATGATATGAATCACAAAATATAATTGCTAACTTTATTCAACATTCAAAAGCAAAGGCAATCAAAGCTGATTTACATCCTAGGTGCTATGAAAGAGTAGGAGATGTATACGAAACCAATCTCTTTGCCCAAGAAAACTAGCCTGTTTATATCAATACCAACATTACAGTGACCGACATATCCCAGCTTCATATCAATTGGTTTTGGGAGGAGCGCGACATTTGAATACACGAGATGATAGTGCTTGCAGCTCTAGACCATTGAATGTATGTAGGGCTGATTGTCATCAATTTTGAAGCATCTCCCATAGTATATCGAACAGCAGTCCCCCCAGCTGCAGATCACAATATCTTTAGACATTAAACAATCAATGTGTACCACTTGTTAACTAAGAATTTCACAAAAATTAAGAAGTTAAACAACAAACAAAAGATTAACAACATATATAGTTCAGTACACAAATCACGACCACCATCTATCAAATTGCAGATCATATCTGAAGCTAGTATGGTTTTGACTTCAAAATCCACACCAGAAACTTCATAGTACAAACACTTCCAATAATTCACATTCATTTAAGTATACTTGCTCACCGCTATAACTGAGGAGAACCTCATCCCCATTTGGACTAAATGTAACATGAGTAAGGAGAAAGCCTTGAACTCCCTGAAAAGAAAAGGAGACCAAGTTGGATCTTCTAAACTGTACACTCTTCATATAAATTCTAGTTACATAATTCTTTTTTCTTTGAGAGGATAGAATGATGGTAGAAACAAGCTGTAAAATAAAAAGAAATTCACAACAAGATGATATTGGACCAACAGCATGTTCTCAAGGATTTGAGGATGATACGAAATAATTCTGTCTTCTTTGCCTAATACGGTAACCTAAGCAAATAGAACAAATTATATTATCTTTTTCTTTTATCTTATCCAAAATAAATGATGGTTCCGTTTACAATCAGATCAAATAATTGAGCAACAAGTAGCAACATATGAACTGACACGCTCAGAAAGATGCATTGGGCAGAAATAGTTAGCACAAGGAGGCGGGTTCATCCTTTTCCTATGGAAAGTCAGTGGAGGAAGCATCCTTCTATCATATAATCAAGCAAAGGCATCCCTGCAGACATTCCAAGGAAAATCAGTTAAAACAATGATGAGTATAAAGGGAAAAAAGAGTAGGAAAAGTAAACTCAGATGACATCAGACTTAGACCTCCCACCAACCAGGAGTAAATGAGGTTGACTGGTCCTGATGTCGCAAGATTTCAGAGCAAGAGTTTGTTTCGGAGGATCAGCTAATGAATTTTTGCTCCAGACTGCAAATCAAGCTGTCATCACATACTGAATGTGGAAAACAATTATGTTCAAGTAAAATAGCTTGATGAGAAGAAAATTTTCACAAACAAGCACTCCAGAGTAAAAAATGTAAGCAAACATCATAAATATTTTTGAATGTTTTAACTGCATTAAACTAAAGGCCAAGGAACACAATTGGCCTCTATACCTAGTAATCATAAGCACCGTACCTGTTGTTGGCGTTCAAACCAATTAATAGTGGGTTATAGACTAAATCCCAGTTTAAATAACATGACTAAAGTTTGAGCTGAACATATTAACGTGCAGTGTTTCCAACATGAAGAAAAGAATAGATATTGAGATATCCTGAACTTTAAACTGTTAGCTCCACATGCATGCTGGGCAACCTTCTGGTCAGTCATCATCGCCACACCTGACGAGAAGTATTGTACAACTTCAAGCTGATAATTCAAATGCCTACACTACTGCAGATAGATTTATTGAATGGAAAAAATGACTGGAAGTATGTTCATTTTTTGTTTACCTTTCTTTTAATATAATTTTTTTTTACATCTCACGTATTGGAAGATGACACCTCTCTCATGGTAATTGGTGGCAGGATACATAACTAATAGCAATAACCACTCACAGACAATCAACAATAAACAAACAGCATTTCATGCATTAAAACAAAAAATTCAAGTATTGCAATGAAAACTTCAATACAGCAGAAAAACTAAATTCAAGACAGAGAATAATTCACAGATCTCCTGAAACTCACCGGAATATTGCGACAATCATGGGGGATAAGATCCTCCTGGTGGGCATAAAGCACCCTCCCGAAAACCATGCTGTCTAAGTGTTCCATCTTCACTTGCACACCAGACCACATTTGGGTTTCCAAGTTCAACCTGCAAAGGAGGTTAAGATTGTGATTATAGGAAGGCAACAACAATAAGACAAATGGAAAACTTCACCAAACCAAACAATAAAAAAAAAATAATTCTTTTTTCATGTCCATGAAACAAGTGAAGGGCTAGCTTTGGAGCCCCAAAGAGACCCACAGCTACCCACTACTGAAAAAAAATACACAAGCACGCGTGTTCACGCACACCCAGAGCAAACAAGTCAACTAGGTCATCCATACAATGAGATCTTACAGCTAATTTTGTTCATTCTTCTTGTATGACATGGATACAATGCTGATGGAGCAATAGAATTATCATCAGGACCCCTCCCACTTAAGTGAGAAAAATTAAATAAGCAAACCTGAAATTAAAAAAGGTGAGAGCATGTAACCAAAAAAATTAACCAGAGAAAAGCGCATCAACTTTAAAAAATTCAATTCGTCAGAGCATTACTTCTGCATCTCCAGCTCCAGAAACCACAAGCTCGTCAGATGTTTCAGGAACAAATTTAGTGCAGAATATATTTGCAGAATGCCCAGTATCTATAGAATACAAAAGCTTTCGACCAGTGCAGTTCCAAATATTCACCTGCAAAATTTGAAGCATGATGGATTGTCCACTTTCAATATGCACAAATGTCTCTCTCAGTGTGCGTGCACGCATGCAGCAATCACCCTCTCCTTTAGTGCATCAAATGTGTCTGTCAATACAGTTCAAAGCTCTAAAGTAATGCCACACATGAGACAGTTTCCATTCTATCCATTTGCTTCAACCTCATCCCACTTTTTTTCTGGCCAATCAAACCCAATCACACAACATATGCATTCAGAAGCATAGAGGTGGACCTCCCTTCTACGAGGCCTGCAATCTTCCAAATCACAAGAACTCAAGTCACTCAAACTGCAACATACGAAAACTTGAAAAGCAAAATCTGACACTAAAATAAGTCCACAGACAAATCGACTAATCTTTTTATTTCATCCATTTGTTTGTCCTACACATGAAACACTATATAATCTCCAATAATACACATAGGTATCATACCCGTGTGTCATCTGATCCAGAAATCAAGAGTTAACCTTTAGAATTCCAGGCTATGGAATTGACACAACCCTGATGCCTATGTTAGAAAGAGAGAGAGTTTCAGACAACCAATCTCTAAAATCTATAAACACTTAAGCCGCCTTGAGGAAAAAATAGCTTCACTCAAGGTATCCTACAATTCCATCATTCAATCAACTGGCAAATAAAAATCAATCATTGAACATGATGCACATGGCAACTGGTAATCATTAAGTACATATTCAGGTAATATGATCAACAAACCTTGTACTTTCAAGAAAAAGCTTCTGTGGGTGAAAAAAAAATCGAAATCCATACTAACGTCCACTTCTCTTTCTTGGGAGAGTCTCCTTATCAATGAGGAATGCATTTGTAAACTGCGATCAACATCCTAAAAAAACCAACAATAACAAAGACATTTGCAGCTATACTTCAACTCCTCAGTGTAATTAGGCATTAAACTTCAAATAATTATACAAAAAAAAAAAGTACAATGTTGGCCAGGATAAAAACTAGACGTTAACTAGAACGGAAAGAGGAAAAATCGATCCAGTGTAAAAATTAGGCAAGTGTTAAGTGGGAGAGAGAGTGGAGAAAAATTACAGGACGAACATCGAGCTGATTATAGATATTAACATCATGAAAACCGTATTTATCCACTTAAAGCAGGGATATGCACAATCCCTAACACGATCTGAATCGAAAAATAATAATTTGATTAAATGATTAATCACAGCGGCTGCAGCTGCCGCCGCTGTTGCTGTTACGCATATAAGGTATGGTGCGGTGTCGCGGTAGAGAGAAGAAACACTATAATATATATGTGGCATCAATTTTCTACAGCTCTCTACTGGAGGGAGGCTAGCCGTCTGGGAAATTTATCAACGTGGTTTTGGGTCTGGAGCGCGGTAAGATGAGGGGTAGGATTTACCGGTTGTTGGGGAATTAAGCAGCTCTGATTTTGCGGTGAACGGGGCTGATTCTGCTTGATAAACATTTCGGTTGAAAATTTACAATATGGTTCATAACGAAACAGTTTAATAGTTATTTATTAAAATCGAACCTCCTTAGCAAGTTCTCGGACTTTCCATTTAAGATGTCCTCCTCCTCCAGTACCCTCAGGAACTCAGTAAAATAACCATTTAGGTGGTGGTCAAATGGTAAGGATTTGAGATCAAGGGGTTTGCTCTCTCTGTAGTCTCAGGTTCGAGTCCTTGGTTGCTCATATGATGGCTACTGGAAGCTTACATGGTCGTTAACTTCAGGGCCCGTGGGATTAGTCGTGGTGCGCGAAAGTTGGCCCGGATACCCACGTTAATCTAAAAAAAAAAAAAACTCAGTAAAATAATTTCAAAAGGTCACGCCATTATCTTTCATCAAAATAATTATAATTAATAGCTAGGGTTATTCTTAAAATGTTTGGAAATAACAGGATAAAAAAATTTAACCATAGAATCAAAATACAGAAATTTTTAACTATTAATAAAAACCTAAAACAGAACGCGATTAACAAATCACTGTTCATTGAAATAACCGCGGGTCTTGAAATTTTTTACACTGCACATTAAAATAATCTTTTCAACATGTTACGAGTTGAGTTATGTTTAAAAAGTGTTCTTGAACGTGACTGGAAAGCCCGTGAACCCAGATGAACCCCGCGGCAAAGGGTGTCAAAAGCATAGAGGAGGCTGTTTCACTCAAATTATAGACTGACAACAAGCACGAGAAAAGAGCAGGAAATCTCTTATTAATAGATTTTCCATGGTTGCAAGAAATTCTCTTCTTTTTTTGTTTCAAAAATATTTTAAAAAAATTAAAATTTTTATTTTTAAGAGTTGACAAAATATCGAATATGAAAAAGTTATTGAAACCCTTTTCTTGAAAGTGAATGATTCGCCATGGCGAACAACTGATATCGTCCAAAGGTCGTACAACACAGGTGAATTCAGGTGGTAGAACGGAAGACACCCCCCTCGAGCTTATCCAACCTTCAAGAAGTCTTAGCACACCATAATGTGACTATCACGTCATCTACGGCAGAGGCCAATAATTTAGATGATTTTTTTTCTTGTCTTGATTCAGAATTTGTTTTTCATATGAAACTTAAGGTAAAAATAAGTTAAAATTACTTCTTCATCAAACAACTCAATACACCAAAATTTTTTAAAAAATAAAATTTAGAATAAATTTAATATTTAACTCGTGATTTGCCGTGAATTAAATATTTAAAAAAATAAAGTGTGCATACATGCTCTTTTAATATGTTTTTATATTTTAAAAAATAAAAATAAAAAAGCTTATGTATACATTTAATCAAATAAATTGATAATTACATGTATTAATAAATATTTTCCTTTATTTTTCATCAATATAGCCAGGCAAATTGTTTTTCTTTTTTCTTTTCCTCAGTTTAGATTTTTTTAATTATCACTGTATTCCTTGACATCTTCTAGCTACCATTCAAAAGGTAGAGAAAAGAATAAAGGGAGGGCATATTTTTACTCGTTCTGCTCTCGGAAGCCATGGAAACAAAAAAGTGACACCAGGTTCTCTTTATCCTTTTCTTTGTTTTTTTTTTATTAAAAAAAAAGGGTGGACGTGACTGGACACTAGCTCAAGCAATTGAATTTCAAGAACTAAAGATATTGCCGAAAGGCATCTAGTTTAAATAACTTGCACCTTTTGGTTTCACCAGTAGCATTCAGTTCCAATTCACCAAAGAGTCTGTACTTGAATAGCAGTACTTGAGACATACAGCAACGATGAAATAGCAAGATCTATTTTTAATCTCAAACAAGAATATCCATCTCCATGGATGGGTTTGATCACTAAAAAAGAAAAATGTACTCTCTTCATGAAAGAAATAAAAAAAATTGAAGTTAGAAATTCTCTCTGCAAGAAACTACTCAATTGGGCAGGATAAATGTTAAGCAAAAGAAATTCTCCTTTTTTTCATTACCAAAATAATGACTGATATGTTTTTATGCTAGCTCTATCTAATATCTGGTTTAGATACCCTGTATTGCTAGTTACACGTAAATCACGTTACTCGAGAACCCAGCCCGCGGCCTCAGACGAGTCAAAAGGCTCGAAACACCTATCTTTTATGGCGTATATCTTTTCCATGTTTCACTGTAGAGCTAGCAGGAAAACAGGCCACACCCGTGCCCGGGACTCACATGCGCTCCCTCTCCTAAATAATGCAGCTCTGTGGTCCCTCGCAGCACCATCATCCCCACAAAGACGTAAATTCATGCACTGTTTCACGGGGAAAAGGAATCACACATTAACACATCACCGTCTCGTATCATCAACTTGAGTATGGGGACGACACGTACGTAGACATGAAGACATCGACACAACCAAGCAAATCTTAATCACATCCAACCAGCCAAGCCACCATAATCACTAAAGCAGTCGTCTAAAAAGACTGAACAGTCATGGATTTTCGCATTCAAATTACAATACCATTACAGACAACAGTAGACACTGAGAAAGACAAATACATGGAAGGATAGGTGAAATGGTGCCACAACATGAAGTTGCCCTCACTCGGCAAAACATGAAACTTTGATAAAAATACAAAAAGGCCAGAAAGTGAGAGATGGGTCCCAAGACGCCCAAGAAGCGTGCGTACATCCTCTCTTTCTGGGGGACCCCTCTAGAACTAGTCTTCCCATTCACACAGGAGAGATGCTTTCTCTAACCCTAATACACAGCTTCATGATTCACCCTCTCCTTTACTGAGACATTACGCTGCACTTCCATTCCTCTTTCTAGAGACCACAGAAAAATTCTCCCGGTCCAAAGCTTGCTGATTTGCAACTCGAATGATTGAACGTTGAACAATGAACATTGAACGCAAGAGAAGTACAATCTTTCCTTCCTCTGCCAGTTTCCACCTCTTTAGCCGGGAGATGTTTATCATGTTCAAATCAACGCCTACATCATTTTTTACCTGACTTATTCTGCACACACCACTAGTAATAACAAATTAATAACAGAACTGATAGCACCTGGCATAATGCCCAGCAACATTACTGCCAGACAATACTGATTGATACTCATGGAGCATCAAGTCCTAAAGCTTTGGCTTTGAACTTCAGCGACTTCAAGTACTGAATAGCTTCTTCAAGAACGATAACTGCATCCTTGCCCTTTCCACCTGGAATCAGGTTCTGTAGGATGCTCACAGTCTCACGAATTCTCTCTTTTCTCATCCTCTTGTTTACTGATTCTGAACCCATTTCCTCAGACATCAAATTCATGCCATTGTCACACCTCGATTCTGCATCATCCTCGTACTCAAAATCTCTAGTGGGTTTTACAGACCTGGCAGTATCCATAAGTGATGGACCATCAATATATCCTCCATCAAACAGTTTTCTCTTTTTATTTGAACCATCAGAACTCGCAACCTCTTCTGTGCTTCCATCAAACCAATCTCGCTTGTCGTGAGTTGTCATTGTATTAGGTGAATGACCCGTGCTAGTAACTTCTTCATCCTCGGTGTAGTCACTATCATCATCTGAGTAAAGCAAGGCATTCAGTTCTTCAATGTCCTCGTGCACGTCAGTTTGCATTTCGATCCCATCATCTTCGACAAATTCATCAGTTGACATTGGCCCTAAATGAAAACTCTGATTTTCTTTAGCCCCGGTTACTTCCTTATTCAAATCAAAAGCAAAGGTCGGTTTTGGGATCCAAGACTTCAGGCACTGGGCTGGAGTCCCAATTCCAGAACTAAAGATCAAAGTTGTTTGATCGCCTGACTGGTCAAAAACAAGGAATCTTTTCTGTGCACGACCAGAGTCTGATTGAGGCACGATGCCCTTAATTTCATGAGGGGCAGTAGGAAGTTTCTCTTTGAAAACAGTGTCCAAAAGAGGCCTTTTCTCTTTAAGAACAGAATTAAAAGGAGGCATGAAGGCCTGTCGGAAGCGGGGCAAACCATAAAACCACCCACGCGGTTCATTTTCCTGACCAACCTGCGAGCGCAGAAGCTCAGCAAATGGATATTCGAGCAGACCATTTGTAGAAATCATGTTAACATTAGGGTCCATTAGCACAGGAGGATAATTTTGCTGCCCAGAAGAAAATGAGGCACCCAAGTAATTCGTATTGGGTGATTGCCAATTAAATTGCTGTTGAGGAAACAAAGGTCCCCAATCTTCTCCCATTCAACCAAAACAATCACCTGTCAAATTAAAAACGATTTTACACATTGTAAAAAATCATGGGCGAGTTCACAACTGCGTTAATGCAATCAAACACAGCAAAACATACCAGAAAAAAGGATTTCTGCAGTAGAAGTGACGGTTCACTTGCTTCTTCGTTCAGTAATAACGAAAAAAATAAAACAATCCAGCTTAGCTTGAAAACGAAAGTGGAAAAGTAAATCTACGTTACAGGTTTAAGCAAATGACGGAAATATTCAGCCTGAAATACAATAAAGAAAGAAAATTAGTATACTAAAAGCATAGCAAAAACCTGCATCCGTTATCAACTACAAAATAGAAGAAAAGGAATCTAAAACATGAAAAAAAAAAGACAGAGAGAGATGAGAATATCAAGTCAAATGGCACAAATAAGTGGGGATCTAATTCCTCAAGGAAAAAAAATCCAACCAAAAAAAGTTAAATTGCACTGACCTGGCAATCCTGGAGAGGTTGAAAGCATGCTATAACTCTAACTATAATGGTGGCACACCCAGCAATCCCATTTTCGTGTTTCAATGCCCGAAAATTTGTTTGGCTCGCTGCTTGGCACACCATAACTACTTCCCAGCCCTTCAATTAATTTATAACAGAGAATCCGGAGAACGACAAACAAAGTACTTGGAATCCGTAGAGCAGGACAATATCAATTGAACAACAGAAAACTAGATTAATTGTCGACAAAGGGAAACCTAATACAAGTAACTGGAGGGACAAGCACGGCCAAGAAATTAAAAAAAAAAAAGTGATCAGGTTTTTCACCAAGGAAACAAAAAAAGAGAAAGGAAGCAGAGAGAAAAGGGAAGATTCGCTACTATTCAGCTAATCTGGCGAACGTAACAGGGAACGACGACGAAGAAAGTGGATCCCATCGAGAATAGACGAGTGATAAGACGAGAAAGCTTAAGAATCGATGCTAGTGAAGGAAATTTACAGGATCACTTTACAATACAGGTTCAATGAGATAACTTTCCGATACACATCAATAGAAAGACTCAGAAACCACCGCATACTGTTTCTCTCCCAGAAATACCGCCACGGTTGTTCCTTCACCAATACCAATTCTACAAACCTGCAAAAGTATTTCCATGTCAGAATCCTAAATTCATAATGATTTACACAGTTGTTGTAGATCAGATATTTTATCTCCAAGACCCTCGTGAAAGGTTGTGTGTAATAAATTGGAAATCCAGCTTGAGACGATGAACTTCAATGTTTCCTAATTTTATTTTCCTGAGATTTCTCAGCAAACCAAACCAACTGAACTAAAAAAAGCATAGCCAGGAAAAATTAACTTCCTTGATCAAAGCTGCAAGCAAGAACAGTAAATCCAAGAAAGAACAGGTTCGCAAATCAGAAACTAACATTGAGGATCTCACTTTCTTCAGTGACAACTAGAACATGGCAAAGTCCATTTCTGGCCAGACAATTTGCAGATAAGTTAACACAGTCCCGTTTAGATAACGGACGATTTTGTGCGAGCGATCAAATAATATCAAACCCCCAAAAAAGCGAATTGGTAAAGAACTTACAGAGAAAAAGAAGCACTTTAAGCTGCTCAATTCTTCAACTTGAAACTCAGATCGAAAACAGCAGGCCGCACGGCAATGAATGAAGGCTTTGTTTTCCAGAGAGAGAGTCTAGTCAAAGTAGAAATATTGAGAGTAGACGGGAAGAGTGATTATATAGAAAACAATTTGACGGAATTGTCCCTGTAAGTGGGAATAATAAAAGTGATGACACTACACAATAAACACAACAAAAAAGAAAAGAGAGTTTTCATTTTCATACGTGCGTGCGTGCGTGAGGAGTGCACGCAAGGTATTAGTGTACAATCATGATGCACCGTAAGATTACTCTTCCCCTCTCTCTCTCCCCCTCTCCCCTGCGGGGCGGATTATCATGACGTTTGGTTGTGTAGGATTGGGTCATGTTTGGTTGTGTCCGGCCACAACTACAGACCATGGTTTTTTACTCCTTACTTTCGGGTGCTTCAAGTGTTTAAATATTGTTATTTAAAATGTTTTTTTATAAATATATTACAATAATTTTTTATTTTTAAAAATTTATTTTTAATATTAATATATTAAAATAATTTAAAAATATTAAAAAAATATTTTTTAAAAAATATTTTTTATTTAAAATACAATTTCAAATGACACCTTCAACTTAAAGAATAAATGATTCTGACTTAAACAATAAATTTTGTTTTTAGAGGTTGTTTGGTACTATAGTTGAAATATTATTTGTCTAAGATTTAAAAAAAATATTTAAAAATAATTTTTTATTTTTAATTTAATTTTATTGTTTTGATATCAAAAATATTTTTAAAAAATACTATTTTAATATATTTTAAAATTAAAAATATTTTTAAAAACAATTACTATCGTGTTTTAAATAAGCTATTAAAGTTTCTGTATTTCCCAGAATATCCATGTCGTGGAAATGGTTTATTTGCTCCAATTTTTATGCGAATCGGTAATTTTTGACGTTGTTCTAGGATGTTCTTGTCGTTTGGTTGGTGAATCCCTTTTTTTTTTCTTACATTATCTATTTTGGTGAAGGGGGGACATATTTTACTTCGAGATGTACAATCACTTAATTATATTTTAATTGACATAACAATTTCTATTTATTATTAAAAAAAAAAATCCGAATGCCTCCCCTGGAACCAAGCATGAATTTTAAAACTCGTGGACTGAGAAGACGATTAGAGAGCTCAGCTTGTTTGTGATCAGGTAATTACAAGATAGAATGCATTCATGCATCTTCGATGCTTGACCATTCAAACCATGATCATGGCAAGATGATAAAGGGTCCCACTCATCAGCATTTGCCATTGGGTGCCTCATATTTAAAGCCACACTCCACCCTGACAGTGTAAGCTCTAGTTATTATCCATCAATTGCCTTAACTTTAGATTATAGCGAGGGTAAAAATGCCAGTGGACTATATGGTAAGCGGCCCCTCCATAAAGTACAATAATACTTTTCATTGATGTGATGTATGGATGTGCCGGTGCCATCAAAATGGCCATCCATGGATTGGCCCAGCTATTGCAGAACTCTAATCGATTGAATTTCTCATTTCCAGGGCCAGGTTATTATTACCATTCGCCATTTTTTTCACTTTGTGCTTGTCGGAGGGAGCCGTTCTTTCTTCTTTCTTTTTAGTATTTTTTATTTAAAAATATATTAAAATAATATTTTTATTTTTTATATTACTAAAACAAAATAACCAAAACATAATAATTTAATGAAAAAAAATTTCAATTTTGATTAAAAGCGGCTTCCATCACCATCTAAATATAAGTTTGATTTTAAGATGTGCTGGTTTTTTTTAAATATACAATTTTTTTAAAATATAAATCACACCTCATAAAAGTACAAAAATACATGCATTTTATATTTTTTAAATATTTTTTATTTGAGCCAAACACTTTAAAAAGAGCCAACTACGCCTTAAAGTCAAACACTCATGTTAAAGTTTTTTTATTTAAAAAATATTAAATTAATAGTTTTAATGTTTTTTTATAATTTTTATGTATTCATATAAAAAAATTTAAAATATATTTTTTGGTAAAAAAAAATATTTTGAATGGTGGCACCATGTTACCATGTATACACTTTAAATCCAATTATCTTAGACAGTATACAGCAACATTTTTAATGATTTATTGTGTTTTCCTTTGATTAAAACTTGTTTGATTTGCTACTCTGGATTCTATGCTAGCTTGCTACTAAATCCATTAACTACTAAAATAACTGGATGGAAAAATTAAAGTCATGACATTAAATTTTAAAGTTTTTTTATTTTTAAATTGAAAATTAAATCTAAAAAATAAAATAAAAATCAATCGAGTAAAAGATAATTAAAACCAAGGGTATTTAATTCACCTCAGTAGTTTTACATGCAAAACATGGATGAGATCTCGAGGAAAGAAGAGAGAGAGAGAGAGTAGTATTGTCATGTTTATTTTAATTTTTTTATACTTTAAATGAATATATTTTTTATGTTTTTAGATTAATTTAATACTTTAATATTAAAAATAAATTTTAAAAATAAAAAATACTATTTCAATATATTTTTAAATAAAAATATTTTTCAAAATAACAATCAATCTTCCATGTTGTAAATACACTAAGGTCGTGAAGGTACCAAGACGGAAATAAAAACTAACCTTGAATTCCATAGAAGTCTCATCCATTTAACATTTTCGAAACAATAAAAGAGAGGTTACAACTAAAACATTCAAACGGAAGAGGGTGCCAGTGCTAGTTATAGCATATACCTTTACAGGCACTGACAACTAATTTTGTGATATCTATCCAGTGCCACTCTTACAGCAACGACAGATGTACAGTATAATTCCCACACAACGTACAGTCTAACCGGTTCTCTAAACCGAGAAGAGAAAAATAACATAAGAAACCACGAACATGTTCCCTTCCTTGTCTGTCTGACCATGGTAGGAAAAAAAAAAAGATAAAAAGAAAAGGAGAGTCCACTCTGCCGAGCAGGGTATGGTACCACCCACAGAATAATATATGTAAAGATACCCCCATGATTTAATCACCTGAAGAAGATCTTATGAACAGGTAAGAAGATCCATCGCCGGAATAATATATGCAACTCAAGAATAAACAATGGATAATAACATGTATACTCTCATGCCCTCTTGTTTGGAGTGGAGGGAACAATAACCATGCTTAATCAATTTCCTCTACCCCCTCCCAATCCCATCGGGTCGACCCTTTTGGCGGCACTGAGCCAGCCACCTGCTTCGTATGCAAATACAAGATGAGATGTAAAGCTAAGGGTTCTTCCGCACGTCTTGTGTTTTATACCTTTATTTAATCATCTTATACGTGCCGATCCCTTTTTATCATCACTCTCGTTTAATCACCGAATTAAGAATTTAAAGATTTAAAATGCTGTTGCTTTCTTGAATGCAATGTCGGATTATCCAACAAGCATCCAGCAACGGCACGGGAATGATGGATTGGCCACTTGCAACCAATTAAAAAAAAAAGGTCCTTCATACATGGGTTTGTTCTGATGCAAGCTCAAGCCTAGTAGCACCCACCGAGAAGATAAAATGGATGATTCTGTGTAAAGCACCATCACATAGCATTCGCCATCAGGGTTGCACATTCACTTCCCAGTGGATCGTTGATATTCTAAGAAGATCTGGATCAATGACGAGGATAATAACCCCCTCCTCCACCTTTTCTTTTCCTTTTCTCTTTTTCTTCGTCATAGTTTGATTCAGTTTCTATCGAGTTTTAACAATCCATTTATCCCCACAATTCACGACAACTGGGCGTGTCTGCACTGCTCGATCAAAGGTTGTGGAGGCATATAATTGATCGTTTGAATTAACAGTGTGGTACATGACACGTAAATCCAATTAAAATTGAAGTTGCTTGGTGATTTACTTAAAACATTAGAGTAAAAACCAGTGGCTTTCATCTAGGCAAATCAACAATATTTTCCGTGTTTTTCTGCGGCTAAAATTAGTTTATTGGGCACAGAGAACTTCTATTGATGATGAGAAAACAGAGTGAGAGTATTGAGCGAGCCGATCGAATGCATGAAGATGAGAGCCACCTATCAGGCTAGCATTGACTGGCATTAATTTACAGTGCGGTCATTAACATATAATTTGAAGTATGGTGGGGAGACTCGCGTGGGGCATGGAACTATGGAGCCATCTGGTTGTGGATTCTCCAACAAAAACATCCACGCTTGGAAAGCTAAAAAACAATACCCTCTCCACCACTCCAGCCCGCACTAAAAAGATAAAACACGTTGTGCTTTTAACAATTCCCACCAACCAATACACAAAGGAGAACCAGATGGAGGGAATCCATGCCCCCTTCTCTCAAAATATTATATGCCTGGCACCACCCACTATCTTAGACTTTTATCCCACTCTACTTTATACTTGTTGCCGTATTTTACCAAAAAGAAATGGCCCATTAGAAAGCGTCAACCCTCTCTCTTAACTTATTTTAAGGTGGCGTTTGGAAGTTAAGTTCAGTGGCTAGAGATTGGGTGAATTGAGTAAGCTGGTGGGGTTTGAAAATTGTTCGAAATTCCATCATCAATCACGTGAAATGGGCACGCTTTTGGTGACATTGGCAAGGTCCAAACATAATGGGCGAGTTTTAAGTGTTTTTATGCTGTGTTCATGGAAAGGGATTGTATATTTTCCCATCTACTGTGGAGAAATTTTGATATATATTAAGGTTAATGGGCAAGTTTTAAGATACGCACACGTATATCTTTGCTTTGATGGGGCACCACAATACAATGCGATGGAACATGATTTAGATGTGGTTGTTGGACATTCATACCATATCCGTCCGATGACATGAAAATAGAGATCTTAGCATCGCAATCTTATAGATGTGATGTTGAAGTTTAACTTCCCACCTTCTCTTCTCTTCAGATGCGGCAATACTGGCAAAAAGAAATCCTCTTTCGTAGCGGAATGATATGGTGTTTGACATACTTGAATTGGAGAATTGCTTTAATCATTTCATCCCAACGTAGTTGGATTGAATTACCAAAAATTAGCAAGGCATTAATTAGTTAGCAAGTCAACCCCCACCCACATGCTCGCTAGAACCACTGGCAGCAGCACCTGTAGTCGAACCTACTTGACATGGAAGCCACTTCTGTCCATAGCGCATCACGCCAAGTGCCCAGTTCGAACAATGGAATGTCCGTGATTGTTGTTTTCTCATCCCTTTTTCTGACATGCAATACGTCCCAACAAATATTGAATAATATTTTTCACACGAGGATTTGGTCTTATAATTTGAGTAATTATAACAAATTTCATGTTATTTTAGTGGAGAACACATTATTCTGGGCTCTGATTACAGTTGAGTTATAATGAGGTGCACAGAGCATCCGATTCCAAGTAATTATAAGGGAATTAGTAACCCTGAAATTAGCTCTCTGCTTCGACGTTATTTGTCTCAATTTATTAAGTTCAAAAGGGAATAAGAGAAATAATTAGCAAGGCTTATAGTTCAACTTTCCTTTTCCCTATCGATTGAAGTCTTCCATTATAGACTTTGATTGCAATTTTCGCTTAACCTGGATTTAGAAGTCAAGATTATCCACCTCTAACAGTAATGCAATTATCATGTTGACTAGAGAACTACCATGCTATGAAACTAATCCCCATTTCACGTAAGAATAATGAGTTCGTGCTTAGTGCTCTGTTTCGTCATTAATTTGTTGTTTGGATGACAAGTTGGACTTGTGGTCAAGTAGCACTAGAGACATCTATCTACTTGCCATATTATAATAGTTACAAATTATTATGTTGGTTCAACAAACGGTTGTCTCTGTCATCTACAATAAAAACTTGAATACAGAACAAATCAGATGAGGTTTTCATGTCTTGCCTTCACCTAATCTGGGTTGATCACTTGGATCATGGAGCGTTTTTACGAACTGCTTAATCTTTCTTCAAGAAAATGAAACCGGATGGACACAGTTTTGAGTTGGCATCTCGCATCCATATATTCTGAGTATCCGCTTTCTCAGGCTTTTTTTAATGCTAGTTTTTAAGCTCTCTGTATCTTAGGATACTCAACTTCAATGGCGTCTCTTAGCTATTGTCCAAAGCTCTCAACATCTGGAGAATCAAAACTGAAAGTATAATGTGTTTCCGGTGGCTTGCTTGAAAGTCATGCAAAAATTCTCTGTTTTCTGTATCGTATCATCAGAGACAACCGCAATTTATGTACTTATAATCTATTAAAGAGGGTGTTTGAGCCGTAGTTTTTTTTATTGTTTTAAATTATTTTTTATATTTAATTTCTGAATTTTTATTATTTCAAATTATTTTTTTATATATTTAGATCATTTTTTTACTGTTTTGTTAAAAATAATTTTTTTTAAAACATATATTATTTTAATATATTTCAGAAAAAAAAAAAAAAACTAAAAGTCTGAATTGGATGAAAGGGACTCGCCAGTCACGAATGCTTACATTCACAGACCCAGAAACAAATCAAGCATTTTCACGAGGTTAGCAGTCACCTACCCTTTGATTTTCACGGTATCGCGCCGCTCATGCACTCCGTGAGGGCGCGAGTAACCACGGACGGAGATACAATCCAACGGGAGAGGGACAAATAAGTAATTTCAACAATACAGTGATGAAGTCAGTTAATTTTTAATTGCCCAGCCCTCCAAATTAAAGAATTCCAAAATACTTACAGGTAAACGGGCATAATGGTAAAAAGCTGAAGGAGTTAAAAAAAAAAACAGGAAGAAGAAGGAAGAAAATCTTGCAAATCCGACAACCGAATCCCCGGATACAGTGGGAAACAGCAGTCTTTATGCTAAAAAGTGTTACACGCGACATACAACTTTTAATTAACACGCCGTCTTATCTTTGACACACCATTCACTAATGACACTCATGTACCCTGCTTCTCCTGTGCACTCCCTCCTCACGTGGCCCAGACCACTCGATCACGAGTCGCAGAACACGTGGTGGAATCTGGGAGCTTATGCCTAGTGATGAAAAAAGAAACAAAACAAATGATGAGCGGGAAAAGAGGCAAGGGACTGCTAATATCAACTACGCATCGCATCGCCGTTGGGATCTTATAGAGCGCATGCATTTGCGCACGCTTGGGCTGGCTCGTGCTTCCATACAAGACTATAAGAGAGAGAGAGAGAGAGAGAGAGAGAGAGAGAGAGAGAGAGAGAGAGAGAGAGAGACTGTTAATCTGTGGTCAAAGGATAGTTAAATGGGCTACCTTGCACGCGAGGCTTTGGTGGCACCGGGGCTTATGGTGACGTATCTGAGTTTTTAAGAGATTAGATGGGGAAAGCCGTGGATACATGACATGTGGCACTTGACAGTGAATATAGTTCCAACGGGCCCACTACAGCGGTTATTGCGGACGCGTAGCCGCCAGCGGCGTGCTCTCAGTCGTCCTTTAAATGTGAGTTCTTTATTTCTGTTTTCTAAACTTTTCTTCTATTATTTTTATTACTTTTTGACTGTATCCTTGGTTTTGGACTCGGTACTCGTCTTTTCGTGTATTTGCATTTTAGGGTAGCTTTTTATTCCTACCTCCGTCCTTCAAGTTAGGTCTTATTCGATTATTTGATCTTTGGAAGTACTCCCCCACCTCCCTCCCCCTCCCCCTCTATCTCTCTCTCTCTCTCTCTCTCGAACTTCCATGGTATCATAACTTGGCCCCTCCCAGGAAAATTGCCTCCTCTCCCTGAATTTTTTTTGTCTGCGGATCAGAAAGCAGGTCACCAAACTAGAGAATTAACCACAGCATATGATGAATTACCTTCTCCTCCTTCTTCTTCATCTCCCTCTATGATGGTACTAGCAGTAGCAGTAGCAGTAGCGTTAGCATCAGCCTTATAGGCTTTTGAGCTTGATTTGCAACCACGTTCCTCACTCACAATTCTAACCTCACGTGCAAATATCTAAGCACTCACATCAAAACGGAGATAATTCATCCTACCAAACTTGCAGTTGTTGCTCATGCCAAGGCACCAGTACCATGATCTCTCCCATCTTTGACGTTAGATTTGTTTTCGTTTGTCGCTTGCCTCATGCTTTACTGTATATTTCCCGTCTAGGTATTCTAATCACCGCGATGCAGCCGTGTTAAGACAAAAATTACATTCACACTTGAAAAGTCGCAATCTTGGTAACAGTAATTCAGCCCCCACTACGGATAAATGGCCGAAATAGCGCGAAATATAATTAACTATTCAAATAACAAAGGGTGAAGAAATTTAGGTGAAATAGTATCATTTGAGGATACTGTAATTAAAAAATAAGATATTTGATACATGTTTTGTTTCTAAACCGTGGTGATTCATGTCCCATTATATAACCATAATAACAATAAGATGTTTTATTTTTAAACCATAACGTTTTTGAAATATTATGGTTCATAATTATTTAAAAAAACAGCTCCGTATTTAATAAAATGGTTGGATTATAGCCAAGATGCAAAATTTGAATTATTTTCGTGTTTCAGGTTTGAAAAAATTTATAAAATCATAAATTTTGTTATTTTAAATTTTATTTACTTTAAGATTTTAAAAAGTTAAAACAATTATAATTTTATCAGAATTTAAATAAAGTTTTATTTGTATGGAAATTATACCCAAAATTTTATCTCACTTAAAAATTATGTAAAAAACTATAATGATCACAAATCAACAAATTCTTACTAAATTCAACATGTTCTCGTTTTTCATGATCACAAAAGGCTCTATAGATGCAAAAAATATTACACATGTAAAAAATAAATATAAAATAATTTAACAAGATAATATCCAAGTAATCCTAAAATATATAAACATTTACTAGTTAATTTTGTTAGTTAGTAGCACGATTGAATTCAGCTCATCCTCGTTCATAAGTGGTCACGTCCTCTATCACGACGCTATCAAGTGTTAGTCTTTCTCTAAAGGTTTTAAGTCCAATATCAAATTCAACTCATGCTTTTTTTGAAATAGTCGTGTTTTTTATCATAACATCATCGATATTTTCTACCGTAATATCATCAGGGGTTAATTTTCTTCTTTAAAGTTTGACGTGACAAACATTTAATTATCTTGGATGTTACAATGTGAATTTTATTTTTTCCATCATCATTATATTGATAAGATGTGGCCTTTCAACCATCCCATCACAAAAAATCAGTCTAATATCAATAAAAAATCAATGCTAGATTAAAAGATAAGTACATAAAACTTAATGTTAACATGTATTAGCTATAAAAAGGCTTTATTACTTGCATGATGTTGAATTCATATTGCTTATGCTGTACATATCCAAGTAGAAAAACTTATTTGGGTCTTAGAGTAATGACCCGTTATATTATACTCGTGTATTAAATCACACATTTTTTATTGGCAATCACGTAATGAATCTCTATAAAAATCTAATTCTTTCATGTATCTTGTCGTGATATATAAGCATTGTGTTAATCTAACCAGTCATAGTTATCATTTTTACTCTTATGAGTAATGGCATGCAAAGCTTGTATTGATATTGATTATAATGTGTTATGTTATAGTTGAATTATCGTGCTACTTATTTTGTAAAATATAGCTTAACCATCATAAAACATATCAACACATATTAATGATATTACTATTGTCTTCATATTTATCTTGTTGATACAGACAGCTTAAGCAATAACTAGTCTTTCTTTTAAAGAAAGTATCCAAATAACCTATAAATCACAAGTTAGATAAACATAAAAACAAAGATTTGTTGCAATTAATTGTTTTATTTGATAAATATTTTTTTTTAAATATTTGAATAACATGTTACATATTGAGTTAATTATGATAAAATGCTAGCATGTGTACTAGATTATTTTCAAAAACTCTTATAGCACACCACCTAACATTAAAAACATGTTAGTTTAATTATATTTTTAAAAGTTCCAACAAAACAACATAAATGTAAATAATTATAAAAATAACATCTAATAGCTGCATCTTAGTTGGAAATACAACATCTTAGCTGGAGATACAACGTAATCCATGTAATTTAAAATGTCATATCTATCAATCTTAGTATCTAAGGCTTGCTTATATGGAGATGTTTCTACATTCATGATTTTTATTAAATAAAAACATTTTATTTTATTTCATTACGAGTGGAAACATTCAAATCTAAAGAATTCTTTTAATTTATACTAATAGAAGTAGCAAATATCTAAAAAGATACTTAGAAACTATGATAAATTTATTTTTTTATGCTGATTTAAGAGTAAAATCTAAATGTTTAACGAGTTTTTTGAAAGAAATGCAAGGGCGATAATGGTTTTTTATGATAAAAAAATAATACTGTTTATATATTTAATTTATTTTAATTTTAATCGGTTCAAGAAATGTGGTGTTTAATGGGGTTGCTTGTTTGAAATATGAAAAAATTAAAGTATGATATTTTAATAAATTTTTTTAAACAGTGCTATTTCCTCAGATTTTAAATATTACTGAGCTATTTTTTTTTGAAAAAACCCAATTGCATTTTGTTTTCAATGTTGTCGTTTTCAGATAAAATTTCGCGTGGGGTCAATCTGTCCATATCTGAAATGTAAGTACGAAAAGTACCTCCTCAGCAGCCTACTCCGGTAGTAGCAAGTGAAGGTCTAAGCCGTGATGGATTAGATTCCCATCAAATCGTCAACCATGCGGTACATGGCTTTGGCACGGGGACCACTGATATGGTCCGTGCTTCTTCTATTACAGTTCCTGACGTGGGAAACGACGACGTCAAGCAAAACTCTCTGGCATCTGAGCTCAGTACATCCCCGGCCCATTTGTGAAAGTTTGTGAACCCGTGGCTGGCAACGCTTCATGGGCATGGCATCCCAACATCAGCTGCTTTATGAACAGGCCGAAAGCTTGGTTTGTCTGGTTTTATGAATTTGTTTTTGCCTTAAAAATGTGTTTTAAAATTATTTTTTAAACTATTTTTTCGATTCTTTTAACATAAAAATAATTTTTTTTAAAAAAATATATATAATTTTTTAAAAATATTTTAAAAAATAACTATCATTACAATATCAGAAAAAGCTTGCCTGCTTCCCGTGTTAGATAATTACACGTGTGCCACGTAGCCCGCTCAACTGGTGCTGGTTCTAAATGGATTTGAGGTATAAATTGGGCTTTAGCTGCAGGCTTGCATGTTGTTAGATCACTCTGGTCTATTAAACACAACATAGCATAGCGTTCGGTTTTAACCTGCTACCTTTAACTCTCCGATCCTTAGGGCAGAGGAAGAGTGTAGAATTTTTTTAGAAAACAATTTTTTAGCTTTTCTTCATTGATTTTTCTATTTGAATGGGAGAGCAAAATGAAAAGGTAAAAATGACTTCTCAAAGAAAAATTATACCTACATATTTATCAAAAGAACCAAAATATTATAATAGATTATTAAAAGATCTATATTTTTTCACCAATTAAACCTTTCTTATAAGAACTAAAAGCATTGATATTCAATAAATTTAAAAAAAAATGGGTTGTTCAAATATTTTTTTCATTGGAATGCACACAAAAAATATATTTATACTATTTAAAAAGCCATATTACCAATTTAATTTTTTTTTAATGGCTTTTGTTCATACCCAACATATCCCGGGTTTCATGTCCTTGATTCATTGAATGTACAAAATATATTTTATTATTATTTTGAAGCGAGCAGAATTCTTGATTACATATACTTTTCCATCCTAATTGGTTCGCAAGAAGAAATTATGAAAGAAAAAGAAAAGACTAGCTCGTAAAGAGGATGATTGGGTTGTGAGTTATAACCACTACTCGTGCACGGTGGCAATTGGCAGTGACTGGTGAAATAAAACGGAGACATTAAGAAAATCCAAAGCCCTTCTTTAACAGAGACTAAAGATCCAGACCGAGACAAAATGATTTGTTCCGAGAATCGGATTCACTGCTTCGAAGGAAGGAGGCTGGTGGACTGGCTGTGATGATGTGGTCCAGTTCGGCCGATCTAGCCCACTCAACGGCTACAACCCTTCAGCTAAAAGCAGCGAGGCACAGACTATTAGTTTTCTTACCATCTAGCCCACTCAACGGCTACAACCCTTCAGCTAAAAGCAGCGAGGCACAGACTATTAGTTTTCTTACCCCAGCGGGACAATTTTTATTTTTTTTTAGTTATTTGTTATAATTAAAATAAATATTTTTTTAGAATAGAATAATTTATATTCTAAATAAACATATTTTTTACTAGATGATTTTTTTTTAATTTTTATAAAAAAATACCCACTCTTCCATGGAAACTCTACTCTCTTGTTTATCTTTTTTACAAAAATATATTATCCATGAGAATTACTTTTTCTTAAGTAGAAAATTATTATTATAATATGAAAAATAAAGCTAAATAAAAAATCATGCTTAGTGATTTGCATATGATAAAAGAAAAAATAAAATAATAATTAATTTAAAAATTGATGTAATAAATTTACAATAAAAAATAAAAAATAGATATTTTATTCTACTAATATTTATAGAATATTGTTTTATATAAACTTTGTAACAAAGTAATTAAAAGTGTAATTTTATTTGAGAATTGTAGCAAGAGTGGCTCGTATTTTAAATATTATTTTAATTATTTTATTTAAGTTTAACTATTAAAATAATAATTCAAAGGCAACATAAAAAGTGGTCAAACCTAGATCCAGGAGGATTGGCCTGCCCACATTACCTTGTGAAAAAACAGAGGTCCGGATGTTCGTAGCCCTTTCTATCTCCCTCCTTACTTGACACGGAAGAACCAGACACATAAACATAAAATTTTTAGGATATAAACATAAATTTTTCAAGATATAAAGATTGAATAATAAAAAAAATAAAACTTCAAGGACCAAACTGTAGTTTCCCATGTCACGCAGAACAGTAAAAAATAAATTGCCTATTTTTTTTTGTCTTGATTTTGTTCAGATGTTCTTTCATTTTTTAATAAATCACAAATTACACACACACATATATAATTGATGTTTAATTCACAGATCAAATAGCCATGGATACACATATATGATAGAATGTAAATAAAAGCGAATTATAACATAAAAATAGGTTAAAACATGAGGTGCAATGATGAAATAGCAAAGAAATAAAATTTAAGGATGAAACAATAGTTATAGAATAAACAATGTAATCAATAGTATTTTTAGACAAAATACACTGTAGAAGTAATTTTTCTTTTAGGTAGTGTTTGGTATTATAAAATAAAGCGTTTTTTATTTATAAATGCATTGATATATATATATATATATTTGACATTAACATAGAATGATTTAAAAATTTAAAAGAAATAATTAAAAAAATGATTTTTTTTTAAAAAACACACCGCGTGACTAAAAAACAAACGAAAACTAGACTGTTTTCGTTCATTTCATATGCATGATGACCCCGATGCAGGATCGTGAAAACTGGATAGGTGGCCCCAGTCAAAAACAAGAACCCAATACGTGCTAAATATTGTTGCAAACTTGCGATGGCTGAGAAAACCCATGCTACTGCTCTCCAACTAACTCCTTTGTTAAGGCTGTAAGCTGTCCTCAAGCAAACAGTTACTACTGTCAAAAAATACTTCAATCCATTATATCCTTGCATTGGATCTTTCTCTTCCAATAGGCGTCGGAGGCACTGAAACAAGGAGGAAAACTTGTTGATAAGTGATTTCTATTGGTGGTCGTTGCTTCCACGTTTCAATCAAAAGATTGTGTTTGAAAGTTTTAAAAAGCTAGGCATGTTAGACACACAGACAACCAGGCTAGCCGCTTGCGAACCTGAAGAAGGCGAGACCAGTACGGAATCACAGCAACAATGAATGAGAAAGTTCTGAAGACTGTGTTGCTTCTGCATGTGCTCTGTCTGTGTTTACAGTCTCCCCAACCATAATAGCAAATGTAGAACTCCAGGCTTCTAAGAGATTGAACCTGCATCAATACAATGAGTAATTGTTAGGAATTATAAGTTAATTGCATGTTTATCTTTAGTTTAACTAAGAAGCGATTTGCATGAATAAAGAAGAATTTTTACTTAGTTAATTTTTAAATTTATCATTGAAAACTTACTATTAAATAAACAACTTAAGAAGTATACAAAATCTTAAATAAATTAATTGGTTTATTTACTTGTTAAAGTATTTAGAATATAGAAGGGGTATGGATGATAATGTTGTTAAAAATTATATTTTTTATTTGTAAAATTTTATTACTCTTTACTTGATATAAATATAATTAGATTTTTAGAATCTCGACAAGATAATCTATATTAAATATTTGTTGTACTATTAATCATGGACTCCAAACTCAGAAACCAACTAAAAAATCTCACCATGAAATACTAGAATCTAAGCTTCAGAATAACATGAGAAAAACAAAGCAGGAAACATAATAGAAAAGGTCCGGAAAAATAGATGAGAGCAGGACATAAGAGTTACTGTTTGTTGTAGAGAACAGCTGCCCTTCAATCCCGTTTTATACTAAATTTAGAAACCAAAATTCATGTATAATTAAATTCTGAAATTATAACAGATGCAGAATTAACTTTGTTATGGAAATCACTTCATTTATTACCTTATTTAACCATCATAAAATAAAATAAAACCTAGCATTTTTATTTATTTTTTGCCTTCAATGTGGGATTAAGGTATGGAGTTTGTAAAGGTAAGCCAACGAAGGTTCCTTCACATCAATTTTTTAATCAATCATATCTTGATTTAAATAAATTAATGTTTGATGTTCAAGTATTTTTTTAAATAATAATTTATAATAAAATTTTAATTTAAAAAATGAGTCGATCTCATATATAATTTGGTTTAATTTGACCATGTTTTGAAAATAAATTATAACAATAACATAGTTTCCTATGTTTAAGTGCTATTTTTTTTTCCTCTCAAGTACAGGCATTAATAATCTTTCTGAGAGAATTTGTTCTCTCAGTTAATTGTGTTTTTTATTAATTGTATGCAGTGATAGTTAAGAATTTAAATTACTGAGTAATAATATGGATCTTGAGTTTTGGGCCATGTTTAGCCTTTTATCCTTATAATGTATCGGCAAGGCCCAATGTAGGACTTTTCTGGGATCTGTTATAGGCTAGAGGCGACAACTCTTGCTGGAAGACTCGGCTCAAAGCGATATAACCGGCTAACCACTAAAATGCTTGTGGATAATAATATCAAGACTCACGCCAGCCCACTAATGAGGCTAATATGATTGTGGACTGTCATGTTCAATTTATTCTATATCTAAAGCTCATCTTGATACTGGTCAATGAGACGCTTCTCATAATAATATGTTTATTATCCCTTGCATGCAATTTATGGGGAAAATATGGTAGTAATTATTTTTTATTTAAAAATATATTAAAATAATATTTTTTATTTTTAAAAAATATTTTTAACATCAGTATATTAAAAATATATAAAAACATAAAAAAAAATTTAAAGTAAAGAAAAAAATGATTTTTAATTTTTTAAAAAAATATAAAAAAACAAATTTATTATCTTGATTCATAGCTATTACGATCAATATAGTTACTCGTGTAAGAGAGCTGATCTCTATTTGGTTAAATATCCCTCTGTCCATTGATAGTTTAATATGGATAAGCTAGTGTCTTTATAGTTACTCACAATTAACCATTAATGAAATTATTATTAAATTTATTTAGTGTTGTGCCATATATATCACATTACAAGGTCTTATATACCTTGTTATTTTATAAATAATATTTTATTTATAAAAAAAACTCAATAAATCTATAATTAATAAAATATTAATTTGACACTTGAATAAGTTAATCAAAAAATAAATTACAACTCTAAACAAACTAGGATTTAATAAATTAAATAATTTAATTTATTATCAATTTAACAATAAATTGATCTATATTTATAAATCAAGTGTACCAAGCGTGTTATATTCCTTTAAATATTAGAAAAGTCATACGTAATTGACTTAGTTTTTTAATAAGCAATCTCACAATATAATTATTATATATTTATAAAAATATTTTGATCTAAATATTATATCATAAAGTATGTTTGCTGTGTTAATTTTAATTTGTTATCAATACCATAATTATTGATAATTAATTTAAATAAAATTTGAAACTCTTTTTAAATTTTATTTCATCTTCCACAATTGTTTAACAATTAATAATACTTTAAAAGACATGCAGGATTTGCTATGCAAATTGAATTGAGAAAACTAGAGATGTTTAAAATAACCAATTAATTGAAAAAATTGATAAAACTGAAAAAAATTATTTGAGAAAATAGATAAAACTAAAGAAAACTTAACCAAAAAAACTAAACAAAAATAAAAAATAGATTAAACTAATTTTTAAGACCATAAATTTTAACAGTTTTGGTTTGGTTTTGATCTTAAACCAAAAACCGGATCAAATCAAATTGAACCCCTTAAAAGTCATGCGTTACAAAAATCTTCGAAGTATAAATAGTTAAATTACAACTTGACAGCCTAATCCTAACAATTAATATAACCTTTCTCTTCTTGCTTCTTGTAAAAAGCCGCCTCCTTGTCTAGAGAAATTTTCAATTTTCCTCTCAATTAATTCTCAATCTTCCTTTCCTAGTTTCCTCTCAATGCATGCCATGGACGTCAGTGAATAGGCTCCCAAAAAAATTCTCTAAGTCAGCTGATAGTCATGATGAAAGTAGAGCATCTATCTCCTCATCAAATGCTTCTATAAGAATTAGTAACCAATATAAAAGCTCAAGTACTGTATTTCTGCTAGACTTTAATTCAGGTTCAAATTTAGGATCAAGTTATGGTAATAAACTTTTACAAGCTATGAATTCAAAGTTGAATCGATTTTAGATATCTGTTATTGATACATGTATTTAAGGTTAAATTCCAATTTTAAACATTTATAATTAAAAAAACCTGAATTTAACTTGAAAAAATTTGATTTTTTTTTAATATTTAAAACTCAATTTAATGTAAGCCAATTTGAAAAAAATCTAAAAAAAACCCATATATGATGGAATTAGATTTCTCGGTTTTTAAGGTTAAATTTAAAAAAAAAATTGTTATTGATACATGTATTTAAGGTTAAATTTCAATTTTAAACATTTATAATTAAAAAAACCTGAATTTAACTTGAAAAAATTTGATTTTTTTTTAATATTTAAAACTCAATTTAATGTAAGCCAATTTGAAAAAAATCTAAAAAAAAACCCATATATGATGGAATTAGATTTCTCGGTTTTTTTCTAATAAAATTGGATTTAACCAAACTGAATCTATTCGGTTTGAACATATTTTTTATTAATATTTCATAAAGTTAATATAATTCCATTTGATTGATTTTTTGAGTCTAAATTAAACTGAACCGCGAACACCTATAGTAAAATAAACCAAACTAAATTGTAAATATTCCTAGTGGAAACCCTCACAAAACACTATGGACTCATTGTTTATAATGTTTTCTTTTTATCCTAATGGATTTTTAATTTTTTTTTCTCTTATGAGATCAAATTATAGATCGATTTAAATTAATTTGTTAGCAAAGGACATTAAAAGATAGAAACTAAAAGAAAAAAATATAGAGGAAATAAATAACTTCTTGAACTTTGAGATAAATATTTATAGTAGAACTTATACTTTTAAAATTATAAATAACATGTCCTTCTAGTTTTTAACACTATTAAAAAAGTTAATTTTAGTTTAAAATTTTATTTATTTTTATTTCTAAGTTCATTGTTGGAGAGAGGTGAGAAAAAATTATGTATAATGAGTATGTACAAGTTGAGTCTAGTTGAGTGGGTTTAAAAAATCTCAGCCCACACCTGACTCGTAATGCCTATTTATTATTTTTTAATCTATTATTATCTATAATATTTATATTATTTTATTTTATTTTTTTAGTTCAGGTGAAATAATGCAACTATTACAATAAACCAATTTTTTGAACAACCCTAATACTATATGCTTCGGTAATAATATAGGAAATAAGTGTATAATTACCTTATCAATAAAGTTTGCAGAAGCTTTTATCTAGATGAAGTCGAACCACAAGAATCATGGGTTTATTGTTAAATTACAAAGAAAATAACATGTTTTTCACAACTTCAATGCCAAAACTTTTTATTTGAAGCAGAGAGATCACTGATCTTTCCGAGAGAATTTGTTCCGTTGGTAGAGTTACAGTTCTCTGTCATTTTATTCATATCAGTTGTCAAAAATATAAATTTCTGAATAATACTATAGATTTTTGGTTTTGAGTTTGTTCTATTAGAGATGATCCAAATCTCAACCCAAGTTCAACAGCAGCCCTACACCGTTGGACACCACAACAGACTTCCATGCATGTGTTAGGTAGAGAGAGAGAGAGAGAGCTTTGTTCGTAAGATACTTGAACTTTTACAGAAACAAGTAAATATTGAATAATCGTTTCAAACAGTCCCTTATGAAAAATATTGATTTCCAGGCATCGGCATTTTACAGTTTTGAGACTCGTGTTTTCTGTTTTGACTTGTTTGTCCATCTTCTGTACACTTTACGAGGATACTCCATCACTTCGATGCAAGGATTTTAGGGAGTGGCCGTGCTTTTAGTGTCAGTTTGGAAACATTAGCTCAGAAACCCACTCGATATTGAAGTACGAATACAGTGGTAGGAATATTTCCATATCGACATTCAAAACTAGCAGCATTACACCATCGTTCTCCTTTCACCATCACATTTTATCAGATGTGTAATGTTTCTGTTGAGAAAAGAAAACCTTTTTGTTTAGTTGGAAAGAGGATATTCTTTTTGGAAAAATTGGTTTTTAAATTAAAGTATTTAAATAATAAAATTTTTTATTTACACTAAAAAACATAAATTTCTTCATGCTTACCTAAAATATATGTATTAATGGGCTTTTAATTTCATATTAGAAAAAAATGATTTTTTTAATATTAATATAGTAAATTTTGCTATAAAATAATTACCCATAAAAAATAAGTGGTAAGCTCGTGCTTATAAAGCTGGGTTGCATAAGAGGAAAACTCCTCATCTCTCTCTCCACGTGAAGCAATGCTTACTGTCAAAGTTATTAGGGTCTTACCAAGTCAGTTAAAGTATCGAGTTTTGCCTAGTTCAAACCTGGTTAAGACCCCGGTTTATCCGAGTCAATAATTTCATTTTTTTATAATTGTTATCTTATATTTGAAACTTTCCTGTATTGCTTTTTATCCTGATGTATTTTAGGTTATAATCATAAAACAACAGGTATTATTTGAAGCAACAAACGCATTTTTCTGAAGCTAATTTGAGCCTGTACTGTCAGATTTGATTTTTTCAATCAAATTCAAATTGAACCGGTGCACCACGAGGTGCCAGTCACTTGATTTGCCATCTCTATTGTTCCTCTAATTATAAATTAATTAATCAATGAAGCCGCTCGTCAATTTTCAACCAGGAAAAAAAAAAAAATTCAAATTTCAATGGGCTCTGCAACTCGAATCAAGAACTCTCCTCTCCATCAGTGCGCTCCTCCTTTTTGAACTGATATTTTATTTGTCAATCTTATTCTTATCGCTTTTATAACAGGAGTAGTGGTACGGTTGTTTCATTTTTTCTCCATTATTTTTCTGAAGACTCTGAAATTGGCAAAAATCCTGACAACCGACTATCATCACTGTTCTCTGGTCTTCTGTGCATGTTTTTCTAAAGAATATGGTTGTGGTTTGGAAAAGGGAAAATGTCTACTCCATCCCTGTTTGATCGGGGCATTACTAAAGCGTGTAAGCATTTCATAAATTTTCTTGGATATGGGCCAAACTAGTTTATGACGGGAAAGATGGACACTTTCTCACAGTCACTGTCAGAGATTTGAATTTTCCTTTCTTGAAAAGAAAAGAGAAGGCCTTGGTAGGAAAAGAGGGGCGATCCTTCAAAAATTCGATTGGAAAAGACGAGCGCTAAGACACCGCTGTAGCTAATTAATAACCAAAGAGTAGAAAATAAGACAAGCAGTATTTTCCCCAGTACTTTATTCAAGAAAAGAAAATTGTCGCCATCGTTTTCTCTTCTCATATATTCGGAACACAGAACGTCCCATGTGATTGGTGGTTTGGTTTTTCAAACTGGTTGGAAATGTCCGTATGTCAGGAATAATCCCCAGAAGCCCTTTATTAGGTGATGACGTGGCGCATTTTCTGGTTTACATTTTTGTGGCATGGGCAGCGAGTGCTCGGGGGTCAAATCGCAGGTGCCTGCCTGCCTCCACTATTTTCCTGTTCCTTCGCTCGGCTCTCTCTTCTCCTTTTTCAGTCAAAAGCGACTTGCCAACCCAAACCCAAAATCATGCGTATCCATTAACCAGCCACAGATGACCATACGGCGAAGCGTGCCCACCCACACTCGTCACCGAGGCTTTTCATCATCCCTACAGTGAAACCTACAAACGGATGGATGACGTTTGCTCAGTTACTGTATCAAGATACCATTCAACACAGTTTGATACACCCCTCCAACAGGGACGGTGGCTGTGTAATCACTGCCGTATGGCAACCCTGGAGTATCTCACCATTGATGAATGCTGCTTTTCTATTACCAAAGAACCAACGAAGCTCATGGTCTAACCAAAGTCAAGGTCAAACAAAGGTATGGTACTGGTAACAGACCCAGTGTACTCGATTAGCTCAGAGAGCGATGAAGTAAAACAACCCAGAGAAAACAGGGAAATCCATATTTTAAAAGTTATCTTACATTTTTTTTTTAAAAAAAACCAAAATGAAAACACTATATACTTTATATCAGGTCATATGATTGTTCTGTACCATATTTCTCTTTTTTCTTCCACTCGATAAAAAGCAAAAATGATTGAACAAACTGGGAATGAATATCCAGCTGAATTTTCTGCGAATACTACGATATTATCTCATACCACTACCTTTTTCTCTCTCTCTTTTTTTTCCTTTTTAAATTTTCTTTTAACCAAAGAACCAAACCCTGGGACAAACTGTATCTAAAAAAACTTTTTTTTTTAATCTTTTCTACTCCTCGTCTATAGCCGTTAAGTCTAATTTAACAGCAGTGACTGTCCTTTTCATGCCGAGTGCATGCCGCAGCTCGATCCCCCTCTGCCTCCATCCTCTAATCATGACCCAACTTATTGAACTCCATTTATAAAAGCTTTTTTCAGATTTTTTTTTTCTTTTCAACTCCATCCCTCGCTACCATCATCTCTTTCTGCCTTCCTTATGTTGGATTTAGGGGCATTTTCTTTGGCAACACCTTTCATAGCACACCAAAACTCCTATGTAACAAAATCAAATAGAAGCTAGGTAAAAGAATCCAACTTTCATTTTGTAACTACGATTCGCAGGGTTTGTCTAGCTTCCTCCTTTTAGCATCCGGGGTATTGTGTGAAGAATTTGCGCATGGCTCAACAGTTGTGTGGTTACTGCTATAGCTCAAGCATGCAGCATCCAACACCCCAATGGGGCTTTGGGGCACTGATAGGAGTGAAGCACTTGTGCCCTTAACAGATCCACCAAACAACGACAAATCATGAATCAGTTGAAGACACTTCAGCACTCTCTCCTGCCAAAAATTAAAAAAAAAAAATACAAAAGAACATATTCAATGGTTCATGTATTTAACATGTCTCAGGTGATCGCCCATGTAAGTAATCAAACTCAAAATGATATAACCAAAAAGAGTCATCATTTATGTCCCTTTATTGTTTTGGACCACAAGGCACCAACTTTACCTTTTGTACAGGTTGAGTGAGTACAGAAATTGCTTGCTCAGCGTCCACTGTTTTGGTTTCCCCCACAACAGCCATTGCCACAGCTGCTGCAATCTCAGAAGGCCTAAATTCCAAGAAGTAAATCCCTGCATTGAATTCCCACCCACCAAAAACATCAGACACCCCTTCTCAAATATCTCCATCATAAAGTTTTTCCAACTGCAAGGAGAAATTATTTTAGATAGTACATTGCCAATGTGTGCATAAGAGTGAGAAAGGGACCTCTAATTGTGCTCAGTATGAGATGGATTGATTGCAAGATTAAAGACTTAGGCGGGGGGATCTGCTCATTATTGATCCTGCTAAGGAAATAGTCTATGAAGGAGAAAGGAGTAATTGCTTGCATTCTCCAACTCAATGTGCTCAATACAAGAAGCTCCATCCTTTGTATAGTTCTTGCTTCAAATACAAATCTTGATTCGCCCACCTATCAAATATCAGGATCCTTACATTTATTAGATGAACTTCACAGGTAATGCAAACGGAAATTCTGATGGATCTATACCTGTAGATCTAGAGATAGTGGAACTTCAGTCTCCTCCATTTTGGCCGCAAGAGATAAACATGCCACAGCTAGTAACTGCATCATCCAAGCTTTACCCTTCTGCGGATTACACACAGCAGGATTAAACTAAATGAAATCAAAATGGAATTAGGAGCACACCAGTAAAAACATAAAGGATCGTAAGAGAGATGCCAAGCAACAATGCCATGATTGCTTGATTTCAACTTACAGGTAATTCATAAGCAGAGAGAAATCTATCCAAGTAGTTTATTGATAGATACGCACAAAGTGGTCCAAAACCAAAGTGAGCATGAACCTGTTGAGCAACAAGACCATTAATATTAATCATCAACAAAAGCTCAATTGAGGAATCGAGATAATCGAACAGAACAAAAAAGAACCTAACAGCTCATAAACAACAATCAGCATTAGTGCGAGGCTAATCAAATGAAAGGAAAAGGGGAAGGAGAAAATAAATGCACAAAAAATCTTCTAGGATAAATAGAAAAGACCACATAGAAATGCAATTAACAAATAAGCACCGGCCCCAAAAAGGGCAAAAAGAAGGGAACCCACCAGACCCACTTCAGATTAAGTGGATGGAGAAGAAAAAAGAACAAAAAGAAAAAAACGCAACCTATTTCATCAAAAACCTCGAAGTACTCACAACACCGATATGAAAGAGTCACTCAGCACAATCAACACTAGAAAAATAGCTTTACATCAATCAAAATATACAGCAAATACAAATCTATCTCCAGACATCCAGCACAGATATCACTATAATCATCACGATATACCAATCCGAAAATGAAAATAAGTCATAAACACTATACGGTGAAAAAAAGAAATTCCCCTTTCGGATAGCCAAATCTCATATTTTGAAAACCAGTCAAGAAATATATAAATATAGAAAATCCCATATAATCGCCATTTTAGAACATCAAACTATAGTGAAAAGAAAAAAGAAAAGAACCCGCCTTTGCAATCCAATCAACAGCCTCTTTTCTAGCCCCCATGTCCAGGTCTCCATTTCTCAGTCTCTTCAAGTAATCACCAGTAGGTAAATGCTGACACTCCTTTTCAACCATCAAAACCAAACACTCATCACTCTGCATCGGCAACCACCCGCCATCTCCACCACCGTTTTGATTACAGATTTGATGATTCCCATGATGCCACGTGGCCTCAAACTCCACGGTAGCATCATAGTGATCGTTATCATCGAAGATGCTATTATTATCTTCCCCACATAGAAGGTTTGAAACTGCACAATCAAAACTTGGTGCCATATTTAATAATACCTCTCCGAAAAATCACTCTCTTTTCTCTGTTGTATATCTAGGCAATAAAGTTCATTAAGCAGCAAGCGTGTCAAAGCAAGGATTTTTGTGTGTGTATAGAGATTTTAGATGTGTTTTAGAACAAAGAACAGATTTTTATATCAAAGAATTGAAGAACAAAGAATAGTCTTTTACAAAAGAAGGTGAGAACAAAACCTATATAGGTGAAGTGTTTCTCTCTGTATATCTGTTTATCAGTCTCTCACCCAGTATCTATCGAAGTTGGGGGCTGAAAAGACCGCTACTCCAAGCAGGGGTTTATGAAGGGAGAATGAGTGGCTCTTTTTAGGGTAAAAGGCAGGCATAGAGAGGAGGGTGGGGGCAATATAGGCACGAGAATCACAGAGAAATGGAATAGTACGAGCAAAATATAACACAACACAAGGGCATTTACAAGATTTTGTAGGGATTTATTGCCCGTCCAAGGGCAGTTCTTTGCTCCTTTAACACCTACCGCCCCGTTGATGGCACTGTAGAGAATAGGTTGAAAATAAGATTGGGTATATTTTTATTTACTGCCCTTAATGGTAACTTTCTCGCTTCATATATATATATATATATATATAAATGACTTAAGTGATTTATCATCCTAAACACCAGTTTCAATTTACCGGAGCAATGTAAATATGTTTTTTCCCTTTATAAAAATAAACGCATTTGGCCTGCCATCCAGGTAGATTTTTCTTTTCTAAATAATCATTATTCATTCTAAAATTAATTTGAAATAAATTAATTAATATATTTTTAAAAAATATTAAATAACTATTTCACCCTTAAACATAAAGAAGTCAAGCTTTTGGTGAGGTTCTCTTTGGTCTTTTTAAAAATAAAAATACAATAAAGTTAAGATCATGCAAGTCAAAGAGAAAATAATGATTATGCATGTATGGATTTTTTTTTAATTTTTTTTTATTTACGTGGGGTGTCCGGGCCAGCTTACGCGCACCACGATTAATCCCCACGACCCACTGAATACCCTGCAAACCCAGTAGGCATGTAAGGCACCGCGGGGGTGACAGGCGTGCACGTCAGGGCTCGAACCCAGGTACAGTGAAAGGAGACAAGTCCCTTCCATCGCTAGGCCAAGCCCTAGAATGCATATTATGAGATTTTATTCGAAATCTAGGATTTATCTCAAGTTCTTTTTTATGAGTTAATAACTTTGAATTAATTTTTTTAAATTAAAAAATATTTTAAAATAATATAAATTTAATAAATATATCAAACTCAAAATACTTAGGTTTGATAATCAATCAAATCTAAGATAATTAGATTTAATAAAATAAATTTATTTTTTTAAAACCATTTATTATTTTTCTCATAAAAATACTAATTTTATCACCATAGTTTATAAATTCCATAATTTTAATTTTCTATCATTAGTAACTAATGTTTCTTTTGAATATGAAAAAAAAAGAGGTTTCTTTCAAAGTTATTCCAGTAATTTTCTTCTAGGTTTTTTTTTCCAATTTGATTATGAGTTGTTTGGTAATTTTTAGTTGTTAAATATTATTTACAAAAAGACCAGATATCACTCAGGTAGTATGCAAGAACCCGTCTAATTACCAGCATCAAGGGCGACAAATTATTCCCGTTCTAGTGTTTGTGATGCATCCTCACAAAGAATATATGTGGTGAAGTTTTTTCTCTCTCTCGTGCCCTTGAAATTTACATCTGATTTTTCAGAAAACAATCATGTTATTCGATTTGTAGTTTTATTGATTTCGGCTCTCCTTGTTTTGATTACAGTTTATTTGGTTGCTGATGACTTTTAAAGTTTATTTTATTTTATTTTATTCCTGGACATTTTATTTAATCTAATTTTTTTATTTAATTTGGTCCCTCAATTTTTTATTGCCCTATTTACATGTTTTATAATTTTCTTGATTTTTTTTTCAATTTCATCCCCTACCACTCATTGCATTTATTATTATAATTTATTTTTTATTCTTATTTTTTTATTGCTATATTTATATTTTTTTCTTATTTTTTAAAAATTTTATTATTTAATATTTAATTTTATTTGATTTTTATCCTGTTTTAGTTCTCATTCTTTTAATTACTTTATATATTTTTTTATTTTTTTATATGAGTTATTTTAGTTTTATATATCGAATTTTATTTAGAAAATTTAACTATAATTTTATCGGATTATCATCATCTAAATATTATTTTTTAACATTAGAAAATGTTTGACGACGCAAGCCTCCTATCTAAGTATATATACAATCTCTAATTTATGGTAGAGTTTTTCTCATTTATCTTAAAATCCTCCAAGGATCCAAATACCAAATTAATGACACTAGTATTGCATTCGCTCTCTCTCTCTCTCTATCTCCCTATAAAATATTGTTATTTGTGCTACTGTCTGGGAGCCTTTTTTTTATGTTTAAAGTTAATATATATATATTATTTTAATGTTTTAGTATTAAAAATAAATTTTAAAAAATAAAAACATATTATATGAATACATTAAAAAAATACTTTAAAAAATAATTAAGATTACAATACAAAACATTACCCGAGAATGATGCGTTTTAATTGTTAGGATGCTGACATGCAAACTCGACAAGACAAAAGGTAAGGGACAAGATAAAATGAGAAGCGACACACAAGAATTTACGTGGTTCACCCAATTTGGCTACTTCCACGGGTAAGTATAGAAGGATTTTACTAAGTAATGTGAGAATACAACTTCTCTCTATTAATAGGAGAATAACAAAATCTCTCTATTATTAGGAGAAAACACCTCACTTACTATCTCACAAATACCTCATAATTTTGTGGGATTACTCTCTCCTCACCCTCTCTTCCTCTTTTCTTATGATATATCTAATGCTTGGATGCATTGCCTATTTATAGGCAAGTATCCATGCAAAAGACAAGGAGTTAGGCAAATAACACCAATTTGGTGCATACAATTTTTGACTAAGGTGTAAAAGGATGACTACACCTTCTCCCACCATTTTTGACTAAGGATGGCTACACCTTCTCCCACCATTTTTGACTAAGGTGGTTTGGCTTCACATTCTCCCACTTGAAGACTTTGATGATTTAATCAAGTCTTCACACTTGATCATTTGTGCTTCTTCCATCCTTTCTATACTTGCCATCTGTATGCTGCTTACGTTTCTGTTAGGCCGTAAGAGGATCTGCACCATATATACTTATCAGTGTTGATCGGTTTCGTCAAAGCATCTGCTGGGTTTTCCTTTGTGTGAATCTTCTGAAAATCTACACTTCCATCTTCCACCACTTCACGAACAAAGTGATACTGAACATCTATGTGTTTTGTTCTTGAATGAAACGCTGGATTCCTTGCAATATGCAAGGCACTTTGACTATCACAATACAAAAGAATATTCTCTTGTTTGCGCCTGAGCTCCTCCATAAGTTTCTTCATCCATATTGCTTCTTTACAAGCTTGTGTAGCTGCCATGTACTCAGCTTCTGTTGTGGATAACGCTACAACAGTCTGTAGTTTAGAAATCCAACTCACAGCTCCTCCTGCAATTATGAACACATAGCCTGTAGTAGACTTCCTTTTCTCAAGGTCACCAGCAAAATCAGAATCAACATATCCTCTGATAGTAAATTCTGATCCTCCATAACATAATGCAGCATCTGAGGTACCCTTGATATATCTCAAGATCCTCTTAATAGTATTCCAATGCTCTCTACCAGGATTTGCCATGTATCGACTAACTGCTCCCACTGCTTGTGCAATGTCTGGTCTTGTACATATCATGGCAAACATTAAACTTCCCACTGCTGATGCATACGGTACTCGAGACATCTCCATCCTCTCTGCTTCATTGCTAGGAGACATACTTGAGGATAATTTGAAGTTAATAGGAAGTGGGGTGGAAATTGGCTTACAATCTTGCATGTTGAAGCGTCGCAAGATCTTCTTTAAATAATTCTTTTGAGAAAGCCAAATCTTCCTCTTACTTCTGTCTCGGTAAATTTGCATCCCTAGAATCTTGTTTGCTGGTCCCAAGTCCTTCATATCAAACTCCCTAGCCAACTGTGCCTTCAATTCTTGGACTCGATCTTTGTTGGGGCCTATCACCAACATATCATCCACGTACAACAACAAAATGATGAAATCTTCTTCAAACCTCTTGTAATACGTACAATGGTCTGAACTAAGTCTGTTGTACCCAAGGCTAATTATGAAGGAATCAAATCTCTTGTACCAACACCTTGGCGCCTGCTTGAGACCGTATAGAGATTTGTTCAACCTACAAACCAAGTTCTCCTTGCCTGTTTCAGCAAAACCCTCTGGTTGGAGCATATAAATTTCTTCTTCAAGTTCTCCATGAAGAAATGCAGTTTTCACATCTAACTGCTCCAAGTGAAGATCAAATATAGCACACATTGCCAAGACTACTCTAATTGTCGTAAGTCGTACCACCGGAGAAAATATCTCATTGAAGTCTATTCCTTCTTTCTGAGCATATCCTTTCACCACCAATCTTGCACGATACCGCTCCACTTGATCATTGCCATCACGTTTTATCTTGTAAACCCATTTGTTGCCAATGGTCTTTCTTCCTTGTGGTAGCGGAACAAGATCCCAAGTATTATTCTTGTGCAGAGCTTCAATCTCCTCTTGCATTGCTGTCATCCACATAGATACATCTGTGCTTTTGATAGCCTCATGGAAAGTTGATGGCTCTCCATCCTCTGTTAGAAGACAGTATGCAATGTTACTTTCAGTAACATATTCTGAGTGCCAAGCCGGTGGTCTTCTTTCACGAGTCGACCGCCGAACTTCAGGAGTTTCAGACTCTATTTGTTCTTGCTCTTCATGCTCTGGTACAACTTCAGAAGAAGTATGATTCTGAGTATTTTCCACATGGACTGCTGTAGTCTCCCTTAGAATGCTATTATGTTCTTCCATTTGCATTTTACCTTCTGCAAATATGACATCTCTGCTGATAACTACCTTGTGGGCAGTGGGATCCCACAAGCGATACCCCTTCACTCCATCAACATATCCCAAGAATACACATTTTCTGGATTTTGAATCCAGCTTGCTAACTTCTTGTGTATTGTACATCACGTACACAGGACTTCCAAATATATGCAATCGAGAATAATCAGCTGGTTTTCCAGTCCACATCTCCATCGGTGTCTTCAACTCAATTGCAGTTGATGGAGATCGATTTATCACATAACAGGCGGTATTGACTGCTTCTGCCCAGAATGACTTTCCTAGACCTGCAGCCTTCAACATTGCTCTTGTTCTTTCTAATAGAGTTCTGTTCATCCGCTCTGCCACTCCATTTTGTTGTGGAGTGTATGCCGTTGTGAACTGCCTTTTGATACCTTCATGTTGACAGAAGTTATCAAATTCATCACTGGTATATTCTCCTCCATTGTCAGTCCTCAAACACTTGATCTTCTTTTCAGATTCAAGTTCTACCCGCGCTTTGAAAATTTTAAAGATTGTAAGCACATCTGCCTTCCTTCTAATTGGATACACCCAACATCTCCTGGAGAAGTCATCTATGAATGATACAAAGTATCTTGCTCCTCCCAAGGATACAACCGGTGCTTGCCAAACATCAGAGTGAATCAGGTCTAAGATGCATTTGCTCTTAGTTGTTGATGTGCCAAACTTCAACCTGTGTTGTTTACTTGTAACACAGTGCTCACAAAAAGGTAAAGTAACCTTTGTAAGCCCAGGGAGTAACTTCTGATCAGAGAGAACCTTTAAACCTTTTTCTGACATGTGACCTAGTTTTTGATGCCACATCATTGTTTTCTCTTCTGTAGGACTGGCTGATGCGATTGACACTTCTGCCTCATGATGTGTTTCTCCCATTAATGCAAATACATTTGCAACTGTTTTTCTTGCCTTTAAAACCACCAGCGCTCCTTTGATGATTTTCATGATTCCATTGTCTGTTCGGATCTTACAGCCAAGACTATCAAATTGTCCTATAGACAAAAGATTCTTCTTTAAGTCTTTCACGTGTCGTACTTCTGAAATAGTACGAATTAAGCCATCATACATCTTCAATTTGATGGTGCCAATGCCGACAATCTCTAAAGCATGATTATCACCCATGAACACTTTGCCTCCAGAGATAGGTTTATATGTATGGAACCAATCTCGATTAGGAGTCATATGCCATGTTGCTCCTGAATCCATTAGCCAGACCTCAGTGAGCTCTTCTTTATCTGTAGAGATTGTTGCTGCTTCACTATATAAAATCTCTCCATCTTCTGAGGTGCTCGCAACACATCCTTGAGATTTTGATGACTCTGCAGCATTCTCTATACCCTTTTTAAACCAACAATCCTTTTTGAAGTGCCCCCTTTTGCCACAATTGTAGCATTTCACAGCCTTCTTACTTCTTGATTTGGACCTCCCTTGCCTTTGACTCCCACTAGAGCCACGCTCTATTGATCTTCCCCTTGACACCAATAATGCCTCTGCTTGGTTTGAACTGTTTCTGTCTCCTTTGTTTTTGCGCCTATTTTCTTCTTCCAAGATAGCAGCTGCAACATCATCGAAGACTAGATAATCTGAGAGGATATTATTTGTCAAGTTGATAATGAGTTGATCATACGAATCAGGAAGACTTTGAAGTAAAAGCTCTGCACGTTCATTTTCCTCTATTTGCTGACCCAATGTAGTGAGTTGTGAAAATAGAGTTCTTATTGTGTTGATGTGGTCAGTCACCGACGTGGTTTCTGCCATTCGAAGGGTATAAAGTCTCCGCTTTAAGAAAATCTTATTGTGCAAAGACTTGGACTCGTATAGCTTTGTTAGAGTCTCCCATATCTCCTTAGCTGTTTTCTTCTCCGCCACACTTGATAATACTTCATCGGCTAATGCTAAATGTATGTTAGCAATAGCATTGCCATCCATCTCATTCCATTTTGTATCATCAGTGATCTCTGCGGGTCGATCTCCAATTGCTGCCAAGCAATTGTCTTTCCTTAAGATTGCCTTGATTCTCATTTTCCACAGTGAGAAATTGCTCTCATTAAACCTCTCAATCTTGTACTTTGCTGCCATTGTATTCACCAAGATCTATTCAACTATCACCATTTCACAGTTTTGTAACGTATATAGAAATAGTATCGTGTGAATAATACTTCACTAAGTAAGTTCCCAGGAAAGATTGGAGGGGTCACAAACGGTCCCACTTAAAACCCAATCTTCTTAGACAGAACTTCCTAGACTGTATTTAATCACCACACTGACTTTCTATATACGCCAACAGTAACGCATGTGAACAGTATCGTATGGATAAATAGTGCTGATACCACTGTTAGGATGCTGACATGCAAACTCGACAAGACAAAAGGTAAGGGACAAGATAAAATGAGAAGCGACACACAAGAAGTTACGTGGTTCACCCAATTTGGCTACTTCCACGGGTAAGTATAGAAGGATTTTACTAAGTAATGTGAGAATACAACTTCTCTCTATTAATAGGAGAATAACAAAATCTCTCTATTATTAGGAGAAAACACCTCACTTACTATCTCACAAATACCTCATAATTTTGTGGGATTACTCTCTCCTCACCCTCTCTTCCTCTTTTCTTGTGATATATCTAATGCTTGGATGCATTGCCTATTTATAGGTAAGTATCCATGCAAAAGACAAGGAGTTAGGCAAATAACACCAATTTGGTGCATACAATTTTTGACTAAGGTGTAAAAGGATGACTACACCTTCTCCCACTATTTTTGACTAAGGATGGTTACACCTTCTCCCACCATTTTTGACTAAGGTGGTTTGGCTTCACATTAATTGTGAATGGAGTTGGAAGAGGAATCACGTGTTTTGATTATGTTGAATTTAGTTTGGAAATAGATTAAGACAGTCCACTGATTTGTAAGATAACATCTCCTACAATTAAGCAAGAAAAAAAAGGCTACGTGGCTCGATTCGATGGAAATTGCATAATTAGTTGTTGCTCATGGAGTATTGCAGTTTTTTCCATAGTTTTACACGTTGCCATCGACTATCGAAACGTTGAGGAATTGACCGATACAGTAGAAGCCATCTATGGCAAGGCATTTTACAAGTTACCTCGGCGATTACATTTGGTTGCCTAAAAGGTAGCCGTAATTTGCCACTATTTTGTCGAGCTTTCTTTCTATGAATACCACCGCTATGCCATGATGGATCCACGTAATAAAACGGTAGCGGTATTTGATGAATATCGCACCGCTTACTTTCTTCGGCAGGGCCACACCGATAAATAAATCCTACTATATACCATGGTCATGATGATCGACTCTGTGACTATCAGTTTACCGAAAAGAACCTTTGTGGTTTGTTTTTTATGATCTTACCGAGAGCATTCCTCGGTCGAAACTGATGCGAGTTTGGAGAGTCTAGAACAATAATTAAAAAGAATGTGCGAAGAGCAACAAATTTGGATGGATTTTCGACCGTTCTTCTTCCTCTTCTCTCACTGTTTTTCTCTCTTTATATATATATATATATAACAGGGATTTCGGACCATGCTCGCAGATAAAAAGGAGAGGGATCGGCTAGTCAGAAAGTATGCTTATCTAGTCGTGATAAAAAATAGTTATAGTCATCTATTTTTTATTTTATTTTTCTCCGAGTATAGGCTTGTTTTCTATTAATGTGACATGGTGTGGTTTTAAAATAAGATTAGCAGAAGCAGTGTTTAATAAGTAGATGTAGTTTTAAAATACAATAATTTTACTTAATAAAACAACAAGTTTCTTGATAAATTGATTTTTTATTTTTAATACACAGCACCATAATACTGTAGGCAAGGTACAGCACAGTAATACTAAAAAAACTCTTTTAGAAACTTTTGCAACTTTTGAAGTTATTAATTTCCTATATATGATTTTCATACTTCATTTTAGGACGCATATGTGATATAACTCAATGATGAGCAACGTTCAAACATGATGATATCAAATTATGCCTAAAGACTTCTCTTGATCGATAGAGCGATCGGATGAAAGTATAATGGACACTCCCTAAATCTCAGTGTTCATTCTCGTAATATACCATGTTATATGACGATCACTCATCTATTTATTTATTACTATTTATCGAATATAATCGAGAGAAAAAAAAAAGAGTAGACAAAGGTTGCGAAACCCACTTTTGAAAAGGAAAAGATAATGCATGAAATCATTAGAATTATGGATGAATAACAGGTTACATTAATATTGTTATTGTTTAAGCATTGGTCATCTTTCATCGCGCGCACAGGATTGCTTGTTCTAGCAGCAGTGGTTGTAAAATCTGTACGAAATTGAATCATGACCACAGAGTTTTATTTCTTGCATCGTTCTTCATTTCTCGCTTGGATCTTCAAATGCACATCAAGCTCGGACAGGGGAATGCTCGTTGGGTCATGACGTGTTCATTATCTGGGTTAATTACCCGTAAAGAATGCAGAGTCTTTAATTAATTATGTTGTTTTATTTTGGATGGATTCATTGAATTTTGTCAATAGCGGGTGAACGATGGAGTCGTGCTATTCACTGAGAGGAAATTTCCCTCGTAACTGACTAATTTCAGGCAACGAGGAGAATCTAAAATTTCCAATGAGAAAGAAGGGTTCAAGGCATGCGTTGCATTTTAGCGACACCTGTACCCAAATGTCCCAGCCCCTCTCATCGAAAAAGCTAGAATTCAATGATGAATTTAGAAAATTTTCTCAAAATCATCCAAAATCTATGGTGTGGGAATTAAAGGGTGGTCTTTTACTGGCTGAAGAATCACAAAAGGAGCTATCCTTTCGCTTTTTTTTTCCACCTTTGGGAGCGTCTCCTTTAGTTTTTGTAAACGTAAAAATCTAAAAAAGTACAAGTTGTCTCCGACATCCAGTAATGACTGCTCGATTTGGATGGCATGGTTAATCAGGAAGATAAACAAGTTTTATCAAGGGCAATTAGAGGATTTTAAATGTGATTACGAAGCTAAGTACATTCACCACAAGTCTTTAACAAAACCATCATTAACTTTACTAGGGAATGGTGCAAGAACGAGTTTGAATCACCGTTATTGCAAGTCAAGATCAACTTTAGGGTCATACAGGCAGCAAGATTTCCAAACAGTTGGTCCAATCGTTTCATTTTCTTCACTAGATGCCCCTCGACTAGGTTTTGTTGGCCGAGTCCATTGTCTACCAATTTTGTTCTGCTACAGCCCGGAGAATTTGGGGTCAATTTCGCTTTTCTCTAGGTGTACTATAACATCTTTATCCTTCTATTTGAGAATGATGGCTTGCTGGCCACGTTTAAGAGCTAGGGTATTTGGTGAAGGTATTGTATAGAAAACCTGCAAGTACATAAATTTATTACTGATATAGATCATAACCCCATTGCAACAACAGGTGCTTCATCAAGTAGTAACGGAGGCTGATCATCCCTACGGGTCTAATAAAATGCGCAAGACGCGACACAGCAAAATCCGGTAAAGATTAGCAGTAGATGATAAGGGCAAGGGTTTTAACTTAGGATCCTTGATATTGCTTTCATGGACATGTGCTTAAAAATGGTTCTCTAAAGAGGCTTTAAGGACACAAATTTCTAACCCTTTTCTCGCTTATCACTTCTTTGAAATGCTCTTTTTCTTTACTTTGAATTTTACCTTTTCTTCGTGTTTTTCCACTTTCGCAGTTTTCACTCTCAAAAATCCTGTCAACTTAAAAAAATGAGACACTTTCTCCTCATATGGCTCGTGTCAGTTCTGTGCTAATTTCGAAGACTCTGTTCCATTAGAAAATGAGAGCTGAGAGGCACGAGAGAGGCCCCCCACTGTTCCCATAACAATTCACATCTTTGGTCTAAAGAGAGTCTTCTCTTGCCGTTTGAGATCCGAGCTTAACAGAGTGTCATCCACATTTTCACACCCACTACCCCAATATTTTAACCTATCCATTGATCTAATTTCTCCTTTATTTTTACTGCTAGAAACCCAATGTCAGGTCATATGATCATGACCAGCGTTAACCCAATATTCTGCATTTGACTGAATCTCTTTGCCACTGCACTGTCTCACACAAGGCAGAAGGGGAGAGAAGAAAAGAAAAGAAAAGAAAAACCCGATACACGCTTATACAACCTTTTTCTTTAACAATACATCACGTAATGCAGGATTCCCATTCCTCGTTTTGTTACTTGGTTACGTGAATATAGTACCATCTTATTAATCTTTTTTTTTCCCTTGTGTCTGATGGGGCATTCCCTTCGATACATGCTTCTGTTCGCTCTCATGGAGATCCACACAGTTGTTAGAAAATTTCAAGTAATGTTGAAAATATATAATATATAACAAGCAAAACAGGTTTCATCTTGTTCTTTGCCTCATTGAGGAAATATTCGAAAATACTTGGATAAGCTCTCTCTCTTCTTTTTTCCAATATTTGAATGAGAACTGCCATTAATAAAAAAGAACAAGGTATCGGTTCTACCCTGCTACACATGCAATTATATATATATATATATAACTCAAAAAGCAATAATGACTAGCAGATTTAGTAAAGTAACACAATTAAACCTACTCGTGATTCTATCATTTTTTTTTTCTAGCCTTTAAAAGGTATGCGTAAATCTATCACTTTATCATAGAAAATACAGTGGCGGGGGGCTAGCAGCGCCCTGCCCCTGAAATAAAAATTAATAATACTCCCCTCCATAAATCCAACGAAGCTTTGAATTTAAGTGCTAAAAACTTGTGAGATTTAGATTCCCCGCTACCAAAGAAAAAAATCTGTTATCCCTCCTGAACCCAAGTACACTAGTTGCATGTCCCACGTTACAGTGATAATACAATTTTAGTTATTCGATTAGTATATAATTAATTATTTGATTATTTTATCATAATCTTGTTTGTGTGTCATCAATCCATACAAATATTTCAACCTAGACTTTATATCATTTTTTAAATTTATTTTTATTTTTTGATATTGAATTTAGAAATTTCTATCCTCAAACTAAAATCAAAACTTAATAAATTTTTTAAAAACTATGTAAGATACTTATTTTTTATTCATTTTGACATTAAATTGTTGATTGCTTCGCTTCTAAAGAAATACTATTGTATTGTTTAATTTCATAATTTAATTAAAAATAATAAGAAATAAAATAATTCATGAGGGATGCACAGATAAGGATATATTTTTTAATTTGATAATATATGAATTACTTGTAGTTTTCATTACTTACCGCACGCAATTTTATTTATCTAACTAGGTTTTCTCCAGGCAAACTAGAATCTATTTTTACATGCGGGTAAATAATGAATTGATTCTGGCATTTATTTTACCTTGCCCGCCCCTCGTTGATCAATCTCTATTCTCTGCTCAGAAAACTCTTTATTGGCTTCCAATTTGCTTGTTCTTGCTTTTCACGTTGAATTGTTGCTGGAATTTCAGCTTTTGCATTGGGAGAAGGCTGCTCTTCTTGTTGCTACGAAAAGGTATGATTTGTTGCCATGTGTGTGTTTTTGTTGATTCGTTTATGCTCTCCCTTTTTCTTTCGAGCTTTGATACCAATTCTTGGAAGTACTGAACACAAAGTATTTAACCTTATTTTTTTTTATTGATTGATTTTCAACACACAAAATTTCTAAATACATGGCTTTTTATATTTATAGAAAGTTCATAAGCTTAAAATATCTTATTTTAGCAAGAATTCTAAATATCAGTTCACAGGAATTATAATTAACTAGTTATATAAAGATTCTAGATAAAAATCATTTTTGATCTAGGAAAAGATTTCCTAACTGAATTAGAAATCTTCTTTTATCTCAACAGTATCATCATTATTTTATCGAATTGGTTACCATATAACAATTCTAATTAAAATTATATTATCAAATATTTTTCTTCGAGTAATTTGCCTCTTAAAAAGATTACAATTTCTTAGATAATTTTTAAAAACTGACCTGAAAGCCATGGTTAGAAAGGGAAAAACCAATAAAGTCCTAGAATAATTAGGATATTTAAAAATAAAAAGAAAATAATAAAACTAGTCTAAATAGCATCTTCTATACAACTAATTTGAAGGTTTTTTGGATCTGAATTGGTCACGACACATTTGAGTGTCATTCAGGATTTTCTAGTTAAATCTGAGCATCATTTAACAATTAAATTAAAAATTATAGATCTTTTCATTAGACCAATCTGAGCATTTTAGGTTTTTCGTTAATTTTATCTTATCTCGTCCTTGCAAAGTTATCCACGGGGTCCAATTATACCGGATTTACAATCTGCCGTTAAAAACCACCCGTATCAGTTTCACAAGTTTGAAAAAATTTACCCCCGAGTTGAAGCCATTCACTCACCCATGTTGTTGTCGTTGTTTGCCATTAAATGCAGTGTTAACGTCCTTGTACTCCACTGTCCTTTAACGAGTTAATCCACGTTGAATATGGCGATACTACTGGTAGATATAAAATGGTTTTGATGTGGCCAAGTGTTAATGTTTACGTGCGTGTGAATCAATACTTCTAAATTCCAGAAAGTATACTCAAGGCGTTGATAGACCTAAATAAAGCAGTGCTAGGCGTGACCGACCCCCTTAACAAATAGTTTCATTATACTGCCTATTAAACAAACTTGAAAAAGTTCTTGAGTTACACCAAATCAATATATTAACACCTATCTACACTTCAACACCAAGAAAGAAGAGTTTACTGGTAAAACAAAACTGCGTATCCAGAGATTTAAAGAAATCTTGGTATATTAAAAAGACATAAAAGAGACTCCCTGCATTGAGTTTGTAGCAATTGGTCATCTAGGCATGTGCACCTCCTTGCAACACCGTGGTCCGCCATCAAAAGCATCCCGAACATCCGCCGTATCTCCTGTGTCTGCACTATCAAACACCACCCCTCCATAAAAGAAAAAAAGAAATCCCACGTGGAGTGCAATCGGGTCCACACGTCCCCGTCTTTTGGTGCCTCCTGCGTTATTTTAATCTCGTGTTGTCTGCGACGCTGACTGGTCCCCTCGTTAGGGATTAACATTCGAGTACAGTACATGCGATAAAACCATGGATCCACTTGAGCTGGCAGAGTCACCTATCTTGGCTTGAGCTATGTCTTTATCAAAGCTCTCGGTGTCTTTAAAAAAAACACATTTTGGTTATACTTTTGGGATTCTGCAAGTTAGAGCCAGGGGCCAGATGCTTCGGCATGAGGGGGTAAGAGGGAAGCAGTTCTATAATCCAAGTTATAAGTCACTCTTGTCTCCATTAGATTGCTAATTAATTAATTATCAACTTGAATTCATGATTAATTACTCAGTCAAAGGCACTCATAAACATATTTTGCAAAATGCCAAATGGGGAAACGTCATGACAACCAACCTGGCATGAAGGTTTTGTCCTTAATGGACCAATTAATGGTATCGCATAACTATAAATCAAATCCCTCTGGTTCGGTAAGCATGCCTTGCGATTGTCTGTTCCTACTGGACACCACCTCTTCTTGCTTGGTACACCCTCCCCAGTTCTGTTTCGTTACTTGTTAAAATTCGTTTTTATATAGAATTAATTAGCCATCATGAATAATCTTTTAAAAAAAAAATAAATACACATGTTTTTTCAATATGTTTTTAGTCGTACAAACTTTCATAATAAAAAAAATAAAAATTAAAAAATTTATGCATGCATCTAACTAAATAAATTGATAATTATTCATGTGTAGATATATATAAAAAAAATCATTAATGATAAATAAAGACTAAACTAGAAAAATCAAGAGATAAATATAAATTAAAATATTTAATCTCACAACAAAATAAGTTACCCAAATAAATTTATTTATTTAAATAGAATTTTTATGTAATCAAACAATAATTTGTTTCAATAAAACATAAAAGAAATCATTTACAGTAATTAAAGACTAAACTCAAAAAATTAAAAGATAAATGCAAATTAAAACATTTGATTACACAGTATTAATTATATATCCAATTATATCTAATAACTTTGTATCTTATAATTGATTGTTTAGGTATTGTTAATGTGAGCATGTGTAAAAGGATTTTAACCATGAATTCAAAATTAGTTGCATGCTGGACTATATTTTTATCTGATATTGAAACAAAAATATTTTAAATTTGCTCGGGTTAGTTTAGGTTGATATGTATTAGATTCAATAGAGTTTTTTTTATCCCAAAGATTAAGATAATTCTTCATTTAATTATATGTAACAAAGCTTGTGAAAAATTAAATTTTAAAATATTTTTTAAGGAAAAGGAAAACCAAGATAAGGGCACGTGATCAAGAAAGCAAAAGCAAATCATTAATAATAAATAATAAAATTGTATTTTTTTTATTTGAGGGACAAAAAATACATTAAAAGATGAGAAATCTACATACCATTTAGTTATAATCTAGTCCTTATGATTTTTCATATTAAATCAACCTATTCTCTTAATATTGAAAATAAGTAATTAGTTACTTGGCTAGTGCCCATTTATTCAAATTAGAACTATTCTGTTCCAAACAATTAAACTCATTTCGCATCTTCCAACTTCACCAACTTCTTTTTATTTTTCTATTTTTTTTAAAAAAAATGAAATGGATGAAAATATTAAACTATAAATAAATTTAAAAATGGTCAAATATATAGTTTATGAAATCACAAGGACTGATAAATTGGTTTTGCTAAACTACAGCAACCTTAGCTGATAATTTTGAACTTCTTTCTCAAAATACACTACCTATTGAAAGACCATAATAGTCGTGGAAGCCCAAAACGGAGCCTGGTCTGCAATGAATACTAGATCCACTTTCTGTCCATTTCTCCAAATGGAAGAAACTTAATGGGCCAAGCCTATCCATCTAGAGAAAAACCTGTTGCCTTCTACTGGACTCGACCCCCTGTCTCCTTCTTCCACCTCCGCCCTGCCCTCGCCTCTTCAAACGGAGTTCGCGCAGGCACTCTCCCATCTCGGCCTCCCTATGACACAAACAGGCTAGTGTTTCTCTTATCTCATTGTTTTCATGAAGATCTAGCCACTTAAATTTTTTTATTCTTTTATGCGGATTCCTGTTGATGACAATTTGCTAGCTCCTTAGATATAGCTGAATTAATCATGAGGATAATGGTAACCTTAACTGTGTTTTTTGTCTTGTCTTCGACGTAATCATTGTTGTAATTTATGTTTAAACTCTTAGATTGCTATAATAATTTGTACTGAATGATGATTTCGTAGGGAATAAATGATTAAAATTGGCTTCAAAATGGTCGTATTTTTTCAGATTATGAAGTGCTATAAAAAGGGGAAGCAATAGTTTTGATGAATTCTGTGAAAGTTGTTGTCTGCCACAAGCACCGCTCTTTCTCCTCGCTTCCATGGATCTCTCCTCTTCGTTTTTTAACACCTAAATTGGACCCTCCACCCAAAACCCTTCTGGAACCACGAAGGAAACCCAAATTTATTTCTCACGAGACTGCCATAAATTTGATCAAACATGAGCGGGATCTTCAACATGCCTTGGAAATATTTAACTTGGTAGTGGAGCAGAAGGGTTTTAATCATAATCATGCTACCTATTCAACTATAATTGATAAGCTTGCTCGAGCTAAGAAGTTTCAGGCTGTTGATGCTCTTCTTCGGCAAATGATGTATGAAACTTGCAAGTTTCATGAGAGTTTATTCCTTAATCTGATGAAGTATTGTGCCAAGTCATCTGAGTTTGAAAGAGTGGTCGAGATGTTTAATAAAATCCAGCCAATTGTTCGTGAAAAGCCATCGCTCAAAGCCATCAGCACATGTCTGAATCTTCTGGTTGAATCAAAGCAGGTGGATTTGTTGCGGGATTTTTTATTGGATTTGAAGAAGGGTCACATGCTGAAGCCAAATACCTGCATTTTCAACATCTTTATTAAGTATCACTGTAAAAGTGGTGATCTTGAATCTGCTTTTGCAGTGGTGAAGGAGATGAAGAAGTCTAGCATTTCTTGTCCTAATTTAATTACCTACTCAACTCTGATGGATGGTCTCTGTGAGAGTGGGAGGTTAAAAGAAGCAATTGAATTGTTCGAGGAGATGGTGTCGAAGGATCAAATCTTGCCTGACGCCCTTACTTATAATGTTCTAATCAATGGTTTTTCCCGTTGGGGAAAAGTTGACCAGGCAAAGAAGATAATGGAGTTTATGAAGAGTAATGGATGTAGCCCAAATGTATTTAATTATTCAGCCCTCATGAGTGGATTTTGCAAAGAGGGAAGGTTAGAGGAGGCCATGGATGCGTTTGAAGAGATGAAGAGCTTTGGTTTGAAACAAGATACAGTTGGATACACGACATTGATAAATTACTTTTGTAGATTTGGGAGAATTGATGAAGCCATGGCGTTGCTCGAAGAGATGAAAGAAACAAGGTGCAAAGCTGACATTGTAACTGTTAACGTGTTACTTAGAGGATTTTGTGGAGAAGGTAGGACCGAGGAGGCGCTTGGGATGCTTAACAGACTCTCTAGCGAAGGTATTTATCTAAACAAAGCGAGTTACAGGATTGTATTGAATTCCTTGTGCCAGAAAGGTGACTTGGTCAGGGCTCTTGAGCTTTTGGGTTTGACACTTAGCAGAGGCTTTGTACCCCATCATGCAACTTCAAACGAGTTGTTAATCGGCCTTTGTAAAGCTGGAATGGCAGATGATGCAGTTGTGGCGTTGTATGGATTGGCGGAGATGGGATTCAAACCAGAGCAAGATTCCTGGGCTCTTTTAGTTGAATTTGTATGCAGAGAGAGAAAGCTGTTACTTGCATTTGAACTGCTTGATGAGTTAACAGCAAATGAATGTGAAGATTTTGTACCTCTGTGAATTTGATGAAATTATCACCACCTATTCTTTGATATCTGTATGAAGTATACCAAACATATCTGCAGCTTGACCAAGATTGAAGCATCCATGGTGACAAATGGAAGCAACCCCTTCTCTTCAAATTCCCACAGAATTCTCAACTCTTAGTTCTTCACTATTCCCACGATAGGCAAGTCTTTCCTCGGAGGCATGTCTACTTCTCCTTCTCTGAACGACATATCACTCAAGCAAGATTGTGTTCGTTACGCATTGTCGTTCCTTCATAACTAAAACAAGACCCCATCGACCGCTAGACTATATCAAACTGTTCCTAAATGCCTAACGTGGCAGAATCAGATAGTTCTGGAATGAAAACTTTCCTCCTCAAACGGTGAGAGTATCAAACTAAACTCCAGATCAAGAAATGAACAACATTGTACTCTTTGACAGGAGTATAAGTAGCAATGGCTTCCTCTGTCTTTTCAAGAGCTGCGTCAATCCTCCCTTCAGCAACAATACGACGGCGTTTGCCTCTAGTCGGGGCGTTTTGCATGATAAGCTTAGGCCTCTCTAATCTATGCCCAACAACTCTCTCTTCTTCTTCTCTCAAAACGGGTTGCGCTCCATCTCTCCCCTTTATTCCTCTCTTAAGGTAAATAAAAAGCCTTAAAATCTCTTCTTCTTTTGGGCCTTGATTATATAATTACCTTGTAATTTAATTAATTCAATTCAAACGTTTGGATTAGATCAAAGTTTGGCAGCGGCCAAGCAGCAGCAACACAAGCTACGAACATCAGAATGGAAGGGAATTCCGACACCGTACCAAGTATTGTTGTTTATGTTACTGTCCCTAATAGAGAATCAGGTTTGTGTCTTTTTTCTTTGTTTCGTTTCTCTTCTTTATTTGTTATTCTGTCTATTATTTGTTTTTCCCCCCTCTTAAAGGATTGATTAGATGCTCAATTCTGATTTTAATCAAGCATTATCCTCCTCATTACTTGAAAAAATAATTAAGCAATTGTTGCCCGCAGAATTAGAGAAGCTGTGCTTATACATACGTACATATACATACATATATATATATAGTATAGTCTCTTCATTTCCTTATTAATGAATCAATATGATCAAACATATCAACCCCACTTAGTTTAAGTGGCATTTTATTATTTATTTATTTTAGTTGAGTTTTTTTTAATTTTGTACTTCTTGGTTCTTACAGCTTTTCATGTTGTTTTCCAATCTGCACACAACATAGCAGAAGTTGATTCTGTCTCTTACCTCTTGTGATTCTTGATCTCTATCTCGTTTTAAAGAACACAATGTTTTGAATCTTGATTTTGTAATTTATTATTCTCAATATGCCTTCAGGAAAGAAATTGGCTAGTAGCATAGTCAAAGAGAAGCTGGCAGCGTGTGTAAACATAGTACCAGGCATGTGCCTCTTTCTTCTTGTATGCTATGTATCTTTGCTTTCCTTTTAGCCAGGCAAGATACGATAGCTTTTTCAGTTTTTAATAAAGGTTCTGTATCCGCTTCAGAGTATATTGGTTAAGTGGAAATCTATGTTTCCATGTTGGACAATCTGCGTTTGTTTTGAGAAACTGGGTGTAACCACAATAAACTGTAATATCAGGTTACGACTAGGAATGCAACATTGTAACAAGCTGAGTCATGAATTGATTTCCCCTCTTTTACGTCCTGCCCAATACCCTGCTACACATGTATTCTACCCTGATGCTTCTCTGTTGCTGAGACTCATCCCTGCACCACAACACCTCTCCACTCCCTCTCCCCCTAAATAAAAGAAGGGTAACCCTGTAGCTGCTTTGTAAATAAAGAAGAGAGCACTGGGAGATTTATCATATCATCTATAAGTAACCCTGTAGCTGCTTTGTAAATAAAGACGAGAGCACTGGGAGATTTATCATATCATCTATAACATGTCCAATATTCAATGTCCCTTCATGTTGCATTGCACAATGATTTTTTTCTATCACTTTTTTCGTTGGATGATATATTATATTATGGAGCAAGTTAGGTTGTGTTTGGCTGTGGAGAATTTTTCAGTTTCCTTGGAATTTTTTCTAGGAAATAGAAAACTATAGAAAATGCTGTTTGAAAATTAAAATTATTTTCTCGGAAATACTTGTTTGATATTTTTCTAGTTTTCTAGAAAACTGGAAGCACCAAAAAAGTTGTTTTCCAAGTTTTCCATCATAAAAAACAAGGGCATTGTTTGGTTCAATTAATCTTTTATATCCATTCCTTTATATGTTTTAAGTTAAGCCAAACACAGGCCTTCCTTTTCATTTCGATAATTTGTAGCCATTGAACATATTTTCGTATTTGTTCACGGAAAAATCTTTTAGAATAAATAAGAAAACTAGAGATTTAAACTGCAAAACAATTATGTGAAAGTAAATATAACCATAGGTTTTCTGTGAACTTCAGAACAATCGTATGTTTTCCAAAAAAATTTCTTTTCCCTGGCAAAAACAATTGATCTATGCATAGTGGTTTTCCTATACACATATCCTTTGACTGTAGTCTATCTTTTGTTCTTTTGCTTTAATTTTAGGTGGCGACTCACCTCACCATAGATTGTATGGCCTTTTGGAAAATTTCATTAATTGTGTAGTTTTCAGGAATGTTTTAGTTATTCATTAAGTCAGGCTTTCTCTTTCTCGTCATCACATCGCCTTGAACTTTGCAGATTTGATGTTTTATAGCTTCTTCGTGAAATTACTTTATGAAATAACCAATGTTTTTTGTGAATATAGGTATTGAATCGGTGTATCAATGGCAGGGAGAGGTATAAATCTTTTTCCCCTGGCTAATTAAGATATGCTTAAACTTGAAGAAGAGATTATATGCTTAAATCTCTTGTATGATCTTTTGGGCATCGAAGCCCTTATGCAAGTTTAAAGTTGCTTTTTTCGATTTTGATTGTAGATTCAGTCAGATGCTGAGGAACTGTTGATTATCAAGACCAGGCAATCCTTGCTGGAAGCACTGACAGAGCATGTCAAAGCAAACCATGAATATGAGTAAGCATAAAGCTTATGTAGCATGTACACAGTGAAGTAACAAAGTTTCTTGGAAAATTTCTGTTGCAAGCTAAAGATGTTAAGAAACACATGCAGTTTTATGGGTGCGCAAGAAGATTAAACTTTTTATCCACTAGGAATGTTGCTGCCATGTCTCCTAGGATTCTATACGCTTGCATTTGCTCAAGGCTCAGGACGAACATGATGTTGGGATGGCGGAAATGAATTTAGCAAAAGAATAACTTTTTTCAGTGAGATTTATTCTGCTTTTTATTTCTGTTCCTTTACTCAGGGTTCCAGAAGTTATCTCCTTGCCCATCACTGGTGGAAGCATTCCATACCTAAAATGGCTCAAAGACAGCACAAGGGACTGACTCGTGTCATCTGTAAAATCTGAGCATATAAAATCTCAGTGCTCGGGATTGGCTTGCATCACCAGTTGGGTTTGCACATGTTGACGTTCTCTTCTCCTGTCAGTAGTCGGTTGCATATTGTTTTTAGCTGTAGTAATTGGGACCTGTTGTTACATACCAAGGGCTCTCTTGACGTTGTGTCGGCGTCTTTGCAAGTATGATTAGCACGCAGTATGTATTTCATGAGTGTTTGCTTGCGTTGTTAAACTAAGTCTTCTGCTGGTTTATTGAGGTTGTATTATCCTCTGGGTGTCTTCTGCCGGCCTTGAGCATGTGTGGTAGTGGTCATTGGCTTGGCCGCCTCGTGAGAAATTATTTGCATGTGCTTTTGGTCACTTGCGATTTGGCAGTGACGTGATTGTGTAGAAAATCGCCAATAATTTAAAATGCTGTTAGGACATCGGCTCCCAACACCTTGTTTGACCCGAAGCAGCCAACCTTGTTTGGCCACTGATGCCATGAGCCCATGCCTCGAGTGCATATGGAGATGGAAGTCAGGCTCTGTAAATCAATGAATATGGCTTCGCTGCAAGTGTCAATTCATTTTAGTATTTGGGGCTTCGATCTTTCAACGACAAGCTTCCATTGGTTTGAGTTCGAGAATAGCATAATTTTTTGCGATGGCACGAGTAACGAACTCAAACAACACTTATCTTTTCCGGCTATTTTGATGGTGTTCTTAACCAGAAACCATGACTAACCAGCGAGGCTGGTGCTTTGACAGAAAACTGTACAGAAACAGGAGCCCTGTTGGCGTTGGGTTGTTTGAAGATTATGAAAATAGGGGGTAGATTTCTCCGAAGAGTGAGCATTGGGAAGTTTAAGTCTGTATTTTCCGTTACCTGAACATATAAATCTTCGGTGTATGGTCAGTCCAGAAGGAAGAAATTGTGGTATAAACAAGAACCATGACATTAAAATATACCCACATCAAATGCCCACCCTTTCCGAAGCACTTGAAATTCAGAAGCAAGTTTAGTCAAAACAATAATTAAAAAAAAAAAAAAACATCATGCCACAAGGGTGATGCCCAGTTTTCTTAAATTAACACACTTGGTAATCAAGACACAAATGGATGACATTCAAAGCCCACCTCCTCCAGAAGAAGACTACCGGTCAAGCTTTATGATGCCTTCTATGGCTCATCTAACTGGTCCTGAAGAAAACAATACACAAGGGTTAGATCTCAATCAATCAGGTTCTCTAGTAATAAAGAGAAACCATAACTTCCAGCAGAAGTCATTGACTAGAAAGAAGCTCACAGGGAGAGGGAGAGAAGCACCAACCTGGACATCCGAAGTCCAAAGAGTGAGGTTATCCCTTAGGAGTTGCATGATCAGAGTGCTATCCTTGTACGATTCTTCTCCCAGAGTGTCTAGCTCGGCAATAGCTTCCTCAAACGCCTGCACAAAAAGAAAGACAAGTAAAAAAAGTCCTAACATTTATTCATGGACAAAAGGCCTACATAACTTTGTAGCAATCTCCTGTTGGCGTGTACCAAAGGGCAATGCGGACCTTGGTCATTTCAAAACACAATGGCTGAGAAACAATGTACAACTACAACCAGACACATTGAAACAAACATTGGTGGTGAAGAATGCCAGGAACACTGAAGGAAGAACCTGGAACTTCTGTCAAGTTTCGTGTGTGCATATGAGCAAGTGCAAGTACAATAGCACAACACCACATCATAAAGATTGAGCACTTGAAACTACTTGAAAAGCTCGCGAGAGTCCCAAGTGATTATGTTCATCCACGCATCAATAAAGACTCTAGTATGAGCGTTTTCCCATTCAGAAATTCCATATCATATTCACTCACACAAGAAAACGTTGATAATTTATTTCATGGCACTGCACTATCTTATATTATTAATTAGATTTTAATTAGAAAAGAGAATAACGACATTGAGATTCAAACTCAGGACAGATTAAATATCAAGACTTTATATCATGTCATATAACCATATAATCTAATAACTTAAATTATTAGATGAAACTATTTAGAAGTAAAAAGAACATACCTGTTTTGCCATACTGCAGGCTTTGTCAGACTGATTGAGAATCTCATAGTAGAACACAGAGAAATTCAGTGCCAAACCCAACCTTATTGGATGTGTTGGTGCAAGATCCGCAGACGCGGTATCCTTCAAAATTACAATACATCAACATTAGTCAATCAAAAAGCAGGGAAAAAAAAATGAGACGCGACTTTCCCTGGAACCAAACTTTTAATTCACAAATCTTCACTCAATTCTAAACACCCAACCCCCCCCAAAAAAAAGGGAAATTGGAAAATCACCGATACTGCTTGAAATCATAGATTCTTACAGTAAAGCCACCCCCACACCCCCCAAATATTTATCCAAGCCCTAGAAACAAAATATTACATTAAGCAAAATCTATATAAAAAAAAAAAGCAAACAAACAGAACAAGATAAACTTCAAAAACAAAACGAAAAATATGATTATTAATAATACCTGAGCAGCCTTATAAGACTGCATAGTATCTCCAGCAGCAGCGTTTCTCTCATCACCAGCCTTGAACTCAGCCAGATACCTATGATAATCCCCTTTCATCTTCAAATAAAAAACCTTGGATTCACTCGCAGTAGCGGACGGTATCAGATTCGAGTCCAACAGCTTCAGAATACTAGCACAAATATCAGATAACTCACTCTCGACTTTAGATCTATATTCCTTGACAAGCACAACATGTTCCTCGTTCTTTCTCCCTTCCTCTTTCTGCTCAATTGAAGACACAATCCTCCAGGCAGCACGAAGTGAGCCGATCACGTTTTTGTAAGCGACAGAGAGGAGGTTGCGTTCCTCAACGTTGAGTTCACCGACAGGTGTGTTGCCGAGGACCAGCTTTTGCATGAACTGGACCATCTCCTCGTAGCGTTCGGCTTGCTCGGCGAGCTTGGCAAGGTACACATATTGGTCTCTGGTGAGGTTGTCCGGGACAGTGGTGGTGGTCGCCATTTTGTTTTGAAAGAGAGAGGGATTTGTGTTTTAGGAGGAATAGCTGAGTAGGAGGGCAGAGTGGTTTTTTTTTGTTTTGTTGGTTGGTGGTTTTTTTTTTTGGATACGGGGAATTGTGCTAGAGACGGTTGTTTCCTTTTCCAGAGGGTAATTTTCATGGCCAAAAACGCAGTTACAATTTTTTTCCGCGCCACGTCGCCCTTGGAATCATTTTTTAAAAACCTAAAAAATAATATAAAGACATGAGAAAGATAAAAATTAAATTTATATAGACAGAAAAACATTTAAAATTATCTAAATGACAACACCTGTTTTTTTACAAAAATTATTGGAGCGAACATAAATTGAATTAACTAGCATCTTAACTATGGTTATTTTTTGAAATCTGTGATGTAGCTGTGATGGATGTGGGGTATAAAATTATGATCATAACATTAAATCTATATTAAAGTAAATTAAAAGGTTTAGACATAATTAATTAAGTATTAGATGTTAAAAGCAGAAAAAATATCATTTCAAGAAAGGCGTCTCCAGCAAATTTATTTTAGTGTCGGCACTATGACATATGTTAAAAAAAAAAATAGATGCGAGAAGAAAATAGTTAAAGGAGCTATAGGATTTTCAAGGAAGTAAAAGAAACCAAAACCAGTATCATTAGTCGAATGAGTTTAATAAATTTAATTGGTTTAAAAACTTAATACACATACATATACACAATTATACTCTAATAACATAAAAAAACTAAGCAAGCTTGTTAATCTTCTAAAATTACAATTCAAGAATTCCAGACTTTAACTCAAATAAAAATCTTAATTCTTAATTTAATTAATATTGAGTGATATAATAAAAAACTTGCCATTGAAAAAAATAATAATACTATGAACGAGGATAAAACCCAGTAAAAAAACAATAGGAATTAAATCATTAGAAATTAAATTTTATAACCTGTTACAAACAAAAAAATCAAAACAAAAAAATAAGGACTAAATTGGAGAGTTGAAAAATTAAAGAATGATAAAATTTAAAAAAATAATTTAAAATTATATTTTAAAATAAAAAATTTATAACTAGAATAACAAATACTGGACATAAAAAAAAAATTGAAGAGTTGTTGTCATGTTTTTAGACAGTGAGCACAAACCAAGGTGGATAAAAGAGAAATGAAAGAAAACAAGGGGTTACATGAGTATCAAACCCAGTAAAATCACTATGCACGTAATATTTAAAAAAAAAATATCATGGAAAATATAATAACATAATAAAATAGCAGTTCCAATCATGAAAATAGCAACACATGATATTTAAAAATAAATATGTCAATGATTTTTTATATATAATTTACCCGTGTAATGACTCCATTGCTTATAAACTCAAATAATTATCACGAAATAAAAGTAGAGAAATGATGAATGAGCTCTTGTAACCATGCTTTGAGAATTTCAAGCTTAAATGCAATGAAATAATTACACCGTGCTTTATTAAATGGGAAATAAAAACAATGTCCATAGATGATAGTCAATTTTGTTCATTGTTTTTGCTTTTAAGAATGTTTAAACAATTGATTTGTTCAGAAAATTATAAAAAACTAAGAGGACTTTAATGATTTTAAAATGACAAATGTACCCTGTGTAAAAATATTTTTACCCTTCAAAGCCAATCAATTCTTTTTTTAAAAAAAGAACGACAAACATGTCATTTCGCTGTGTCAATATACAGTAGATGAAGTCCTTGCTACGATCCCCCTAGCCATGCCCATCATGCTCTGTTAATTGTACCTAGTTTAGGAGGATAATGGTTGTGTTTTTCTAGGTCAAATTACAGGTTTAGGAATTTCTTTTGAATTTTGACTTGGGCTTTTGTTAGGAATGAAGGCCTGTGCGGCAACAGGGCTGTCAAAAACTAGTTTTCGGTACCAGTTCAGAGCCTATTTCTCCCATTGGAGGTGTCAAGAGTCCCTCCTCCAGGGTTTTCTTCTTCCCGGCGCGGCACTGGACTTTCCGATCACCGTACATCTCGGAATGCATCTATTGGCTGAAAAAATATTATGTTCTAAATAGGAAATTATTAATCCCAAGAGGTCAAGGGCTCGCTGCCTGCCAAGTTGCACATTTCGAAATATTCTTTTTTCCAAAAATCAATTTTCCGTGATATCTCACTCATTTGATGGGTGAATAAGTCACCTGATGAGATTTCACAGATTAAAGAAATGTTATCTTAATAATAACTTGGGTTTACGAAGATATCGCTTGTTTGTTTAAGCGGTTAATTTAAAAACCCAAGTGGCATTGATTGATGTCAGTCATGTGAGGACGCTTCTGAGGATTGAATCTGCAATCCACGATTCGACACTCGGAAGTTAAAACTCGTGACATCATCCTGATGAGCAAAAACATAAACGCCAATGTTGAAATTCAGATTTTTTTTAAAAAAATGCAATTTCTTAAAAAGTATTAATTAAATAACACAATTTAAGAAAAATTATTAAAATAACACAATATATAGTTATTAAAAAATAAAACAATCAAACTTGCCACTATTTAGAGTGGAAATATTAAAAAAAAATGTAAAAAGGGTTATAAATCAAGAAAAAAATTAAAAAAATACTTCAAATCACACCCAAAAAAATCATGAACAATGAATTGAATGTGTCACACTTATCATTTAAAGATAACAAATAACTCATTTTTAGTAACAAATGTTATACACTCGGGTCACCATTGGTAATATTTGTTGCTGTTGTTAGAAAAATTTATTAAGATATTTTAAACAATATAGATGGTGTTGTAATTAAAGTTTTAGTATGTTTTCGGTATCTTTTTTTTTAATTTCTTCTCTACATGTGTATTTTATTTTATAATTTTTTTTAAATGTCAATTCTAAACCATGATAAACTTTAATGCTGCATTTTTCATTTGCAACATATAAAAAACATATTAATTTATTATTTTCTTCAAATTATGTTATTTAGCCAGTATTTAGAAAAAAAAACATGCTAATAAAAAAACAGCATGCAAAATCACATCTATCGATTAAAATAATATTTTTTTATTTTTAAAATTTTATTTTTTCATTAACACATCAAAACAATTTAAAACAAAAAAAATTATTGAAAAACAAGTTTAATCTTAATATCAAACACCCTAAGTGAGCACTGCTAAAAAAAATAAATTATCCCGGTATGCCAAACTAATTTGATAAAAAACTAAATTATTTTGTTGGCTACAAAGTGAGTCAAACTAAGTTTTTTTAAACATAAAAAATAAACAAATAAAAACACATAAAACTTTTTGATATCTTCACTAGATCTAGCTAAATGGGCAAACTTAAGCTTTTCTACCAATTTCATGTCCGACTCGAGTTTCAAAGTTTCGGGCCTCCAACTTTTTTCTACAACTGACAGCAAATAATAATATATTTGAAATGCACAAGCTAGGTAGTTAAACATAAACACAACAATATGTTTTCAAGGTGCATATTCTTGTTATGTTCGACTAGGTTGTCCTCAAAGCCAACTTAGCCATTTTGTTTTTTTCTTTTCTTGCATAGTCATTTCTCTCATGTTGGGTTTTTATTTGTACAAGTCAGGATAAGATCCCAGATTAAATTAAAAAGTTGCAAGAAAAGAAAATCATAGATCAATTTGGACCAAGACGAAAAGACATTTAATAGTTATTAGAAAATCAGGGTTCAAAATAAAGCCACTAAATAAGCTTTAAGTAATTAAAAATTAAATCAAAAAAATATCAAAAAAATATATATAGCATATGTATTTGGCAAATACAACACACACGTTAACATGTGAGTAATGTTATCTTTTCGTGACGACATGTTCTAAACTTTAAAGACAATCATTATTGATATTGCAAAGATCATCTTGGTGAGGTTTTTTTTCCATGATATTTTGCGGTGGAAAATGTGACTTTGGCAATTTTTTTTTTCTCCACCTTGATTTTCACACACAATCTATTAAAATATCAATTTAAAATATCAAAGTAAGCTTTTATTTTTGAGAATTTAAACTGAAATCATCTCTTTTTTAAGTGTTATTTTTAACAATTATAGTTTAATTTTGTACAATCAATGCCTAATAAACAACGGAACATTGTCCAAAGCTATAGACACTATACAAAATGCGGAGCAAGTAAGAGTATTGAAAATTCAACATAAAAAAATCAAACTTTAAAAGAGAAGATAAGCAAATGAGAAAATAATAAAAACATTGCATAAAAATAGATAAACTACAAACCCGTTAAGAAATGCAAAACAAAAGAAAGTTATGAAATAAAAACTAAAAAATGTAACATAAAAAATGAAAGTGGTGAAAATTTAACAAAAAAAAAAACGAAACTAAAAAATCAAACTTCAAGAGAGAAAATAAATAAATAATAAAAATATCTCGTAAATACAGACAAAGGATTTTAAAAAAATGTACAAAACCTACCACTTCTCCACAGTGATTTATTTTTTCAAAAACACTATTTTTTTTTTGTTTTAATTTTGAAGGGCTCAATTATCCAAAATAACATACATAAAAAAACTGGAAAAGAAATGATATGCACGGGTCGCCGAAAAGAATTCAAAATATTCAGAAAATTCGGTCCAAAATGTAACTTGGAAAAAAATAAAATGCAGAGAATCAGAAACTCTTCAGGAAATTTTTTTTTAAAAAGATCCGATTGACAACTTTTCCCACCCGAGTTACCCAAATACTCAATCCAATCCCGTCAACTCATCATCTCATGAAATGTAATGGCATTACATGCGATGTGGATCCAATTCAGTAAAGGCCGAGAACCGTAGAGATTTGTTAAACAGTAGAGTTTCAACCTCCTGCACAGCTCAGGGCCCATTAGATGTCTTCAAGACACAGAAAAACGTATTTCGTCATGGCAAATTAAAACATTCCATCAATGAAGCAACGATATCAGAAAAATAAACAGCCACGAGATGGTAAGATCTCAGCCCTCCCAAGATAAAAAAAAATTGTCACATAACGTAACACTTATGCAGGGATACTGCTCTACCCACATATACACTGACGCACGAATTAGATTCCATAATACATCCAAACCGTGCTGCTCCCATTTCCTAGCTGTTATACTCGTTTGAATCACCTTGTAAGAAGATTAGTGGCAAATGTACACGCACTCTGTTTCTGCTTATAAAATTGAATGCCTGATCCCAAGACCATTACATGTTAATATAAGGCCCTTGTACCGGTTGAGGTACTCCTGCAACCAACACAAGAATAATTGAGGGGCATTATCAGGCCAGAGCATGCACAAGCATAAGAAAAACAAAGCTCAACAGCAAATAAGACTTACGCTTATGTCGTAATCATAGATGTGCATCATCCCCTTCTTGTCATATTCTCTCCTTCTGACAGGATCACTTAAAACTGTCAAAGAAAATTACAAGATTCCATTGTCAATTATGCACGATAAGTGGCCACAAATTGTATGTGTTGTTCTTCGCTAAGGATTTTGTGAGTAAGCTATACATTCAGTGCCCTCAACTGGGGCAAAGACCTTAACATCATCATGCTCTTGGGACTTCACGTCAAGGAATCCATCTTCTAACATAATTAAAACACACACACAGAGACAAGGACCGGCACAAAGGTATATTGCAGAAGTGTTTCTTTGAGGATTTGAATAGGCATTGATTCTCATCATATGTTAAATAATGGATGATAAAGAACAATTAGTTAGGTATGACAGGCTTCTCTGTACCCCAAAAAGATTTCAACCATCTACAGAAACTCAATTTAACTATTGCTACATTTGGGTGTCGTTCACTGTTTAAAATATTTGCAGCAAAATTCTCATGGCCACTAAAAGCCATGAATCTCCCCAGAAATCCTATCGGAAACGACCTCCCTATTTCAGGAGAAATACCAACCTAACCACGCATAATCTAATTATGTGGGACCTACACAACATGAGCAGAAACTCTGCTGGTATTGAGCTCGTTATTGTATAAATTTGTCCTAATTCTCGTTGATAAACTGCCAATCAAAAGCAGAAGCAACTGCTCCTGCCTACACTAAAAAGGAGAAACAGATTGATTGCTTATAAATGGTCCTCTTAAAAAGGCTTAAAAAAGGAAGTCAGCTTAAAATGTTTTTCTTTCCCTCATTCTTATTAAGATTTCAAATTCATCGTTCATGGTTGTTTGGTTAAGACCTCGCATAAAATGTGATAATATGCTGGGTCTCCTTTTGACTAACTCAGCTCATGCAATGGAATCATGAATGAAAGAATGATTTGTACCACATTGTTGAATACAACAGAGTAGCATGTTCATAGAGCGTCCAATCACTGCATAAAGTATTAGCTACACAAACTTCTTGCACTTGTTAGTTTATGCAATCCCAGCGTGAAAGATGATTGATGGGAATCAATATTAGCTAGCAAGAATTTATTAGAATCAGTTCATGGAAAGACACCAAAATCAATTGTGCACGGACAGAAGCAGAAACATGAAACCAGAAGTTTCAAAGACATCATAACTACGAGATTCACTTCCAAAAGCCTTATGTCCTAGAGAACCCACTTGCCGAGTGGGCGGAGCAGCAGAGTGCTTTATGATAAGAAGGCACCTTTTAAACTCGCAAGAGTATGCTAATTTGGCTAAGACGGTGATCTACAACATTCACCAAGACATCCAAGCACATAAAACTTTAACAGATAGTGCTGCACTTATAGAGTTCATGCTGAAAGAGCAAAACAACATGGGATTCAACCCATTTGGAATCACCATCTTAGGAGAAGAATAGCCAAGAATAAAGGCTAGGCACACAGCTAGCCAGTAATCTATAAACTTATAAATGCAGAATACAAGGAGATAGGAGGTAATTGGCACGCACAAACACAATCTTGGAACGCTCAGAGAGATTACTTGGAAACAGTGTTATGGGCACTTCCAGGCAACATAATTTCTCACTTGACTAATTGAGGGGGAAAAAAGAAATTTAAGAATATAAAAGGGAAGGAGTAAAATCCAGACCCTGGTAAGCCTCGTTTATCTCTTGAAATCTCGAAGTGGCACTATCCTCGTCTTTTTGCTTATCGGGATGCCATTTCTGCACAAGTTCCAAACCTTCCAATTACAAACCGAAAAAGAATTTCATCCAAATCACAAAGCGGGAACCCAAGAAAACAAAAAAGAAAATAGTGAAGTCTAGGATAAGAACCAGTGCTAGGCGTATATAGTTCGATCGAATAGCATCATCCGTAGCATCGTAATCAACTTCAAGTATTTTATAATAATCCTGCATACATTGCCAGTTACAAACCCTAATATGACAAAAAAAATAAAATTCAAAGGGAAATGCAACCACCTTGGGTCTAGAGAAAAGGGAAAGGAGATCGAAATTAAAGCAAGAATCCTTGTCTGGCTGTTGTTGTTGTGGTGGTTGGGTTTGAGAATCGTCCCACTCGTCCCACATCATCATGTTACTGTTGGAGCTTGAGACACAGGACAACGGTGTGAGAGGCCCTTTCTTGATTCAAACTTTAGATTTACTTCTCTTGAGGATAAACCTCTGCACCAGCCATGTGGGTCGGTCCTCTGATACGTATCAGTATATGTATCATCAATCATGTATGTATCGGCGCGCCCCGTTATTATTATTTCTGTCCTGTACTGATGAGGCTTCATTCGTGTGGTTTGCTAACGAAGCTTCTGGACGAAGGCCACGTTTTTATTTATTTGTTTATTTTTATTTACAGTTTTGTTTTCACTCGGGTGCTTGGAATGGGAGTTAAGGAGGTGAAAGTAATTTCACACCCCTTTTATTAAGTGGTATCTTTCTTGTTCTTTTTATTTATTATTGATTTTTTAAATTATATTATTAAATTAATTGAATTTATTAGAATTTTATTGAGTGAATATTTTTTTTAAATTTTTATTTTTTTCATAAAAAAGACTTGCATTCTTTAAATATTTTCTTTTATGTTATAAAAAAAATTAATCTTGTCCGCACACAACACAGGCATCGGACCTGGTTATTTCAGGAGGCCCTCTTGGTCTTTATTCAATGGCCAGGCAACTCTTTTAAAAATCTCACACTCCTTGGTGCATCTCCCGGTCATAGTGCGAGGAGAAGAAGAATTCAGATCATGAGAAATGAGAGAGAGTAACCGGAAAACTTAAAAAGAAAAAAAGTTTGAATGGCTGAAATTCAATCATTAATAATTTAGATTTTTATATTTATAGATTTTTTTTCTTTTTAAATTCAAAGTTTCATAAATATTTATTTTAATCATTGTATAATTGAACAAAAATTAGTTTTGAAAATTGCCAATAAATTTATTTTAATCATTTTAAATAACTTTGATATTACACGGACATAAATCCTGATCGCATCACTGAAGAAACTGGCAATCAACATCGTTTCAGTAATTTCGATTTAATTTTATAAGCCATGGGTTGGTTTTCAACGACGACATGTTACATGCCATTACGCAGTTGACAATTGCTGCGTTCTTTCTTGTTAATTGGCTTGACTTTGTTCAACCCTGTGTATTTTTATGTTTAAAGAGCATTTTTGTAAAAAATTAAATTCTTTATTTTAAATTAAAAAAGTTATGTTTTAAATTTATTTTAGTAAACTGATGTAAAAAAATTATTGTAGTATTTTTCAAATAAAAAATATTTTAAATACAATTACAGTTGTATTCTTATATGTTAGGATGCTGACATGCAAACTCGACAAGACAAAAGGTAAGGGATAAGATAAAATGAGAAACGACACACAAGAATTTACGTGGTTCACCCAATTTGGCTACTTCCACGGGTAAGTATAGAAGGATTTTACTAAGTAATGTGGGAATACAACTTCTCTCTATTAATAGGAGAATAACAAAATCTCTCTATTATTAGGAGAAAACACCTCACTTACTATCTCACAAATACCTCACAATTTTATGGGATTACTCTCTTCTCACCCTCTCTTCCTCTCTTCTTGTGATATATCTTATGCTTGGATGCATTGCCTATTTATAGGCAAGTATCCATGCAAAAGACAAGGAGTTAGGCAAATAACATCAATTTGGTGCATACAATTTTTGACTAAGGTGTAAAAGGATGACTACACCTTCTCCCACCATTTTTGACTAAGGATGGCTTCACCTTCTCCCACCATTTTTGACTAAGGTGGTTTGGCTTCACAT